>JAWWEE010000122.1:33229387-33249403 GCA_035221455.1 Xenops minutus | reverse complement strand
ATGTTTCCCTGGCATGGTGTTCCAGCTATTATCTGACCCTTAAGACAGCTAGCACAGGGTTAGAGGTTGCTAGCTGCCCTGAATGCAAGAAACTACATAGAAGTATAAAAACATACAAATTCATGAAAACCCTAAGGCATCAGCTGTTACTAGCAAATTCAGTTTGGACTTGTAATTTCTGATTAGTTCATGAAAAAACTGCAGTTTGATTTTTATGTAAAGTGTAGACTTACTCTTCTCACTTTTTCTGCTGTATACAGGCTGTCACCTGTGTGAAAACCAGCCTAATTTATGAATAATTTTATTACTACTTTCATATTTATTTCTCCAACTTGTCCAGGTCACTTTGTAGTACTTTTGCTATCCTACTAGACTTTGATAAGATTTATGTGAAAGGGTTTTATAGTACACAAAAAGAATACTAAGCTTTTCAGGTTATTATTTTAGAAAAGAAGTCTTGAAAGAGCAACCTGGAGTGGGCTACAGCTAGCAGTAAAGGTCAATCCTTCTTAAAAGCATGAGAAAGATGCTTTGTTAATAATGGCCTCCTGTGGCTCGAAGCCCTGACTTTCAAATCACTGCTATAGTACATTAAATAGGAGGGCCATATCACCAGTAATAAAAGTGCTTTGATATCCAGGAGTCTGTTTCTTTGAACAGAGAGGCACAATTAGTTAAACATGAAGGAAAAAAGAGAAGAAACTCTTTCTTCCCCTCCCTCACAAGCCCAGGAACTAAAATTAGGACAGGTAGGACATAATTATGTATTGGGAATTCAGCTTGACTGGCATTCATATATTTAAAAAAATAATAATAATTTAAAAAATACTGTTGAAGTGTACAAAGGTATTTACTCAGTACGGACTCAGAATGAAAATTACTACCCACCTCAAAAAAAATTGATACTACTAGTTGTGAAAGTGAACATGGAGCAAATTATTTATCTAGGGCAATCTTGATTAGTTTGTCAGCTCTGACTGGATAAGAACAGAAAGGGTACATCTCCCATGATTTTCAAATGATGATATTTAAGATTTCTCTTAATCAAACCACTCAGTGATCTATCTACCCATACACACAATAGCCTGTGTCATCCATTCCTATCTAAATTTTATTGAAGATCTACTTTAGCTCAGACTGATTTCTCTTTCATAACACAAAGTAGTGTGCCATATGTTAATTTTATCACCTTCGTGTGTATTCTTCCTTTCTTTTTGTGTTTTTACCATTTTTACACTGTTTTAACAAAGCTATCTTGATAATCTGGAGCTTCTTTTTCAAAAAATTACATTCAGAACTTCTTCTGTTTGGGTATAAAGAGCAGAAAGTACAGTGTTTCCATTGTTCTGTTAAAAAGGAGAGAAAAATAAACTAAAGGTTTTCCTAAATTTAGTATTAATTGGGCAACAGATGCATCGATGATATCCATCTGTTTCTCCTTTCATGTATGCATGGCTATTGTAGCACTTCAAACTACAACCAGAAGCAGGGAAGTTGAAACAGTGCTTCTAAATAATACCTAGCTTGATTTGGTATAAAAAATTGTCCTACCCTCAAGTAAGGAGAATTCAGGTGAATTTACAGAGCATCAATGAATCTGCATTCTTTAGTATACTTTTGCAGATACAATGAGATAGAAGTGACTGGATTGTTTTACAGTTACCCAAAAGTATTTACTAAATATGTTTTGGTTTTGCTGGTGATTAACATCTTTCTTCTAGCACTTTCTAACGGAAATATATTAATGTTTTCAAATGTTGCATCTTTGTATATAGATACTTTATTGAAAAATTGAAAAAGAATATTTTTTTTAATTGAAAATAAATTTCTGAGTACCTGAATAAGAGAAAACATTCTTATCCACTCTCATGTTAAGTGTGTTATCATATCTGGTTTTAAAACTGATATGTGTGTCCATTTACTCTTAAGAATTTTAATAACAACAATTTTATGCATTTCATTTCAAATTGTCCTGTTAGTTATTTGAGAGGAGGCTATGTCTTCCTTTGTAGCATTTGGTCTCCTTCCAGGCAAATGTCTGTCTTTACAGACCTGTTTATGTTAATGAGAAATAAAATAAAATTGCTGTACTCTGGCACAGTAAAATATCAGTGCCATGACACTTTTGTTTATGAGATATTTTTAATTTTGTACAGCAATTTGGCAAATGTTAGAAATTCTATAAAATTCATGCTATTGTCATTTATAGTTAATAAAAGATGACTGCAATCCTGTTTTGCCTTCATGTTTTTGACATGATATACATTAGTTTTAACATCAGACAAGAAATTAATTCATGAAAAAAGACTTTGAAGCTTAACCTGTGAATGTTAAACAACTAATATGTTAAATTATAGGAAAAGGAAGGCAGAGAAAAAGCTGCCTTTTCTTCCCTCATCCTGTGTTAATAAAGACTTTATTTCTGACGTGGCTTCTATGATCATATTGTTGGCAACAGTTAATGATAGAGTTATAAGTGAAGTAAAAGATAATTGAAACCAAGGATTAGCTAGAGGGGATCAGCAATAGAAAAAGAACTTCCACCTGCAAAGTGAGACTGTACAGTATATAAGAAAAAAAAAAAAAAAATATGATTGTATTTCAGTGATTCAAGTTGTTCATGGTGACAGTACCATAGAAGCTTTCCAATGAATAGCTATTCTGTTGTTTAAAGTAAAATCATAGAACAACGGTGAAAAAAAGAAGATATATATATATATATATAGCTTCCTGGTTCATAAAGGACTTGTATTTTGAAGAAATTTTGAGTCTACTACTGAAAGCAGTAGTTAGAAAAGCAAAAATTAGTTACAGGAGACAAATATAAATAATAGTGTTGTACTGAGTAGCAAAATTAATTTGGTAGTTGAAGTATGTTGACAAAGGGTTAGCTATTGTTGCAACAGAAGATAATTGCTTACTGTGATTGGCAGAGCAGTAGTAAAATTGAAGGAATGGATGTATCACAGAAGAGAACCTGTTACAGAGCACCAGAATATGATCATGACTCAGTCTGATACTCTGATTTGCATATAAATCTTTTATATAAGCATTTTGTTTAACTGGAGTTTATGGTCTTAAATTTATCTGTGCAGTTAAAAGTGGTTTTGTTTGTTTGGTTTTTTGTTTGTTTGGGGTTTTTTGTTTTTTGTTGTTTGGTTTTTTTATTTATTTATTTTTTTTAACTGTTCTAATGAATAGAAAACACATATACCTCGATTAGGCATTTTGCTCTTAAATGATACATAGTTTATCCTGCAAGTAGCAGGATATGGTAAACTTCATATGTTTAACAAATGTGAGCGTTTAATAAGAACAAAGTTTTTAAATATCAGCAAAATTTATTTACTTTGATAATAGCAGCCAGAAAATATTTATGAACACTATTCTCAATCCCTTTAGGAGATTGGGAATTTCCAGCCTCTTTTCTATGACTTGAGCATAGACTAGATCTGAGAGAAACATACGTAACAGAAAGGAGAAACGGAAGTATATTATTGGTCACAATGTGTAGAAAACAATGGGATTTTTTTTAGTTCAGCATTATGCTTTGTCTATGAACATCTATCAAAATATATGATACCTGTAGGCTTATCATAACATTTTGATTTCATATTAGTGAAAGAACAGAAGTCATACTTGGTACAACTCTAGAAAATATGTTTCTTGGTGCCAACACAAGCTGAATTTTTAAGGATTGTTTTGTTTGTTGTTTTTTTCTTTTTTTTTTTTTTTCAGACAACTCTCTGAACATTTAATTTATCTTGTTTTATACCAGGATGTTCTTGCAATGGCTTACAGTTTACCAGGCAATACAAAGGCTGTCACTAAAAAGTATCACAATTCATTTCTGTAGGGAGGGTAAACAAAATGAAACAAACAAAAAACTTAAACCAACTAACAAAATCCCCCCAAAACCTAAACAAAACCAAAAGAATTGTTCCTATGTAACTGGTTTCTGTGGTTACAGTGAAAGGTGGCTGCCAGTGACCCTGAAGTGTCTTTTCTTTCATTGATATCAAGGAATTGATCTTGCCTAGTAGAGCTTTCTTGTAATAAAATATTAGGCTGATGGACATGGAATGTTCTATTAGTGGTTTGAGCAAAGGCAGTGTGTGTGTGCCACTCAGATAACTAAGATTAGTATTAAATGTAAATTATCTGAGCTTTCAATTTTTATCAAATTCAGCATTTGCTTGTAGTATTCCTGCTCATGCTGAGTGCTTAGTTCAGGTTGACTGGGATTTGCTGTTTATTAAAAAGGCTCTAAAAAAATATTTTAGAAGTACTGAGTGTGTCAATCTGGACTAGACCCTTGTTAAGGGAAGCTGCTGTTGTGGCATTCAAACTGCCAATATTTTGATTTTATAAGCAAACAGCAAAAGATGGCAATGAATGGATGTCAATCGCTTTGTTGTGTGTATTCATATGTATACTTTAAAGAAGTCTTTCATATAGGAATTCCATTCAAAATCTTTATAAGCATGTATGTGCCCATTTCTTATATAACATACTTGATAATAAACTGGCACAAGAGACACCGTATTAATAATCCAAGTTATGTGTGACTGACTCTCTTTTCTCGCTATTGTTGCTTGTATATCATATTTAAATGCTGCATTTAAAAGGAGACATCAACTTAAATAAAACTATTCAAGTTGCAATGTGATTTTCCCCCCTTGTACAATAAGAATGAGCTAAAGTAAATCATTCTGATTTTTATATCAATTTTTAAGGTACTAGGTTTATTTTTTGTTTGTTTGTTTTTCCTGTGTCTTCTCTTCAGCTACCACATAGTAGGAGATTCCTAACCAATCTCTATCATTTTTGGTTTAGGCAGTTTTGTCTACAAGATATTTGAAAGTAGTATGTGTTTGAAAACATATTTTGTTTCTTTTTGGTGGTTTATCACATGTGCCCAAGGGATTTTGTGATAAACCAAAGTTTATCGCATGGGGCTTTTTCAAGTTGTATAGAGCTGAAGACATTCCACCTGCATGTCTGTCTGTCTCAAGGTCTGAGACAGACAAAAAGTCTAAGGTTTGTTAGTTTGGGGGTATTTTATTTTTTTTCTATGAAATATGTTCTTTTAGTGTAAGATAAGTGCACTTTAGGAAAGAAAGACATGAATTATTGTCAACATAAAAAAGGGGTTTGCACTCATGAAACTAAAACTGAAATCCAGTATTTTATGCAATAGGAAGATCAAAAACTCCAATAAATTTTATAAATTTAAAGCTAAGTGCTTGTAATCTAAGTGTTTGAAAATGGATTGAATCTTATCACAGCATAATTATGAAAAGCTGATATTTTTAGAATCCAGAAAATTTAGGAAGTATTCAGTGATTTCTTTGCACTAATCATACAAATAAAACGTCTTTAAAATGGAGATGCTCTAGCTTAACTCATTCCACAATCTGGTCCTAAAATGAGTCACTTTAAAGCATGAATTTCATTAGTACCCCTTCTTTGGGGGCTCCTAGCACTTAGATACACTTGGGAATGTGATCCAAGTAAACATCACAGTGCAAAGCTAGTTTCGCTTTGTAGACCCAGTTTGGAGTGTAATAATAAATACATCTACAATGAAAGCTGATTTAAAAAAAAAATAGTTTGGGGGAGTGATAATAAACTGTGATGTTTGAGTAATTATTATAAATTCATGTCACTGGTTATGAGGTTAATTTGAAAAATATATGAGAAATTAATGTCAAAATGTTTATCTGATTAAATCTGATTATATAACAATTTGTTTTGTTAAAAAGGATTAACAGTTGAATGGTATATGAGTCATTCTGAAGATCTCTCTGTAACATAAAGCAATAAAAAGACAGCTGTATCAGAGCATGCTAAAATTTTCATTTAAAATAAGCTGCATCTACTCAGCTGGAGATTTTGAACGTCTAAATAAATTAGCAATCATTATTGCAGATTCATAGGAAGATAGCATAAAGTTACAGAGTTTTGGGGGAAGTAAAAGGTTAGTGATGTTTTATGGCTAGCCTCAAGAGCTCTAGTACTTTGGCAAAGCTGTCATTTGTGTCTAGTGCCTCCCATAAACAAGAAAGAAAGCCAAATTGTCTTTACACATCTACATACGAAATGCAGTAATTATTCTCATTGGTGACCTAGTAGAGACGGGGTTTATGGCACTTTTCTGTGTCATCCCTCTTCAGGTTCTTAGGAAGCTTGCAACATTATTAGATTTCAAAACAGCAAAACCATGTTTTAGTCAACTGATTTATTTTTTTTTTTAAACCACAGAGCAGTTGCATGTTTTCTGCATAGTAATGGATGTTACCATTTGTTAGCTGTTACTATTCCCTCATGAAGTGAAACTGCAGTCCTTACTATATCTGAGAGAATAAAGGGAAAATCATACATCTCTAATTAATTATTTAAACAGGTACAGTGTTATTCTGTTCATTTCTAGTCAGAGAAATAATTTTCTTGGATTTGCGGAATACAGACAAATCCTGTTCAGTTCAGCTAGTGGTCTGGGCTCATGCATTGGAAAGTGATATTTTAGGAAGAGAGAATAGAGTGATCTGTGCATTGACCATTTGTAATACAATCTTGGGAAGGTATGCACCAAGACTGTCTCAACATTGGAGGTCTAGGTAGATGTTCTGAATTACTCACCAAATGATCTCCGTCTTACCCAGCAGCTGTAGAGTAATGCTAGTAAAGCTATTTTACTTTACTAAAGCTGGTAAAGCTACTGTGATGAAAAACAACCTTTGTAAAATTCACTCCTGATTTTGTTTTTTCGTTACAGTCTCCCCAATGTCAAGAAACAAAGGGATCAATTAATGCTTAGAATGTCTTATTAGGATGTTCAGGAAGTTTGTTTCCATGGTCAGCAGAGAGAGGCAGGCAGTAACTAAAGCAGTGAGCAGTGACAGATCCACTGAGCTGTCCCATGAAAGGATTTTGCTACCTTTAGCTTTCTCAACTGACTGTAAAAGAAGCTTAGAAGGATTAATTTCCCTTGACTAAAGCTAGCCTGCATTAATAGCCATGAACTGTTGCTTGGTGTTACATTCTTCAGAATAGAGTTTCCTTTAAGATCCTGTCACTTTCTGCTGTATATACTGTACTAGCGCTTATTTTAGACTGTGTATTTTCTTTCTTTAGTCTTTGACATGATTTACAATTTTCTGTCAGGCTGGTTCTTCAACTCGTGGATTTACACTACATTCATGATTAGTGAAATATGAAACTGAGAGAAGGTATGCAAAATTTGTTCTTATGAAATTTAGGTTTGTTTTCCCTCTTAATCTAGCAGGAAATCTAAAAAAAAAAAAAAAAAAAAACAAACAAAAAAAAACCAACCCTCTTGGATTTGTGCCAAATGCAATTATTTTCAGACTTCTTTGTGGAATTTAATTTCTTTCTGACAGGCAGTAACAAACTACAGAGTTGCATTGCTTTGCCAATGTGAACAGAGAAACTGATTACTTGGAAAACAGGAGTTGTAACGTTGACATTGGCATGAAAAGCCTGAGCTGAGTTTATCTGGCAAACCAAGCATACATAAATAATTATTTAAAAAAAAAAAAAAAGTTTCCAGTTAACCCATGAAAGGTTATCTGTGCTCTGTGTCCTTGTAATAAAGGAAGTTAGAGATACCTAAAAATATGTAAAATATTTACAAGAATGTGACATTACTATTGCTGGTACTTCCATGAGTCAACAGAAATCAAATGCAGAAAGCTTGGAGGGAGGTGTAGAACTTAAAGGGAATTATGTATACTGGCAGTTTTTTGGAAGCAAACAACTGTTGTTTCAAAAATATCTGGTTGGCTGCAAATATGGATGCAAAATTGCAAGCCAATGCAAAATTTTATGTCTTAGCTTGAGATTTTTCACCTGGTCAGTTCAGAAGCAGATGATGTCTTTTTGTTTTGTTTGTTTGTTTGTTTGTTTGGTTTTTTCTTATTCTTTTTCCCATAAGAAAATAAAATTTTCCCTTTAAAAAGGAGGGAAACACCCACACCCAAAGTGTGTTATCATTGTCATTGAACTATTATAACTGTGTTACACTGTATATATTATTAATCAGCATTAAAAGGAGTCCAAGCAATATATTTTTCTTTGTTGTAATTTTGTCAAACACTGCAAATACAAATACAGGTCATATGAAATCTAAAAGCTATGACATGGTGCTTGCTAATTTCATTTATTAAGGACCTAGTAAGCTATTTTTTTTCTGTTTGAGTATAACGTAAGTAAGAATTCACATCTCCAGTTCACATAGGCTGTATTATTTTATTGTTGTTTCTGTTTTTATTTTTTCTTCCATTCCTCAATGTGTGAGTTTTGGAGTTAAGAGTAACATTTTGAAGTTCTTTAGAATTTGAAAAAGTAAAGATCATAAAGATTGTATTGCTTCTTCTGACCTACACGAATGAGGTGCCACAAAATCGGTGCTGTAAAAGTGTGTAAGTGTAAACTTTGGTGCATGAAAATCACTTTTTTACTGTGTACCTTTGTGGAGGTACTGATGCTTGCTGGAGTTCAGGAAACATACATAGAATAATCAGCTGCCTGACACTGAGCTTACTGGAGACAACTTTAACAGAAAATCCTTAACCAGTTCATAGCTCTCTTAAATGCAGTATGTTCTATTTTACTAAATGTTTCTATCACTGTGTAAAAAGCTGAGGCTGGAATGCTGGCCAGAAAGTTATCATCTAAGCACAGGACTGAAAAATTGCAAGGATTAAAAAAAAAAAAAAAAAAAAGGAAATAAAAAAAGGGAACAAAACCAAGTAAACAAAACAGAACTACTTATAAACCAGAAAGAAAATATTTCGTATTTTTTGAGTTCAAGGTGAATTCTTTAGATCATTCAGTCACTCTGAATGTGTAAAATCCAGACACTAAACCCTAGTTTGAATTTTGTACATTAATGATTTAACTATTGCATACCTATATTTTATTTCTAAAATTATTTTTGGGGGGAGTTAGACTTTCTTTTCTGGAATAATAATGTTTTCTGATTTGAAAACAAAACAAAAAAAAACCCAACAAAAGAACAAAGCCCCCCCAAAAAAACAATAAAACCCCACACAACAAAAATCTTCTGTAATTTTGGGTATAATGGCTTCAGAGCACCTAACTCTAATCTGCATTCCTGATCCATTTCCCTGAACTACTTAAATTCTCCAAACGGAAGTCTCAGGTATATGTTACAAATGAGATTTGGGCTGCAAACAGTGCGGATGGACTGCATGAAAAGGTAAATAAAGACATGGTATTGTTTATTTGGGGGAGATGTTTTTTTGAGGGGAAGGTTGTGATCTCTACATGAGAGAATACTCAAGATTTTTAAGGTTTTTATACAAAGCAAAAAAAAAAACAAACAAACAAACAAACAAGCATACAAAAAAACCCAAACAAAAAACCCCAAACAAAAAGAAAACAAAAAAAAACCCACAAAGTTATTTAAGAGAGAAATATATTGGCAAAAAGCACTGGGAAAAAATTCTGACAAACCAAACCAAAACCAATTGTAGTTTCTATGATGAACAAATTCAAGCAGTCTGTTTCATTATACATTCTCTTGTGGGGAAAAGCTGGGAAGATTCTAGAGCTGTAGATGAAGACACGCAGGCAAATGATCATAAACTCTCTCATATGCAGAGTGATAGGATATGAAAACAAGTTATAAAACTGAGGGAAATGTTGAATTAAAAAGAAAAATCACCTTTAGGTTTCTGTTGTATAAACACTAAGACAGCAAAGCAAAGATTCACTATCAAATTAAAGTTTTCTTCCCATATTATTTTACTCATTATTCATGATACATATAATGATCCTTAAAATGTCAAATTCTTCAACAGAACAGAGTTGCAGTGGAATCCTTGTTAAAATAATTGGTCAATTCTATCTTTTTATGTATGACAAAAATAATTAGAGTTTCTCAGTGTAATTCTAGAAGTACTTGCCATTTTTATTTGAGCTGTAGGGGACTGAACAAAAATTGAGCTCATAGCAGGTTTTTTTACCATCATCAATTTTTTTTTTTCTTGTTCTGTATTTATTGTTGTTGATGTTTGAAGATTCTGTTCAACTATGTTTGTGTGTGTCAGTATAGATGCAGGGTTTTTCAGTGACTTAGCTTGTGAGTTAGTCAATAAAACACTGAATATTTGTCAACACACAGTGTCAAATAGCTTTGTTTATACTTCACCATCCCCTTTCAAATGCTGCTTAGAACATCAAGTTCTCTTTGTATTGAGTAGTTTGCTTTAATTAACAAAACAAACATTGGACTCACTATAACAATAAACTAGGGATATTTATTTTGTGGTTGTATAAGAAACCCAAACCAAACAACCAGACAAAATCCACTCCTACCAAAAGAAAAAAAAAAGTCATCCATAAAATTCAATCTCTGAAACAATGTTGTCAGGTGTGAATCTTATTGAAATACTGATGTGTCAGTAAAATAACCGCAAGGGTGTTTTATCCATGGTTGCTAAGAAAAAGAAGGGAGAAGTCTAAACATAGACATGCATTAACTTAAAAAATAGCTATGGTACCTAAAGATATCATATGCCATCGTGAATCACTTAAAGGGCTGGAACAGGTAAGTGTACTTCCAAGCAGTATCTTATAATTTAGCATAAGGCATGTTAAATTAAACTAGTCTCCAGACTGCATTGTAGCAGTTAAATTTTTATACACTATATTCTATGTCCTATTTTGTTCACAAATACTTTTGGCAGAGATGAGGCAGAAAATTTTAGAGAGCAATAATAGCCATTTTCTAGATAACACATGAGTTCCTGTAGTGTGACTCTTTGGAACAGCTGTTCCTCCATCTTCCACTAATGTTGGTGAAGAGCAACACTTTGAAAGTGTGTGTTTAGGTAATCAAGAGAAAAAAAGTAAATTTAACTTCTGCTTCATATACTTTAGAAAGAAATACAGATCAAAATACCCAACTAGGAAGTTTGTTGAAGTTAGTCAGGTGGATTATTTTGCAGGGAAATACAGATGTATTGGTTCATACTATGAAAATTAAAAATTAAATCGTAAAGAGGGTTCTTTTTCAGTGTTTGTGGTAGTAACATGTAACGGTATATTGAAGATTTGGTAGAAATATTGTCTTTGTAACCAAAGAGCTAATACAGAAAGCTAGTTATCTTGAGAAAAGCAAGTTTTTTATAGTATTACAGGATGGGTTAATTTTTAGGTGTGTCATTTTCCTCTCTCAATGAGCAACTAGCAGATTCATCTAAAGCACAGAGTTGTGGAATCTGAAATTTGGTTTTTTATCTTTGAATGAAGAAATGCGGTGAGACATATGTTTTTTGAATAATACTTTTTAGTGTATTTTCAAAGAAAGAAACCTGAAAAATTAAAGGGAATTTCATAGAGATTTCAGTTTTCATGTTTAAATGTCAGTCCACAAGAAGACTCAAGATGTTATAGTGAAAGTTATCTTGAATGAAATATGCACATACAAGCATTGAGATTATGCTGAGTAAGAACAAAAACTGGAAAATAAGGACTGAAAAAAAAATTCCCAATAAATTTGGAAAGTTGTAGGTGAGAATTTAAGAGTAGTCATAATGGACCAGAGGTTAATCTAGCCCAATATTTTGTTATTGATAATGTCTGAAGGATAAAATGTAAGAATAAGGCAGCACATAGTAATATTTTTCTATCAAAGTGTTTTTTATTGTTCAATTTACAGGCTTCTTGAATGAAGTATTGTAGCCGAGGTTTTTGTCTTTACAAGCTTTTCACAGAGTCTTCTGTGGATTTGAGGAATTTATAGAGAATGTTAGAAAGCTTGTGATGAAACAAATGAGGAAGCAGTGATTGGGAATATAAAGACTTGGCTGTGGTGACCGTGAGATGGAAAAGTCAAGGAGCCTAAGAGGAGGCAGCAGGGCAAAGTGATGGAGTACAGCCATGGACTTCAGCACAGCAGACTTCAACCTGTTCAAGGATGTACTTGGAAGAATCCCATAGGAGATTAGATTGAAAAGAAAAGGGGTCTAAGAGAGATGGTTGACTTTCAAGGATCACCTCCTCTATGCTCAAGAACAGGCTGTCACAATGAACACTAAATCAAAAGCAGCCAGAGGCCTGTATTAACAAACAAAGAGCTTTTGACAAAATTCAAATAAAAAGAAGAAAGGTGTGAGGAAGAACAGGTGACCCAAGGAGAATGTGGAGACACTATTTGAATGTGCAGTTTAGGAAAGACAAAGCCATCCTGGAACTGATTCTGGTGAGGGACATAAAGGTCTACAGAGTTTCAGGATGATAGCAGCAGCAAAAGGAAGACTAAGGAAAATACAGACCTGTTGCTGAGCTGGTCATAGGACCTAGTGCCAAATGTATAAGAAGCTGATGTACTGAAAGCTTCCTTTGCCATGGCCTTGACCAGAAACACTGACTTTCAGGAATCCCAGATCCCTGAAATGAGTTTACAACAGTAGTTCTGTAATTTATCACTGGATCTAATGAGAAGAACTGAAGAACACCTGGGATTTTATTTTTGTGTATCTGTTCATTTCAAAGGATGACAACACTTTCACAGGATGTCAATTATCTTGTTAGTTTTTGCAGAGATTTAATTTTTCTCGCTGATCAGATCCAATCCTAAATAGCTTTTCTTCTGCAAATAACTATCATGGCTTCTGCAGAGTTCAACTAGTTGATAAAACAAAATTTGTATTTTCTTTTTCAGACACAATATATGTCACAAGATTAAGTAACCTCACCATTCACACGTATAATATTTGAATTTCAGATTACTGCCAGATATTCTCATTTAATATTTGTCATGTTTGATATTTGCATCACAGCTTTGTTGCCAGAATGACGAACATAATTACTGTAGAGACGCAGGCTTAATTGTGATAACTTTGTTTTTAATCTTTCCTGGTAGGATTTTGGAGATGATGGGTCCTTGTACATTACTAAGGTTACCACAACTCATATGGGAAATTACACCTGCTATGCTGACGGCTATGATAAACTGTATCAAACTCATATTCTTCAAGTGACTGGTAAGAAAAAATGTTCTAATTACCAAGTCATTACTTGGGTTTTGGATTTTGTTAAATAGATGATCTGCTGTTGCTGTTTTACTTTTTTTTGTATTGTGTTACAGCTTAACAGAAAACAAATATAATTTTTCATTTTTTTGCCTTCAAATAACATTTAAAAGATATAAAATATAATAATTTAAATTTATTGCTCCCATATGAATAATAATTTTTAAAAGGTGCAAAGATAGTCCAGAGGACTTGCTTTGCGACTGTGATGTTATGCAGAATAGTAAGTGGCTTCATATGTACATAGAGATATACACAGATAAAGTAGGTTTTGGTATTAATTTATTAATTCTGTAGAACACATTGGGAAAAATAAGTGTTTAAGTCTCTTGTGTTAAGAATGTTTTACTCAATATAAGAAAAAAAAAATGCACTTTCCTAAAGGTTTTGTAACGAATGTAGGCTTCTAAATTCACATTTATTATTTCAAAATCTAACCATGATTTTATTAGATTAACTTCAGGCACCTGGATTTGAAAACTTGATCTTTACATTTTCCTACATCTGTTCAAGTTCGAGGGAACATTTGGTTGAACTCTGTACTTGGAGGAAACTTAAGTGCATTGTTACTGGTGCCCTGAAGACAGGCTTTTACCTTCTCTAGAGCTGCTGTACCCTCTTGTAACTGTTTTTTCCTACATGCAGTTTCTTTCCTAAATCATTTCAAGTAGTTCTTCTCCGGTGATGAAAGGTCTGCTGTACTTTATCACCAGTGAGGTTTAATGTCTTTTTTTTTTCCTTTGAATGACCCTACACTTTCATGTTATTTCCATTCATATTTGTCTTTGACTCTGAAGTGTCCCTTTCTGCAGTAAACCACCAGTGTTTGTCATTTCATGTTGTTACTTAATCCTATGCAGAATCATGTCTGACCTCCATCTCCTCCTCCAAATTTATTTTGCATTAACAGGCTCTATTTGTCTCCTGAAGCAAACAATAGCCCTAGTTTCCGGGCCACTGCTATTGCCATCATTCTTTGTTTTGTTAGTGGTTGCTCAGTTGCAGAAACCCTTTTTATAATTGACTGTTCTTGATATCTCATTCAAGAATGCTTAAATATCTTGTTATTCTTATCTTTCGTTGATATGCGCATGAAATACAGCTTCCAAGATTATTTCGGATTTACTATGATTCATTTTTCTTTTACTAGCCTTTTTTTTTCTTTTCTATTGTGAATATCCTTCACACTTTAAATTACTTTGATGTTTAGTGCTTGTTTCCAGTTTTGTAAACACGTTCTCTTTACTGTTATGTTTAACCAGGAAGCTGGTTTATAATATTTATCTATCCATATCTTTCAATATTTTCTTTTCAACTCATTCCACTCCTGACCCCAGCAACTTGTATGTGGAGTGTTCTCCCTGAGCTAATATGTGACATCAACATCTTTTCCTCCTTCAAGCTTTTCTTCTGGGATTATTTTCTGTCATTTAAAAAGCCAGGTAGCAAATACTGGCTAAACTAGTGAGAAGACTGAAGTGCAGTTTATTCATATTTTAATGTCTTCAGACATAGCACAGTTATTCATGAGGTGAACACATTAGAAGGTCCTTGACCAACATTTCTCCTCTGTTGTATGAGTTTTTGTTTACCCTAAGTTATTAACAAAATTATATTCTTGTCAACACGTTTTTTATCTGTCCCGATGTGTAAATAATCCTGCAGAGCTGCATTGCAAGTGTTAAAATACTAGAATTCCTCCTGTTAGGCTGAGTTCAGCACACAATGAGGCAAACTCCACTGAAGTTGAAGAAGGTTTTCTGCCAGACTAGGAAATCAAATATATTTTGAGAGAGTACAGCTGTAGATTTTTCTGCTCTGTCAAGAAATTCTTTTTTCATCCAGAAAACCCTGTAAACCTGCTGTTCCTAAAGCTGGCACTGGAATGGTAGCTTCCAACACGATTTTTGTTTATATTTTGGGAAGGAAGGAATAGGCAAAGGAGGCCTTTGAACAATAGGATCATTTGCTGTGCATGTTGTTGATAAATAGGGATAAAACCATTGGCATTAAAGGTCAAATGAACAGCTCTTCCACAGTTTAGATCTGTGCTTCTAAACAATAATCTTCTTAAGTGCAGGCATGATGGTCAGTACTTGTGGCTGTGATAATGACTAATTAATATAATGATACTTGTATTAACTGGACAGTCAGTCAAAAGGTTAATGGGATAATGAGGCTTCATTGATCACAAAGATAGAAAGGGAAGGTTCAATGAAAACAATGTAATTAGATTTTAAGGCCTTTCTTGATTTCAACTTATGTACAGCTATATATTTTTAGAAAAGAAATGCATATTTTACACTGACTAGTATGCAAGTATATATCTGATTTAATTTTAAGGTTAAAATCTTTAAGACTTTTTTTAGTTTTGAATTATCTGGTACAGTAGTAAAGAATAATGAGCTTCCTTTGGAGTCTTAAAAATACAGTCAATGAGCACTGTAAAAGACTTATAGTGAGAAAAACAACCTACTTTTATACAAATAATATGGGAAGTATTGTAAGCAATATAATAATGAGTTGATATTTAACAATTTTTCATACAAACTATTAAAAAAAAAAAAAAACAAATAAAAAGTTGTAATGGGGCAGGAGTGACTGCTTCTTAGCATGATCCTAATTATTAACATTGAAATAATACTTAAAACTTTCAGTGTGTACAATTTTGAGGCTATATGACTGAGACTATATGACTATGAATCTGAATCTGTCAGTTTGATTTTATTTTTTCTTCTAATATTTCAGTGATATCTAAGTTTATTCCATCAGTTATTTTTCCTTTACTGTTTTTGAAATCACATGACATGAATCCCATTAATTAGAAAGTCTGTTCTCAGATAGGGAGAGACATATGTAATGGTCTTACTATCACTGAAGACAAAGAGGAGCTCTGTAATTCAATCTCCCATTAAGTATTTATAATATCAACTCCATAATTTGTTCAAAACTGTCTTAATTTATATTTCAGAAGGATTTGAATCATCTCCCTTATGCTGGTTTATTAGCCTCTGTGCTTTTTCCACAGCAGCCATTCAAAATTTTATACTGGAACGTTGGTAAATGCTGGCAAAATTCTTCTAAACAACTTAGTAAATGGTGCTCAGACAAAAAAAAAATCTTTAACAAACTCAGAAATTCTTGTAATACGTATTGTTGTATTTGGTATGGGACAACCTGTCTCTAAAATGCCCTTTGATGGTATTAATATGTTCAACTAACCACTTTATATATAAATATTCAGCTATTTAATACAACTGAAGTGTATGATTAGGTAAGTAGAAAAATAGAAGTCTACTAACAAATCAAGATTTTTTTCTTATGTTTATGTTATTGCTAATGCTAATGTGTTGAAAAAGGGTTATTAAAAGTTATTACTCTTTCTTGTTATTACCATTCCTAGGATTACATGAATTTGATATCTATATCTGACACTCCCCCCACCCCAAAAAAAAAAAAACAAAAAAAAAACAAACTACTTAAAAATTACTTCTGAAAAAGCTGAAATACATAGAAAGTTTGTGTTTTCTCATTAATTCAGTGTTTATTTTGTTAAGGTTCTATGCTGTCCATAACCAGAGATGTTAATATTCTTGATCACTTTGACAGATATAGACATGATGCCTAGATGAGTTTAAATATTGTTTTCATAATTCAAGTTTTTCTATTTCACGAGCATATACAGGGCATAACCTAGATTTTTCAAAATGTAAAATTGAGGAATTTCAGTTTTGGGAGGTTGTTTCTAGACAGAAAAGCAAGATGTCATTAGCCATATTATAAACCAAAAGGAAGAATGACTTCAAATTCAAACTTGCTCTAAAAATGGTACGAATTTATGGTGTTTGTTACAAATCAATGTGTATATATAGCAGCAATGTATCTTTTTTTTTCTTTCAGTTTGTGTATTAACAATGTTATCCTACTCCCTGAGATTTCACATTAATTTACAAGTCAAGTTTTTTACAGATAGGTGACAAGAATTTTCCACACCTTGGTTTCAAGACAAAAGGTCAGCAGTTTGGGTACCTTAAGGGAAAGTAAGGAGACCCCAGTCCCTCAGCCAGATATAAATCGGGTATTTATTGTGTCTGAAGAATTGTTTACGAGCTTTGTTATTCCAAGGTATCTCAATTTAATAGAAAGGAAGTGTTATTATATACAGCAATAGAAGAGCCTAGTTCACTATGTATATTACCCATTTCTTTCTTAAACACATACATTCTCTCTGGAATCAAGACAGCTTGAATAGGCTATTTTCTTCCTTCCCCCCCTCTGCCATCTCCCCATCAGACCCAAATGAAATAATATTCAGGAGGATTATAGCAAATGTAATATTAATTGAATAGTTAAATATGCACCATATTTGGAAGCAACAGTCTCACATGGCTTTTTGAACTAAAAGATAAGGGATATAGAATTCATTTAATTACGTGTTATACATTATTCTGCTAAATACAAACATGCAGTGTCTCCCCTCCCTTTTTAACCTCTGTAATTTTATCTCCCTTGTAAAGTAGGTTAAGTTAGGTTAGGATGTTAAAATATACCTTTTTGAAAGTCATTGTGAGCAATCACATTGATAGTGTAGTTAAAATTTGACTTCTGGTTAATATTTATGGTCGGTTACAAACAAACAAAAAAAAGTAATTTAAATGATGCCAAAGAGACATCATACTTGTCGTATCAAACTGACTTTTTAGACTATGCCCACAACTGCAGTAAAATTTCACTTGCCTGTGTGAGCCTCAGTTGCACAGTTCTTAGTGTTATATTAGAGGTAGGCTATTATAATGCAAAACAAGTGTTGAAAAACCTTTTTAGCTGTATAGATAACCTATCAGACACAGATTTGCTAAGGAAAATGGGAAATGGCAGCAAATGGAGGAAAGGTAGGGCAAAGAATAATGTCTACTATCGTAAAGAACCTCTGTGCCTGGGAAAACACTGCTAAATGGAACAGGATCTATTACAGAAATAAGGGATAGTAAAAGAAAACTCACATGTGCTTTCACTGAGCAGGTCCTCACTTTCTCTTAACAACACCTGAGTAGTTAATTTAGCAACAATAACATCTTGTCATGAAGGGTGGGATTTTGTTTCTTTATTTAGAAAGTATTTGATTTCAGTTAGAATATTTTCTAAAACTTTCTTAACAACATTGTCCCAAAAAATCACCTGCCTTCTGTCCAGATTAAACTAATACATTCCATTTTCTATTCAATTGTTTGAAATTGGATCATTAAAAAGTATCTCTTCTCAAGTGCTCAATAGAAGTCTGTCAAGCTATGGTAGTTAAATACCCATAAGGTTTTATATGCAATAAGAATATTTCAGTGACAGGAAAAAAATGACAAGAAATAGATTCTGTTATAGGTAGTCAGAATGAAATTAATTGCAATGCCTTACTATTGGTCATAAAAATTCTTTCTGTTGCTGAGATGCTTGAGTATTCAGTGGTGGTAATCCTGTTTCTAAGGAGATGGAACTCCTTACTTTTCTGGAGGCAAGGTGGAGGAATAAGCTATTTGGCTTTGCTGCAGTGGGAAATCTACAATATCAGGTAGGCTACCTAAAGGACCTAAAGTCAAGAAATGCTGAACAGGGCAGACATGAAAGTTGGACCTTAGGAAGTGAGGTGGAGTGAGACTGGGACCCGAGGTACCAAAAGATGTTCAGACCACTTAATGTGCAGTTGAGTGGGGCTCAGTCTTAGGAGCGCAGTGGTGAAGGCAAGGTCTCAGGTGCTATGCGAGAGGAGATAGAACAGGGAAGAAGTGGAGAGGAAACACAAGTAGGAATGTCAGGCTTGAGATGAAGAGTAAAGATCCACTTACATGAAAGCAAATCCCTTTCAAGAAACTCAATGGAAACCTTAAATCTCTGATTTTTATACCCTTTTCTCTCAACTGGTAGTCTAAGAAACTAACAGCCATAATTTTCTAACTATTAACCTTCTTATAAGTAATTTTATTATATTTTTGCCATCTGCATATTGAGCCTATGTGTACTTTTATGTGTATGTTATTTGAAAAGACCCTCCACTCTAAC
The DNA here is from genome assembly GCA_035221455.1 of Xenops minutus. Classification (NCBI taxonomy): domain Eukaryota; kingdom Metazoa; phylum Chordata; class Aves; order Passeriformes; family Furnariidae; genus Xenops; species Xenops minutus. The sequence continues at coordinate 33,230,267 of JAWWEE010000122.1, read as the reverse complement.
TAGGTTTAAAATATCCCTGAAACCTACCGAGTTTTGCATCCTATCTGAGATAGAGTATGTTTGTGTATTTCTCGTAATGTAGAAGTCTAAGGAATTTCTATGCTTTAATAGGACTGCATACTGGGACATTTCTTGTAAATAGCTGGATAGCATTTGAAAGTATTTAATCTCATGCCAAAATAGACACAGTTAATTTTTGATCTTGTTATCTTCTTTCTCTATCAGATGATACTCCGTCCTCCACCCAGCTGCGTTTTGTGACACAACTCAAGTATACAACATTTTTAGAGATACATTAAACAAAATTTTGGAGAATAGGAAATATGCTTCTTTAACCTTATTATAGTTAATTTTTTGTTGTTGTTGTTAGAAACAACCTCAAGCAAATTCTCTCTATAAATAAAGATATGTAGTTATTCATCTAAAAAACTTACATAGTGTTTTTTTTTTTTTTAAATCTTGCTTAATCGTTCATTATCAATAAGAATGTCCATTCTGATAGCATATGTCCTCTCTTTGCCAATACCTGTTTGTAGTATGTAGCAGATTTTTAGTTGGCAAGCATATACTGTAGCAAGTTTTCAAATCTTGAAAAAGTGATGTCAACAATTTGTATATTTTACTAATAAACTCATACAACAGCTGAGGGGTGACGCTTCCCCCTTTCGCCCCCCCCCGCTCTCAGCCCCCGAGATGCCCCAGAGAGACACACACGGAGACCACGGGAGGGGAAGCAGAGAGAGAGCTTATTAACATAGCTGGGGTGTATATATAGGTTTTAGGGGAATCCAAAACACTACCAATAGAAATCAAGGGATAAATGACCAATGGGAAAGGGTTAACTATGGGCCAATAGAGAAACTAAACCAGACACCTTCAA
>JAWWEE010000122.1:33169864-33228819 GCA_035221455.1 Xenops minutus | reverse complement strand
AAAGAAACCATTTTACAACACAGTAAAAGCTTCAGGTTTTTAAGACACCTTAGCTAGTTTTAAACCCATCACAACAAACTCAGAAACTTAATCTTATACATGGAATCATAGAATTGTAGAATCACAGAGTCATAGAGACTGCTGAGTTTGAAGGAACCTGTCAGGATTGTCAAGTTCAATTCCTGGCCCTATGCAGGATGCCCCAAGAATTGTGTCTGAGGGCGTTGCCCAAACACTTCTTGAACTGTACTTGCCAGGCTTTCCAGGCATGGAAGAGGCAAACCACATGGATGGGTGGCCATCTTGTCTCTGTCCTGTGGCCACATGTGTTTTTTTCCAGGTGGGGGAGGCCAGCTTCCATCTCAATTTAGTCCAGTGGGCAGAGCTTAGAAAGTTTCTCCTCACTGATTGGTTTAACCTAGTTTTATTGGAATTATTATTAGCATTCTTTCTGGTAAAGAGTTATTTTTTCTCATTTACATCCACTCATATTTGGTCTCTCATTCTGTATTGGAGAAACTAGGGGTATTGAATCTGAAGGAGGAGACATCTGTCCAAGGTCTCTGCCCCTCCAAATTGTCTCAAACTGAGACAAGAAGGCAAATGGCATTGTGGGTACAGAAGGTCCTGTCTGAACAGGTATAAACCTGAACAGGTTTTATATAGTTAAAATGGATTGCTGATAGGTATTTTGAAGAGAAGGGAAAGGTGGAGATGAAGTGTTACAGTTTGTGAAATAGGACAATTACAATCTCTCTACATCACATAATGACTTACTGGCTGTACATTATTCATATTTTATAAAGAAATCTAAGGAAAAATAAAAATCTTATTACTCAACCACAAACTACTGAACTAGAATTGAGGATTTTTTTGTTGATACCACAGGCAGTGGAAACACATTTTTCTCAGTGAACATTCCTTCTGCTTCATAAATTTTCTGAGACAGAGTTCTACATTGAATACCACTGTATATCTGACTAATACCACATCTGTCTGTTATATATAGCTCCAGGAGTCTTTCGAATTGCTTATAATTATTTTTCTTTAAATGAAGGTAATGCTCTTCTTCACTAAATTATAATTGTTTTCTGTCTTCAGTTCCACCAGTTATCCGAGTCTATCCAGAGAGCCAGGCAAGGGAGCCAGGTGTGACAGCTAGCCTTCGGTGCCACGCTGAAGGTATTCCCAACCCACAGCTTGGTTGGCTGAAGAATGGAATTGATATCACTCCAAAGTTGTCCAAACAGCTAACTCTTCAAGGTAAAGGGGCATATTTACTGATGCAGGTTGCTAATGCTTTATCAGTGCATCTCTTGTATACTAGCTGCCCTTCTTGCATAGTTTTAGCTAAGGGTTGAAGTCTAAGCTAAAATATTTCAAAGGATGTCTTCCCCAAGACAGATATCTTCTCTCTTTTCTCTTTGTTGGAATAATGATTGTCCTTACTGATATGTACTAATATAAGCAATATGCTCTTCTCTATTTAAAAATGTGAAATATATTGAGTGAAGCAAGCAGCCCATTTTGGAAATTTCATTATATTTTCCTAGAAATTTTCCTGGGTTAAACTATTGATGCATTAGCTTCAAGCGAGGATGGGTATTATATCATAACCCAGTGCACCTTCTAGCCCATGCTTTAGAATAAACTATAAAGCTATCTTCTTGTATAGTTCCTACAGCTGAACAAGTATACTGTACTTAAAATGCAATAAATCATTATTCATGTCATTAGTCACATCACAATATTTGAAAGACCTTTGTCTGTGAAATCTGAACTGTTTTTTGACACTCCTACACAAGCTGATGTGCAGTTCCTGAAGTAGTTTCCATAGGCTCCTACACTGATGTAGACGTAAAATTTCAATGCACCAGTTTTTCTGCTGTTGCACTGAATTCACACAAACCCAAAACTAGATGCCTCTGGTTATAAGAGACAACTTTATTAAAATTATTATTTACATTGAAATTTTAGCCTGTTATGTTACATGGAAACATGGGTTATTTTGTGTAAAGCCAGTGATGTTGTCAAGTGATCAAATGCAACATAATAAAAACCTAATAATTACCTGATTTTAGAAAAAATCATAGTCATTTAAACATGTATAAAACCTCAGACTGATGTCTCTGAAGTGCAAAATCAGCTGAGTTACTCTGGATATCTGGGAGATGAATAACAGTGCAATTCACTAACCAGTTGAATACCTTTGGACTAATTTGGCATGCCTCCAAGTTATGAACTCAGGAATGAAAATGGTTTAATTAGTATGAGCAGAGAAACCCTTTTGAATTTATAATCTGAAAGCAATGTAGCATGTCTGCATGTTGATTTTTTTCTTCTCCTTTCAGCAAATGGTAGTGAGGTTCACATTAGCAATGTGCGCTATGAAGATACAGGAGCATATACTTGCATTGCAAAGAATGAAGCAGGGGTGGATGAAGATATTTCTTCTCTCTTTGTGGAAGACTCTGCTCGAAAGACCCGTAAGTATTATGAGAAATAGAAAAATACATGTAGCCATGATTTAAACATTTATTCAGTATGAAAACTATGAAATAAATAAATTAAAATGAGTGTGTGTAGATAGCTGATTTAAAAAAAAAAAGAGGAAGCTTAAATAATGGTATCCAAGAGTCACTGAAGGCAGAATGCAGAATTTGAAGTTTATTTAGAAGTAGAATGAAATCTCTGACTCATTCTGTGAATCAACATATTTTTCATGTCGCTGTTAAATTTTTTATTTTTCCTCATGATAGATTTGTTGCATATGAAGGGAATGTGAAGGGAAAGGCAAAATATTAGTGTGGTTTCTGGGAGCTGATGGGAGTGTGGGAGGGAGACCTTTTCCAGTCTTTCTTCCTTCATGTTCTTGAGATATACCAAATGTCAAAATTGGCCCTCATGACTTGAAAGTAATTACAAGACTTAATCTCACCTGTTGGAGTGCTTAGCAAGTCCAAATCAGTTCTAGCCTGCCCATGCTGTCTTGTGCCTGGATAACTGTGGCTCTTCAGAAATGCAGAACAACAGTGGTCACATCCACTTGTTAAACTGGGAGTTTAGTGTGCCAAAGAAATCTCTACCACTACCAAAAAGTGACTTTCTTCATCCTCTCTTCCTTTTCCCTTTTCCCTTTTCCCTTTTCCCTTTTCCCTTTTCCCTTTTCCCTTTTCCCTTTTCCCTTTTCCCTTCCATAACCTTTCCATCACCTTAATGTTACATTAGAAATATATCTAGTAAAATGATAGTTATTTTACTAGTGAGTTGGATTACATTAACATTAAGGCATTCGTGTTTATCTAAAAGCTTATTCAGCAATGCCACGTACCCAACAGGAAACTAGAGTCAGAATTAGTAGCACTGCAAGTCACAGGGCATTGACTTCAGTTACATATAGGATTACTGTGCTTAAAATGTTGCAGAGGAAATCTTCCATGCCGGAAAATATAATCCAAATGGTAATATCTTTGCTTAGCTGCTTTCACTAACACTAATTGTAAATATATTTTCAAAAGTCCTAACATGTTTGTTTCTTTGTTGTTTTTTTGTTTTTTGTTTTGTTTTGTTTTGTTTTTTTTTTTTAAGTGTGAAAATGACTGCTCAGACATTTCTGAAAAGGCAGCTGAGGATAAATAAGTTGTTTGATAATGCTGAATTTCTGGTAATCTGGTGATATGAAATAGCTTGGACACTTCTGTTTGCCTTTTGCATTGTGTGAAAAATATTGTGGAAGTTGCCAAATTACGAAGCACTGACAAACTCTAGTTTGTTGATGTTTGTTTACAACAAAATATTTCTATCCAGCTGTCTAGTTTCCAAGTGTTTTAGTTACCTAATTGTATCTTCTGAAGACCAAATCTGCTGGGATCATGTAGGGATATCCACACCTATGTAAAACACTTTTTCAGGACTTGTAATATAATGTAATAATTTTAAGTCTGCTAATGAACTGCAATGCTATGAACACTGCTGGCAAGAAATGCTTTAATATTTACTTACATGCATACTGAACACAATGCTACTGCTACTTTAAATTCAAGCCTACTGATTAAGTCACAAGTTACATTCTAAAGATAATCTCTGGTGAATAGAAACCTGATTCCTTATGATCTAATATAAACTATACCTGTCGCTGATGACATTTTTATAAATAATTTTGGTTTTATCCTCCTTTAAGAAAGCAAGGAAGACACATTTACTCTTCTAATACCTTTTTTTCTCTTTTTCCTTAGTGGAGAGCTCTCTTTTGGAAATCTTAGGATATTGAATAAAATTAGAACAAATTCTCACTAGCTTGTCAGTTAATCTGGGCTTTTCTCCTTTGTAATGTCACATAAGGTAAAAATCAAAGCAAAATAAAAGCATTTTCACACATTAATTTGCTACTGAGAGGTTAGTGAGAACTTTATAGTTAAGCTCTACAACGGCACTGCCTTGAGCACGACAGTAATTTTATAAGCCACGTAAGGAATACAGAACATGATTCCATTATTACCACTGCATGTATTTTATTTCCTAGAAATAAATATTCTAATAGTCTAATAGTCAGTGTTCACTTTCGTACTTATCTGACTCATCGTTTATGTGCATATGAAAACTTTTGGGGTTTAGTGCCAATTTGCATAATAAACTACATTTTTATTACTTTTATGTGGAATCTCACTTTCAACGCATCCCAAATTTATCGAAAACTCAGTTCAGAGCTTTGACAAAAATTAATATATGTGGCAGAAAGGGCATGGCTAATTCATTTCTCTGTGAATGGGTAGTGTAAACAGCTCCTAAGAGAAAATATTATATTTTCTGGGACTTCTGACTAAATTAAAGCCAGTGCCATTATGAATAAATAATTAGCAAAGCTTTCTTTCACCTCTGTACCCAAAAATGCTATCAGATTGCTGTTTTCAAAGTACACAGGGTTGGTTACTGATCATGTAATGCATGTGTCTGTATTACAAACAGAAAAGAAATTTAATGAATGGCAAACCTATAGTGAATTGTGGGAAGTGTGATCCTAGTAGCAAAAATAAAAATATATAATGCACAGTATGAAATAGGGGTGCAAGGTTTCTGTTTATTTTATAGTTTCCAGTTTTAGATATTTGAAATCCAGTTACCAAGAAAAGTCAATATACTTTGCTGATAATGGTTCATCATCAAGATGGTAATCTGAGATGGAAGTGAATTGAAAATGCTCTGAAAATGCTTTGTCATCCAAATCTGCTCAATAAATGCCAGCACTGAACACAGAACCATTGTTCTGTCACATATAGACAAAAATTTGAATCGTGGATGACAGTCTCAAGAATAATTTGGCCTCCACTTAGTCTTTTTCAATGTGCACTAAAAATAAGACTTCTGAAAATACTCTTTCATTTTAACATTGTCTTAGGTGAGAGGAATGAAATTAATTTCTTTAAAATACCTTAACCTTAGATATGTCTTTTACCAATTAAATCATTCTGTAGCTAAAAATTTATATCCTTAGCAACTGTGTCCAATACATGGATATTTTTTGCCAGATTTTTGAAGTTGTAATGGAAATTTTTATTTTATTACCTGTATAAATATCTCTTATAAGTACTGGCAATAAAATGTCTGCTGCTATCTGTTATTAGATCCTGTTTAATTCCTCTGATATTGACAGTAACAATAGCCTCTAAAGTATTTCTAAGTGCAAGAACTGTGCCATTTTGAGTCTCTATAGACTGGAATTTTTTTTTTTTTTAGTTTGTTTTTTTTTTTTTTTTTTCCCCTGTGAATTACACCTTTCCTCAAGCTTGCAGTTAAAACCATCAGGAATGAGATAGGTGGTCTGGGTGAGAGCTGAATAACCCCTACAGAGACTGGTAAAAACATTCTGGGGATTAACGATCTGGTCTAAATCTCACTGAAGACAGAAGAGTCTCCCCTACTGTCATGATCCTCTAATAATACTTGAGAGAGCTCCACTGTGTTGGAAGGAGTCTTTGGCATAATCACATTTGTAAATACTAGCTTTATAAGCGTAGCTTAAAATCTGCTTTTAGTTGCATTCCAACATATTATGATTTTTCAGAACAGGTGTATCATGTATTCATAGATTTAAGCATGATGGAACCCCTTTATCTAACTATTCTATCTTCTCCATTTCACAAGACATTAAATTCCATCCTGTTCTGCCTGAACACAGTTCTAATGCTTTGTTTGCCTGGAGTGTGTCCTCACAGATATGCACCTACCTGAGTCAGACACACAGAGACAAAAAATCCCTCATTTCTCTTGGTATTGTTCTTTCTTTATTAATCAGTTTCACTAACACAGAATAATGCTTAGTTTCCATTCTGAAGCCAGTTTTCCCTTCATTTTCCGCCTTTGAATCTCTCTTTCTCTCCCACTCCCCAATAAATTGACCTCTTAAAAAATCTTGCCCTATGAATATATGAATATTGATTATTTTTTCTCACATACGGTAGATATAAGTTTCTCATAATAAGACAGTTACCATAATACTCAGTCTTTTGCCTTGAAGATTCTAATTGGTATTGGTACAATTTTCTTTAAAAAATGGGAACTGCTCTTTGCAGAAGCAAATGTATTATTTGTTTCTTGAATGTTCTGGATAGAGAAGTATATATTTGGTAATGTTTTTTTTCACATCCACTGATCCTTTGTTCCTTTTTTCCACTAGTATCAGCAGTGGACATTTATATGTTTATCTCCCATATGCCCTATGTCCTGTCAGATCTCACTTTCCAAATGCTGTTCTTTCTCACCTGTCTCAGTTAGGCATAGTCTGTATTGTGCTTTCCAAGGGCTATAGATTTGCATTTGTCTATAACAAAATTTAATTTATTTTTAAGTTTACTTGACAAAGCAATTCAAAAAACTTTTTAGAACTGTTATTTATCATTACGGGTAATTCACAGACTTCTTAGGAAATGATTTTTTGTTTACATACCACTGATGAAAGTGGTTAAGACAAGGTTCACTACCTGTTGGTCTGGATGCATACCAGAACTTTCTTCTTCACCTTTTACTAAGGATATAACAATGAAAAGAATGTTTTGTTATTAACCATTTTGGCAGTTTTTAATTCAATTAACATGTACTTTACCACTATTGTGTAAGTCTAATATTTAATCAGAATATTCTGAGTTGACAAATTAGATATTTAGCAAAACTCTGAGTTGCAGCTATAAGAATTTTTACATTACTGAACTCCTAATGGCATCAAAGAATATAATCAGGTTAGTCTGGGAAGACGTGGTCTCCCTTAGAACATATTAGCTGACTTATAATTATGTTTCTTTGATTTCTTTCTGAATTTAATTCTGTGCAAGTGTTGTCTGTTCTTTAGTCTGGGACAGACACCCCAGTCTAAATAGCCTACAGTTACTTCAGTTATTAAGTTTCATGGAGTGGGGGCATATATACTTTATGGCACTCTTAAAATTTATTATATATTCTGAAATTAATCCAAAAGTAATAGCCTGGACTAAATGTCTGAAACAACTTTTAGCAATTATTTTTATGCACTGCCTTTGGACCTGGTTATTTTAAATGTTTGTCTTGGCTACACATAACTTTCCTTCTTTTTGTTCCTTTTTTTTACAGTAGGAAATATTTAGTCAGTCTCTGTTTTCAATTACTATCCTGCTCCTGTTCAAATAGAGAACAGAAATAAATCTCGAAGAATATTGTCAATAGAACATTAAAAAAACCAAAAGTGATTCATAACTGTACATTTTAAATCTTGAATAGCTCTGATACCATAATGCTTTTCTTCTACTTTTAGCAACTACCTGTGATGGTTTCCAGGTCCTTTGCTGCTGCAATAGTGTAAAAGAACATCAAATTCCTGGAACTTCTGTTAACAGGAAAATGGGATGTTCATTCTACATAAGGCTTTTTCTTAAGGTCTCCTCTCTTTATTTTTTTTAAACAGGCTCTTTATTCTAACATCCCAGCATCTCTGCAGCAACTGAAAAATATGGCTTTTCATTTTCTAGCTTGTAGTACGTGCAGATGCATTTTAAGGAACTCTCAAATCTTTTATTAACAGATAGCTTTCTCTTCCATACTGCTGGATTTAACATCCTTTAAAGCATGGACACACAAACTGACAGCTGCACTGTAGATTAATGTTGACTGCCTTTGATGGTCACAAACACAGATTGGATCAGCCCAACTCCTAGAAACCATAAGCCAAATCAAAGTCATCAGCTTGCTCTTGGTTGAAACACTGTGTCAAAGCTGAAGAAATTAAATATAGAAAAAAGATAATCTGACAGTGTATCTTGACAATAAATGAGAAGGGTGTAGTGAGCGACTTGTTACCACTTTTTTGCTTGTTATGAAGTACAGTAATAATCACAAATAGGGGAAGAAATTAAAACTCTTGTCTGTGGAATTTATTTATTTAATTAGATTCCATTCAGGTAGTATTAGGACAAATAAAATTTTTTGTCAAAATAACATTAACTCAATATGGAATATAATACATAAAAAAATATACCAAATGAAACATGTTGTTAACTTAGAAAAGGAAGAAAAACTTACACTAGTAGGGGCATATTTAGTCTGAGATTACACTGGCTATAGATATTTCTTTCTAAAGAAGAAAATTTGACAGTATAGACAACAGGAAAATAAGAAATATTAATCATCATAGACAAGGGAATATTTTCAAGGGTAATTTTCAAGTACTTAGAATTCTTACTTTAGCTATTAGTAAAATATTTTGAAGTAATAATAACAACTTTAAAAATCCATTTATTTTTTTCTTTCTTGATGACTTTGACAGGTACCTCAGCTGTGCTTCAGTTTGTTTTCTGCTTCAGTTTAGCATAATCCGATCAGACTAGAGTCATAGATCATGAGAACACATGCTGTTCTCTTTAAAGTGAAATGGTTTTGTGGGTTTGTTGTTATTTTCTATTTTTTAAAATATTTTCATTTCTCCTAATGATTTCCAAAAATTTATTTTATAAAATGCAGTTCAGTTTGCCATTAATTAATGTGACTTCTTAGGTGTTCCTCTAAATTTTATTGAGACCTATGTATGAACCTTGGGGAGACACCTGTCAAATAATGCTATTAAGACATTTTCAAGATTGGTTTGACAGTACTTGATGATATTTTAATATTTAGTGGCAATTATTTTTGATCATCAATCATACTCTTGTGTTACTCAATTCACCCACTATGGCATCATCTTATATGGCAAAGTAATTTATCCTACAGATTCTTTCCCCTAATCACAAAAAGCAAGACAGAAGTTCTTTGCCTTATGCACTGTGTCTTAGGACTAAAGTTAAAAAATAATATACCTCTTCCATGCCATTAAGTAGATGTATTTCTAACTGTGCCTTTTTTGCGTAATATCATAGTCCTATCACCTAACAAAAGATTATGTGATCTGAATGCTACTGACTTGACAGGTTTATGGCTATCATGAGCAACGAGGCATCTCCACGGTCTTGAGCTGGGATTGAAACTAAAAGCTTTTTGATGGTGATTTATGGCCTAAATTCTCTCTGAAAGGCTTTATGCAATTTTAATAGAATCTTCCTGTCACATCTGATGCTGAATGGTACCTATTTACCTAATTTCCTCAGACGTAATTTATGTTGGCATTTTATTTTATGGTAGAGCTAAACAAGTTTATACTTGTTGACAGCATTGTAGGCAAGACTTCATTTCAACCTTGCAAGTAATTCAGCTCATGAACTATTTTTTCTTCCTGCTTGTGTAGACTGGATTGAGTTAATGTGTTATGGGAAAGGACTTACATGATTCATTGTAAAGATTTATAGAAAATATAGAAAAATCAGCTACCATGTTCAAATTTGACCAAAAATGAAGTGTCACCTGTTGATGTTTAACTGATAAATAATAGTTTAATATATATAAAAACATATATTTTTTTATTGCGTTACCTAACCTGAAATGAAATTAAAATGCATGTCACACAACAGAATGGAATTTTGAATAGAATTTTTAATTACATAATTATTTTAAAAATACTTGAAGGAAATGAGCTATAGATAATTAAAAAACAAAAAAAGCTTCACAAATAGATTAGCTTTTATATACTTACATTTGTATATAAAACCAAAACCCAAAAAATCTGAATTTCTTAAAATAATATTATAAGCAGATACCTGCATAAAGTTTTTCTGCTTTATTGTGGAAACTTAGAAAAATGTAATTCACCTTAACCTCATCTTCACTTTGAACACAATTATTTTGAAGGTACAAGTAATAATTAAAAACTTGTGTGGCTTAGCAAGCAGATAGTAATGATGGTATAGATTTACCTGTAATGTGAGGGCACATATTTGTACATTAGAGATATGAGAGAGTAAGATAACATATACACTCTCTTTACAATGTGTGTATGATTAATCAGAACAGTTGACCATTGTGGTGGCTATCAGGGAAGGAAGCAGACAGCATCCCTTCAAACATCTTGAAATTATTTTTGTTACGCAGTTGAAAGTACAGCAGCTTATGATAGGACTATTCTGAAAAATAATGAACTACACATTTTTGTCATATGACCTTATTGTGTGTTCCTCATTGTCCTTTTTGCTATTATGTCTACTTGTGACCTCTTGGCATCATGGAATTGAAGGCATGGGAAAGAACAGTGGTTTCCTGTCTGATGCTGCAAAGCCTAGCACAATCAGCTGATATGAAACTGTTGATTTTTATTTATTAGCTGTTAAGTTCTGATAAAAAATCAGCTAAAATATTTAAAGAATTTTGAATACAAAGCTTGTGTTTTGACAAAATCTGGAACTAACAGGGGTTCTATATTCATGAACAATGATTATTCACATTTCCCCCTCCTGTTTATTGGAATAATATATAATGCAGGAAAGTGTCTTTTTGCTGTTTTCCCCTATTTTTAAAGCCAGTTTAAACTGCATTCTTTTCTTAGTGCACCAAACAAAGAAATTTTTCAGGCAATTTTTGAGTGTCACTGCACCTTTTAAAAGCCCACTGAATGTTTTCTTGGATAAGGACTACTGAAGTATTTAATAGAATAGGAAAACTGTTTCTGGAAAAAAGTAAAGTATTGTACTTCAATAAGGTTTTTTTTTTTTCCTGAATATTATTTCCCTGATCTTGTTTTTAACTGGATATATAGTATTGTGTGCTGATTACTGAAAATTTGAACAGCCAGTTATAATGCCAAAAGGAAGCAGAAACATTTAGTCTTCAAACTCACTGAATGTCAGTCTTATGTATACACACACATACGCATACGTTATTTCCAAAAAGACTTGAAAAATGAAAAGCAGGGAGGAAGAACACTGTAGTTGAAATCTTTGAAATTTTCTGTTGAGAAAGAAAAGTGAATGTAATGATGTTTATTACCAATGTGATAAGAAAGAGAAGGATACGGAATTGATTTGGAAAGTCATATTGTAGTACCCTTATTCATTTAGTAATAAAAATACCATGGATTTTTTCAGTTGTATCCATCCAAAGTGGGTAAGAATTTATACTGCTGCTAGTCTGCTGCAGAATTTCATGAAGTACTAAGGACAGAGTTTAGTGAAAAATGTGCAACCTATTACCATTCAGCCCATAGACAATGAATAACAAAGATGAAGAGTAGGCTTTCAGATGTTATGTTAGCTACCCATAATCAAAGGCTGGGGCTGAGCACAGAGCCATTGTAAGAACAATGAAGAGTGATTTTTAGGAAGTTGTAATTGTGCCTAAAAAAAAAGAAAAAAAAAAAAAGATAAAGGAAACCTCTTTCAGGAAAACATGGATTCTCCCCTGTTCTGCATTCTTAGGAGAGAGAAGCACAACGCAGGGTTCTTTTTGACGACAATATAAAAGGCCCAACAACAAATGATGCAATAAATAGCTGCTTTAATGAGATATAATAAAAAGAGGAATATAGACAGGGAGTAAATCTCACATCACTTCACATGCTGGGCATCCCACATTTATGCGGCATGGGATTAATTGTGGATGAATTTTCCCATAGCAAGCTGCACAGATCCTGTCCATGAGGAGCTTCCCTCTCCCTCCAATACTGTGGTGGCTTTTATCTGGAGTAACAAAAAAACCCCATATATCTTCTGACAACTTGCAGTGTTGTATTTGTCACAAGACCCCCAGGGGTGCAGCACTGGCTTTTATGGGCATTGCAGCATATAACCTTGCAGCAGCTACCCATGCTAATGTGCAGGCTTCCTAAGACATGAGTACAAGGCCCAATATAGCAGACATAGCCTGCTCAAGGTCACAAACTTCTTGAATACAGTGTCTTCTGCAAGGCTCCCAGTACATCTCCTGATTCTGTGGAAACAGCGCACAGGAGAAGATGGTATTCTGTCTTGAAAGCAGAAAATTTTACTTAGATCTATCAATAATTATGTATTCTTACATCCTGAACTTTACAATTTTTTGTGAATTGAGTATAGGGTGTGGCTGAATATGTTAATTTTGCTTAACCAAAAAGGAAGGCAAACAATATATTCCTCAGCATACTCTCTATCTAAAAATGTAGTATTTGTTCCAGCATTGAACTCTTTATGTCAAGACTTGACATGTTTCCTGAACAGAAGTTATAGGACTCATTAAAAAATAAGTGAGATTTCTTGATCTGTGTTAGGTGAGATGACAGCTGTTGTTTATGATGTTGTATTGCACTCATGTCTCAATTTTCTTCTGAGTTGTTAATTTTAAAATTAATGCATGTGGGGCTTTTAAATCACTTTTTTTTTTCCTGCCCTTCTTTTTATGAGCAAAGCTCAAAATCATACATATAATTTTGCATTAACACAAATTAATATGTTTTGTACTTAGCATCTTGAATAATTTCATTTGATGCTGTGCAGTTCCACACAGTTGCATAATTGTAATTACTTTTTATTTTCTTTCCTATGTCACCCTTAGAAAAAAGACTGATAAAAAGTAGAACTTTATAGGACCTCAAATGCCATGTATAACATAGTTATTTCCTCATAATGTGAAGAGAAAAATAAAGAATATCCTCCAGGTTGCCCTGTGAAAATTAATTTGCTGTATTACATAAAAAAGACTGTGTAAGATAACATAGACAGAGAACTGTGATCTGGAGCCACTGTCTGGGCATGTAGGGATAAATTTGAAAGTTCCAGAATCCACCTGGAGCTGAGTCTGGTGAGGGGCATAAGGGCAAAAGATGGACTTGTACAGAGACACAAGCAGCAAAAAGTAGGCTAGGGCTGCTGAGTGGGGTGGGGATCTGGTGGCAACGGATATAGAAAGGGACAAGATGTACTGAAGGTCTTCTTCACATCAGTCTTTACTGGCAAAACTGTCCTCAGGAATGTGATGCCAGTCAGAAAGTCTGGGAAGGAAGTCATCCTCTCGTAAAGAAGCCTTATCAATGGTGCATAGAATCTGATTGCGACTATTTAAACAAACTGGACTTTCAGAGGTCAAAGAGCCTGGATGGGATGTAGCCAGACACTGGGCATACTGGCCTGTGGCATTCTGAGGCCACTTTTGGTAATCTGCGAAGCATCGTGGTGATCAATGAGGTTTCTGCAGACTCTAAGAAAGCCAGCGTCACTCTTCAAGAAGGGCAAGAAGGAGAATCCAATGCAAAATAAACGCATCAGCTTCACCTTGATTCCTGGAATGGAAATGGAGAAAATTACCCTGGAAACCATTCCCAGAAACATGAAGGACAAAATGGTGTTTAGGAGCAGTCAGCATGGATTTACAATGAGGAAATAATGCCTGGTCAGCCTGAAAGACTGCTGCAGTTTGGGTGGATATGGGGAGTGGTGGCTGTTGTTTAACTTGTCCTTAGAGATCTTTTGAACACTGTCTCCCATGGCACCATCAAAGACAAACTGAAGAAGTCCAGGCTGGATGCACGGAAGGGGCTGAATAGAAAACTGGCTGCACTACCAGACCCAAAGGCTGTGCCACCAGTTCCACCCAGAGGCCAGTCAACTGTCACACCCCAGGACTGTTTCTTTCCCTCTCCTCTGTGTCCAAGTGCAAATGACTGATTAACGCTTCTACAAAGGGAAACAAACATAAGCACTTTAGCATCCCCTCTTTGAAAGTGTAATTTTTTATACAGAAAGACTTGACTGCAAAACAGGTGTCATATTTATTTAACAGGATGAACAGTACTTTATTGTCCAAGTTTCTTCTCCTTTTGGTCATAAAATATCTTAGGAATGTCTTCAGTTGCTTCCAACATGCAGTAAAAAAAGTTATCTTCTGTAGCTCTATACCCATAAGGATACAGTTCATTAATCTTTTTGTCATGAAAATCAACACCTTTTTCTTCTAAAATAATTCAGTATCTCTTTCAGTCCATTCTTTCTGTAGTTACAGTACTGATGATCTACTGTTTAGTAGGTCTTTACTTAAAACATAATAGCTATCAATAAAACATCAAACATATTACATCTCATCATTGTAATTTACAGTCAGAGATTTAGTTTAGGAGAATAAACAAACAGTTTAAACAAAAGCAGCCAAATGTTTTTTTAGAAGAGTCTTGTTAAATACTGTTTTCGTGTCTGCTATTGAAATATACAGTAAACCAAATCCCTTTTATGCTATCAGTACTGCATATGAATCTAAGAGTCATGCTGGTGTTAGCAATTTAGTCAACAGAACTTTCTTTTAGAGCAGCTGGATGTCTGGAGGACAAACATTGAGCCAGTGCAGTCAAGATGTCCTTCAAAGCTAATCTCTTCTGAAAGTAACAACCTTCAATCTGAAGAACATGTATAATGGCAGATGATCGAGAAGTAGTTAAAACCTGTTGACTTCATTTTGATCTTAGCAGCAGTTCAACAAAAATTCTGCCTCCTGATGTAAAAGTTTACTTACTAAGTGACAAGATGGCATGCTCCATTAATCTTGGCTTTTGACAGTTCAGATATTACAGGAAAGCCAAGGATTGTGTTTGAAAATAATGAACACATAGTAGTCCAGAGAATAAAGCTGTTTTAAAGGTAATAAAACACAGACTGAGCATGCTTGAAAGCTGCACAGATATTCTGTGTTGAGAAAGAGGAAATACTGTGTCTAAGGTCATATAATGAGGTAGCTCACAAATTAAAACAATTTGTGACCAAAAAAAATACGGTGACAAAAAATAGTAGGCAAGAAAAAACAAAAGCCCAGTAGCTCTGTTATCCCAAGCCTCTGAATCATGAGCTTGTCAGAAAGTAGACTGATGCTTTTTCCAAGGACCCTTGCACATGTTTGAGATTCTATATATTCTTTGAGAGCTCAAGAATGAGGAAAATGCTGCACTGCACACCGCAAAAAACCCATCTTCATCCTGTCTTCAGCAACGCACAGTAAAAGATGTTTGAGAAAATTTTAATACCTGGGTCTTTTCTGAAGTGATAGTTGTGCCTGTTTTCACTCTCAACCTTCAGCTGTCAGCAGTTGAGGGACTTCTGTGTACCAATATACTTTTTAAAAATATGTCTTCCATTACTTTTTCCAGGCTTTTTCTGTAAGCACACTAATGTTTTTAGCTTTTGCAACACTGTATTTTAATGAACATCACTATTTCATTATGTCTGTCTGTGACATATATGTGTTTTCTGTGGTTTATTCTCTTTATTTTTTTTTTTAATTATTATTATTATTATTTCTTAAGATCATTACTTTACAACATGTTTTGGTTTTCAGTGATGGTGTTTTAAAAATTTTATTTTGTGGTGCGCTGAGCTCTAAATATTTAAAATTTGCAAACTTATATTTGCATTCTTTGCTTTTTCTCCCAGGCAGAAAAAGCAATGTTATGATAATATAATTTTCATTGGTCTCAAAAGTCTGAAATTCAACTGTAAACAAGATGGTCAAATAAAAACTTACATTTTCATGGCAAAACCAGATTAAACATTTAGATGGTTACCATGTCATATAGTTCCCATCCTGGTCTTCCAAAGATAATGACAAACATTATACAGCATGAAAACTTTGGTAACATGCTAGTACAGCCATACAAATGAATATCTTCTGTGCATTTTTGCTTTGAATGTTTTCTCAAAACTGTGTCCTAAATCAATCTCTTTGAAGTCCAGTACTTAAAGGAAGTTATGAAAACTTCATCACCTGTCATTAATATACAGCATTTATGTGTATGCAATTTACACATACTTTTTATAATGGATTATGAAAGACGCTGTTGATAATGGCTAGTGGAGTTAACTTGGGGGGAAGGTAGTGGAAATGATGGGGTTTACCCTGCCTCTAATAACTATTACAGCTAATCATAATTTTGTCATGTGATACAGAGGACTGTTAATTCACTGTTTTCATTGATTTACCTGTAGAAGTATTTTAGTAAAGCAGAGGTTAAAGAATGATAATTATTTAAGAATTGATATATCATTTCATGTTTTCTTCTTGTTCATTTGTGTTTTCTGTTCTTTCTCTCTTTTACATGCTGCAGTTGCAAACATATTGTGGCGAGAGCAAGGTACTAATAGAGATTACTTTTGTTCATATTTTCTATATTATGAGGAAATGCTCATCTATTGTTTCTGTTGTGTGTGCTTGTTTGTACTCTGCAGTTACAGTAACTACTTTCCCCCTTGCAGTATTTGAAGGATTTGATTTAAAGAAGAATGAAAGTGGAAAATAATCCTTTAAATGCTCATACTTTTGTGAACTGCTTTTCCTTTTGGAGAGAGAGAAATAAGCTATTCAAAATTTTCAGACAATTGCTCAAAGATATACAATAAAAAGCTCAGAATTAAAATGTAAACCTTAGACTTTTGTTTGTTGACATGATAAAGCTTCCAAGCAATCATATGTGCTGTTTGGATTGATATTCTTGTACGAATCAAACTTATTTGACAAAATTATAATCCTAAGTAGTTTAATGAAAATTTAAATACCTGATGTTATTTAATGAAACCAAGCATTTTATTCTCATACTGAGGAAGGCTTTGTAAATAAATGTTAGAAGGAGGAATGGATGTCTGTGATCTGTGACAAACTGAAGGATAAATATAAATGCAGACAGATCAGGTGTTATTAATATAGAAAGCATAGAAGTTTTATTTTACTGGCAAAACATTTATATTAATTTTTGTCTGTGTGACATAATCTCATAAAAATTAATCTCATAATCTGGAAAAATACCATAATCTAAGTGTTGTCATGAGGTCCCATTTTGTTGCTCTAAGTAACCTGTTCTTCACTGAAAGTTGAAATTTAGGAATTAATATCTTTCAGGAGTAAGAAATTATTTCAATTATTTCCATTGGAAGATTGATAATACAGAAAGTAGATCAGGCTTTGCCATGAATTCATGCTACAAATGGTATTTTCACATTTAATAAAAATTTATTTTAAATAGATTTAAATATTCAGGAATCTGGTATTTCATCTGCTTAATTACATAGTAACCTTTGTCATTCCTGGTGTGTTTATAAATATGAACTAGTTTGTTGGGGTTTTTTTACTCCTGATTTACCAGTTGCTCAGCTGGTATAAAGAATTAGTTCCCTGATTTTAATGGAGCTCAGATGTGATGCTTCTGTTCTATTAGTCTTGCAGTGTACAAGCAATGTGTTCAGTTTCATCCAATTCCGCTGTTAATAATTAAATGTAGAACAAGATTCTAACACCAAAGTTTTCAAATGTATGATATTCACATCTCTTGTTGGGAAGGTATCGCTTGCGTTTTATTTCAAATGAACCTGAAAAAATTATTGGTACTCCCTTGATTGCCCTTTCAAGTCAAGTCCTCTTGCTTTCAGATGTTAGAAAGCGCTAAGAAAAGCTTAAATTCTGTGACCAAAAAAGACCAGTAAAAGGTAATAGCTTACCAGAGTGCTTATGATAAAGACATTCAAATTGACTGTGACTAATGTGAAACTAAATAAAAAGCGATATACAGAAGCAGATTTTCCATCTTCTATACCAGATTTTCTCGATCTCTCCTGCATTTCTCATTGGCCAGTGTTTATGTTTCAGCAAATGTAGAACATTGGAAAATCGTGTACAAAATAGTTGCAACATTGGAAATCATCTACAAGAGAGCAATGCCCTGAGAATGTCAATAAACACACCACTAACTTCTCTGGGCCATGCACACCCTGTAATTTTCTGTTGTCAAAGTATTAACAGATAGTAAGGCAGGGATGAGTGATTAGTAGGACAATTACGATCATGAAACCATAGATAGTCTTTAATGCTTACAGGGCATATTTCTATACAAAGTACACAAAAAATTTATCACAACTACTTGTGTCAGAAAATATGAAAGAATGTTGACGGTACATTAGTTTGTATTACAATAATAATGTGATATATTAACAAATGCCAAAGAACTCAAACCACCACATTTTTTTTTTTTAAATCAGTGTTAATATCAATTTTAAATATCAATTTAGTCTAAATGAAGCAAATGTATTTGCATTTATTGTTATTGCTTCTGTCACTGTATTATAAACGTGCTGAGTTGTTTTTGGTGGGGGAGGGTTGCAAAATTAAGTCTTTACAGGAATAGCTCCTGTAGCCACTCACTCAAATGAAGAGTTTAGGGTCTAAATTAGAAGGGGGAATTAACTAATTGGATCCACAGATAAAGTTTATTTATATGAACTGTTCCATAACTCAGTATTGAAATTGAAGGACATTTCTTACTGTGTCTCCTTCGCTGATTTTGAAGAATGGTTTGGTGAACATTACTATCCAATCTTTGGAAATAAAGCCTGAAAAGTTTGGGATGGGCTGCTATACACAAATATTATCTGTACATTGGAAAACCTGCATTGGAGTATTGGCAACAGAGGAGAAAGTTTTAGGAGCCTTTTTATCAATGTCTGAATCACCTAGGGCTATCATCTGATTTACTTTCTCATGTTCTGGTATTATCCTGCCAATAACTATTATATACTTTTGTCAAAGAGGTAAAGGAGAAGGGAAAATCCTATTTTGTCCCCAGCCAGCTTCCCATATTCATCACCAAGACACAATAAGCAGGTTGCTCAGCTACACTGGTAGGGGCAGCCTGTTCCATCTGTACTTACAGGATACATTGTCAGGCATTTTCTATAGAAAGACCTTAACATACTCTTGTATATAAGCTGTATGATTTACCTGAAAAGGCATACAAAAGTGCCCATTGGCCAGAGTGAGTGTATTGCCCTGAGTACACCTTTTGCTCTGAATAGATATGGTTGCTGAGTTTCCCATGAACCTGAGGCTGCTTTTATGCTACACCAAATTCGGCCCAGACAAATTTCTCTCACACTTTTTGTAACCTTTTAGTAGATAGATTTAACATAAAGGGAAGAGAAAACCTTGGTTGGAGACTGTCCTTTCTTTTTTGTGAAAGCTTGGCCAGAAATGGGAAATGATTTCACAAGATTTCTCAGATATAAATGAACTTGCTTGTTCTGGGCATAGCAGACAACCCTCTGCATATCACTATCTTTTAAGTGACTGTATTAGCTGTGTGTTTCCTAATGGAGACTGGAAACTTATATGTATGTGTGTACATACACAAATCTGTACACAAATATAAACTTTCCCCCACCTGCTCTTTCTTTTCTCATTATTTCATTTTATATTAAGTCATGTTCTCTCTTGACTAACGTAAGTTTTCCTTCAGAATTTAGGATAAACCGAATTTCAAACTCTAATTTCTTTTTCTTGGGTTTCACTGCCCTGTGTACTTACACCAAATATTGTTATGTCAAAGGGAATCTTCAGTCCTGTACCCCGGACACATGTACATTTTTATCACTGTAGCCCACAGTTTAGCTGTCAGAGTGGTAAGAGTGATAATTTTAGGAGTACTGTGATTTTCTTCATGGAATTTTACAAATATGAACTGATCATCTACACAGCAAATAAACGACTGTTGCCTTATGTTGGCACATGGTAAACTAACGAGACCATCCCTTGCGATGGTCATGATGGTGATCACAAATATTATGAGACTTCATCCTTCAGATCTCATTCCCACCTTCTCCCCAATACTTTACATCATGCTTCTCATTCAGCAACGTTGTGGTAGAAGGATTGAATAGTTCTGCAAACATTTGTGGCTCTTCAACATTTGAATGAACATCTGCCCCATTCTGTCTTTCCAATAGAATACAATAGAATGAATACAATACAAAATGTGTCCTTTTCTGACTTAAAGAAATATCAAATAAGGGTTTATAACAAAGATTCAGGTCTTCTTTTCCATGTTATACAGAAATTATGTTAACTCTTTCATTCCTCAGCAAAAGAAAAAAAAACAAAAACAGAATACATGGAGAAGTTATATTAATTTGATTTCACAAGATCACTTTTATTACTGCAGCTATCAAACTGAGTATCAAACTAGATCTGTATTCGTAATGACACTTGCCAATGGAGAAAACGATGTGAAATTCTGAATAATATAATAGCTGTTTTATAGTTTTACAACAAAAGATCCCATAGGTTTAGCTGTGTTACCACTACGCTCATTAACAAATTGATCTCATACCAAACCTGTGATTAGGTTTCTAGTTCAACAAGGATTTTCTTTTTTTGTCATTATTTAATTTTATACATTTCAATGTGTTTTTGTTCCTAAGGTCTGGGAATTGGGAACATGTTTTATGTTTTTTATGAAGATGGCATCAAAGTAATACAACCAGTGGAATGTGAATTTCAGAGACATATTAAGCCTAGTGAAAAACTCCTCGGTTTTCAGGCAAGTTGTTTTTAAAAATTTATTTCTAGTGTTTTCTCAATTATAATTTTCTTTAGAAAAGAATTTATTATTACTAGTTTAGTCTTTTCTGCTTGATAAATTCATGTTTTCTCAATGAATAAATAGCTTATAATGGTGAACCCAAAATTTCCTGTATTTTCCTCGATTAAATTCAAACTTTCAGTCTGCCTTTTAGATTGACTATTCCCTGTATGCTCTTCAAACCCTTTATTTTCTTTGGCTGTCTTTATCCTTTCCCAGTCCTTTAACAGCTCTCTACTCTTTATTTCTGAATTTGCTGTTGTTGTTTTTCTCTCCCCAACCCCCAACACAGCAGTTAAGTTCATCTCTGTGAATCAGGAATTGATTCTCTCTCTAGTAAATCTAAGATCTAAGATTATTATTTTTAAAGGTTTCTTTTTCTCTGCTGGATGTTTGTCTATATTAACCTGTCTGCTATTGTGAAGCAAATCCCTGTACTGATAAACACTCTCACAGATCAACTGTAGTAGAGTTGATTGATGCTTTGACTCTAACAAAATTCATATAAGTAGTTTCAATAACTTTATTGTTAACATATTTATAGCTGAATTCATCTTATCCCTGTGTAGGATACACAAAAACACTAGTATATTCTCTATTTCCATTTATTCTTGTGATGTTTTTCCTTTCCTGCTAGTCAAATTACTAGCTGACATCTTGCATGTTCTCACAGGAACACTTGGTACTAGTCATTACATTAAGACTTACTCTGTATGATCTATCACCTTTCAAAAATAGTAACTTTCTCATTTGGATTTGAATAAGTGACCTTGAAATACATATTACCTCATGTGTTATACACTGAGATTTTTTTGTCTGTTCTTTTTTTTTTTCTTTAATGCCTAAAGCACATTCAGATAACAGCAGAACTGTCTCAATAGAGTTTGCCTCTTCAGTTATCCTTATTGATGTCAAAGGCTGCTGTACTCAGGAACAAGATTTATTTTAGTATGAATAATTATGCTTTGAACAGCTAATCATACCTTGATTTGTACTGCTTAAGTGAAATTAGGTTGACACAGCCAAAAATAAGCCAAAAAGCTTTTTTTATGTCTGTTTAATTCAAAAGCTGATTATTTAAGAAGTCTGCTAAAATTTTATTGGTCTAAAGTGCAGTCTAGATTTTAGGTGTATTTTTATTGAAGTGTGGTAATAAGCAGTGTGCATAAGTCAAATTTGTTCCCTTTTTGAACCTCTCAAACATTGAGTATCATAATACTTATATCCTCTGGGGAAAAAAAGAATTCATGTCAAAAATAGTCTTCAGTAAAAAATTTGAAAAATCCCTTTCAGATTACTTTATTCCTAGAAGTAGAATGAAAAAAAAATAAAAAAATTCCCTGCATATTCTGCTAATACTATAGCAACAGTAGTATATTCTTGAAAAAGTACATTGACTATGAAGCTTTAGATAACTATTTCTTCCTCTGAAGAGTATCATATATTCCTCAAACCCCTTTGGAATAATGAAATAACCCAGTTCTGACCCAGGATCAGATTTTTCTCAAGTTCAGCATGTGATCACCTAGTGGTAAGAGTTCACATCATACATTGCTCCTTAGTAATTCTCTTTGACTCTGCCATGTACTTTTACTAACCAGACATGTTAGTATACTGCATGTTTTGAGGTAGCTTTACACAACCTTTCACGGTAGGGCATCTCCATGACTTATCTCTTAACATTTGAACATTAAAGGAAACATGTGCTTGCTTAAGCCTCTCCCATTTCTTTACACTTTTCTGAATTAGCTGTTCAAGTGATAAGTAAAACCCCAAAAGACATGATTCATTGCCAGACATTTGCTAAAGCGTAGGAACATTTCTAAATTCTGCAGAGCAGTTGAGGTACTAGAAGTGTTACAGAAAATGTCTGGATATTACACATGGTACTCCAGTGTTCTTCCACAAGTTTTCTCTTTGCCTATCAAAAAAACTAGTTACCTTTAACTGAGCTTCTGTAGAAGAATGAACTTAGGTATTTCTACATGGCATTGCAATGTAGTGTGAACAATGTTGCAGTACTTGTACATATTTAGTTATGCTAATTTTGCTAAAGGTAAATAGAATTTCTCACTAACTGTATACTCGAGAACCCTTATCTAAATATTTAATTGCCTCTTATGCAACTGAGTGTCAATACAGCAAAGCACTTTAGCGTGTGTCTAACATGGGAATCAATCAGACTTTTTGTTTAAAGTGAAGCAAAAGATGTAGTGCTTTACTGGATCATCATGGTTTACAGGAAATTGTAAAGACCCTCTTCCTCTCCTTCACAGAATGTTCTAAATTACATGAATCTTCCAAAAAAAACAAGTCAAGTGAAAGTAGAAATTTATTAGTCCAATAGTGGCAATTGTAGATGCATAGGAACAGAAATAAACTGACTTCTGTGTTCAGATGCAGGTTATTGCTTAGGTAGACCAGCTTCAATAGCTGTTTGTTTAACCTATTGTCAAATAGGTTCTTAACCATAGTTCAAGTAGAGTCTTTCACCAGTAGAGTCCTGCCATTCTGAAGTGCTTGGGACATTTTTCTCACTAACATGAAACCTCTATTTATCTTCTGCAGATTAATTTTACCCAAAGCCCTTAAGTGCTCATTCTTAAGCAAAATTGTTTATATTTCTCCTTTCCAATAAATCCCCGTTAGAATAATTATTTCAGGAGACTGGAAAAAAAGCAATTGAAACAGATGCCTTTTGTGACACCAATGAAAAAATCCTTTTGGCTCTAACATAAACCTGATTTCCTCTTCATTACAAGAACTAGCACATAATGACCATATTTCAGGGAACTGTGACATCTCACATTTGAATATGGGGGGAGCAAAATACTTAATTTCAAAATAATGTGACTACATGGCAGACCAAAGTTTCCACAGGAAATTAGCTTGAAAGATACCTGGTAGTCCACAGAAATTGCTTTGGTTTATGCTCTTACAGTACAGAAAGTGTAGAAAATGCTATCCTTTGTCTGCAAAAAGCCCTCCAAATTAAAAAAAAGTCTAGAGTCTGGTTTTTAGTACAGAATGTCAAGTAAGCAGTAACTTAATGTAGAATAGGTGATACATCAATTCAGGTCTTAAAATATGCACTGTTGTAACCAATTGATTACATCTTACTATTAGACAGCCATAGTATAGCTTGATATTTCATTGTGCTTCTTAAAGAGTTTGACTTGCATCTTGTTAAAACACTGAGCACCCTTGCAGTAAGGGCAAGTTAATAAGGATAGAATTTGCACATATAAATCTACAAGAATGAGTTTCCTATTGAGATTTTCTTGCTCCAGACTATCTTGGAAAACTTTCTCTAAGGATTTACTTTCCTCCATCTGCTGACTTGTTACAGGGCAAGTCACTTTTTGATTAAAAAGTCTGGGGGGAATACAACAATGAAGTAAATTAATGTTTTATCAGATGTTCCTTTTTTTTCAGAAAGAATAAATTAGCAAAAAGTAAATTGCTCACATTTTAATTAGAAGAAGAAAATGGTGGATTTATGCATATATTTTAAGGAGAAATTATTTTAACCCATTACTCAACCACTGGAGAAATTAATATGGATCCTCAGAATTATTGCCTGTAAAGTAAAAGAAATCCAAACTGTCTAACCAGATAAATATTGTTTTCAAGAGCAAGATTTCAGTTCTGTTGAAACAGCTTCAGATAAATGTAGGTTTGAATAACTAGAGAACAAGTGCATAAACTGATTCTTTCTGGGGAAAAAATACTCTATTTTGGATATGAGAATGTTGGTGCATAATTTTTACTGTTAGTTTGGACAAGCAATTTTTTTGCTTTTTTTTTTTCATTCTTTTGAATGCTTTCTGCTTGATATATTTAAAGTGCAACATGACGAGCAAGTTTTGTGACTCATAGCCTTAATAAGAATCATGCCCTCTAGATTCTAATTTAATATGTGTGTGGTTATATATATATGAAAGACTATATTTGTATGTTTTTATAATGAAATAATCTTTAGAAATACATGTCAGTCAGTATTTTAGACTCAGATTCAGGAAAATGTGGCTTATCTACAAGGAGATAGCTTATCTCCGGATATAGTTATAAGTGCCTAAGTTAAGAGTATTTTGTTGTTCTGATATACTTCCCACAAGGGGAGGAATTATTAGAGTAATCATTTACACTAATCCATATGATGCCATTTGAGACAAACTCAGATTCCTTCAGCAGGACTTGGTGTTTTTGAATAATATATTGAATGTGTCCTTGTAGAATTCACAGTCCACAGAACTGGTGTAAACTGAGTCGTGGAGAAATGGCTGAAAAGAATGACATTGTAGAGACTTGTTACAAACATTCAGACACATTTTTTGAAGAAGGTGTTCTCTCTGGGGAATAAAGAGGACTGTGTAAAACAGTCTAGATGTAGTTATCTGTTTAGATAAAGACAGAACTAAGACAAGGCATATTTAGAATAAATACAAAAAATACTGAGATCAGTGAAACAACCTTCAAATTGAAGTGACAATTGCCCAGAAGGCAAATGACAATACATCATTGATCTGATGATTGCACATCATATTAGAGACATACTTATGTTTGCACCTCACTTTATGCTATTAAAAGCTTTTAGCCACTTTTAAGAATGAAATTCCCCTTATCCCATGCCTATCATTCTTTAAAAAAACCAGATTTTAAAATTCTCCCTTTGAAGTCAATGGCTTTTTATCAGTTCAAAGTAAATCTTAGTCTTGATACTTATTTCTAAGTTCTGCTGAAGTTTCTGATGATGTGCTATCCCATGGTATCTGGGTTTAGTAGAATGAAGGTTCTGAAAGATCATTCCTTTGTTGAGGTTTAAGAGCAACATAGGAGCAAGCAGTGGCTTTCGATCTTCTGTAAAGAAACTCCCTCTGTTAAAGCTGGAAATTGATTTATTTATTATTTTGACATAAAAAGATTGAGTATATTTTCTAAAACATAGAGACACAGCAGGCAAATAATGTTGAAGATACAGAAAATTTAGTGTTTAAATGCATCATCTTCAGCATTGCTTAGTGGCAGATACATTGTTTTGTCACATAATATTCCCATTCCTTTTAAAAGTAGCCTGATGCTTAGAAACAGAATTCTTATTTAAGATTTCATCAACTCTTGCTGCTCATTCTACATTGAAGTCATCATCTGCTGACATATCATAATTATTTTCACAGCAACCAGTTATGATGTATCAGGCTGAGCATTCTAAATTAGGAATCAGCAGCAGATAAGTGGTAAAAAGAAAGAATACTTATGATTTGGTGAAATTGTCCCTTGTGATGCAAGGAATTTAAAATAAGAGGGAAAGGAACAAAAGGTCAGGAAAACAAAAAAGCTTGACACATGCTGTACTTCTCTGAGCAGAGTATTTTTGAGGTCCTTGCCTGTACATAATTGATGTCCATTATAGAGAAAAAAAAAATCATGTTATTTCAGAGATTTCACAGAATATTCTGTGTTGGAAGAGACCCACAAGGGTCTTTGAGTCCAGCTCCTAAGTGAATGGCCCATAAGGGTCAAATCCACAACTTTGGTGTAATTAGCACCATACTCTAACCAGTTGAGATAATCTAAAGGGAATTTCCAAATATATTAACATATTTGACCAAGTAACTTTTAATTTTGAAAAAATAAGCTTTTCCTGGGAGCAAATTTTCACAAATAGGTATATATATATAAAAAATATATATGTATATATATGAGGAAAGGCATATATTTATATGAAATATGAATAGTGAGCATGTAACTACAGTTAGCTATTTTGAGTGAGAGTGTATAGTTGTAAATATTATGAAATATGAATTCACCAAAGTCAACTGGAATTTTTTTTTTTTTCCAAATTCATCCCTTTGCAGGAATGGAAGGGCAGATAGGGTTGAATGATAATAAGATGCCATATGATTTCTATTTGGTTTTACACTAGTAAGAGAGGCCATGAGAATATCTTATGGCTGAAGCAGCCGAACTTCTTGATCTTTGAAACAACATATCAGTAATACATGTGACCCAAGAGCTGTTCTGTCCAACTCCTGCTGCTTTGCCCCTGTGCCATGTAACAAATTGCACCACACGTCCTCCTCTTTCTCCCCCAGTTATGTATTTGCCTGGCTTCCTACTGTGTTCTCAACTGCAAGGGGAAGACACTTCTTGCACTACCTTCCTTTGCAAGGCACTATGATGGCGCACAGGGGGATCTAGTTACTGCACAGTAACAAAGCATTGTGTGCTTAATTTGGTTTTCTGGTTTTAAGGTTTCCTGGATCTTGTTCACTTTATTTCTAAATGTATTGTTGTTTAAGATTGGTTTCTTTCTCAGGCCAGCAGTGTTAATTTCTTGAATTTCTAGAAAACATCTCAAAAATTTGGTATATGGTCTACATTAAAGTGCTTGTGAGTTGCGTGATGACTACGACATGTAATTTGGCTAAGTTTATGTCCAAGTGTCAACTGTCCTTGTTCCTTCCCTGCATTTTTTGAGATTTTCTTTTACAGTTAAAAAGAAGAAAAACAGTGTAATTTCTCTTTCTATTGCACTGTTGTCTGTTTTGATTCTTACACAGTGCCTGTTTCTATTGAATTATAGGATGAAGTTTGTCCCAAAGCAGATGGTGATCCTGTTCAGCGGTGTGTATGGGCAACTGCTGTGAATGTAAAAGACAAGTTCATTTACGTAACTCAGCCCACTCTTGACAGAGTTCTTATTGTTGATGTGCAGTCTCAGAAAGTTGTACAGGTATTTATTTCTCTTTTTTTTTTTTTTTAAGATAATATCTAATTTGGACACAAGAACTTCCCTTCATATTTCAGAAAGAAAAATACAATTACCTTGATTTTAAATGCGTTATTTGCAAAAAAGTTCATCCACTTTCAACATTCAGCAGCAGTTTTTGTTTAGTGACTGTTCTCAATAGACAATGGGAAGGAGATAATATGAAAATAGCTCTTATAAATATTAATCAAGTAGTTGAGGAAGCGACTTTTTTAGGAAGTTTCTGGCTTGAGGTACTTTTTACTTCAAAATGAGGATTAGTTAAAATAGAGCCTTTACATGAGAATGTGAATACCAGTTTTGGCAGGAAAGGTCAGATTTGACTACAGAAGATGGAGGACTGTTACTCTGTAAGCTTTTAGACAGAGAAATTACTGAAACTGTAAAAATAAGCACAACCTTCAGCCAAGGCTGGAGACTACGAATTCACACCTCTCCACTCCTCTTTCTTGGTCTCTGGGATGCTGGAGATACTCTGCTTAAATTCTTTAAGTAAAAGATAAATCAATGCTATAGCACAGGGATTAATGCAGTCATAGAGTTTGTGGAAGATCAGATGTTGTGGGTTGACCCTGGTTGAAGGACAGATACCCACCAAAGCTGCTCTGTCACTACCCTCCCCAATGGGACAGGGGAGAGAAAAGGCTTGTGGGTTGAGATAAGGGCAGGGAAACATCACTCACTGCTTACCATCATAGGCAAAACAGACTTGACTTTGATAATAAATTCAACTAATTTCCCTATTAAAATCAGAGCATGGTAATGGAGAGTAAAACAAATCCTGAAAACACATTCTCTTCAACCCTCCCTCATTCCCAGGCTTAAATTTATTGCTGAATTTCTACCTCCTCTCCCACCAGCGATGAAAGAAGATGAGGATTGGGGGTTATGGTCAGTTCATCTCATGTTATTTCTGCCGCTGCTTCTTCCTCAGGGAAAGGAGTCCTTTCCCTGCTCCCTCATGGAGTCACTCCCATGGGAGAGTCCTACATAAACTTCTCCAACATGAATCTTTCCCATGAGCTACAGTTCTTCACAAACCATTCCAGTGTGGGTCCCTTTCCATGGGATACTATCCTTCAGAAACAGGCCGCTACAGCTTGGGTCCCCCATGGGGTCACAAGTCCTGCTCCACTGTGGGGTTCCCATGTGTTCAGAGCCTCCTTTAGGCTCCAGTGTGGGGTCCTCCATGGACTGAAGGTGGATCTCTCTTCCACTGTGGTCCTCCATGGACTGCTGGGGCACAGCTTACTCTTGCCACAGCCTGCACCAAATGCTGCAGGGGAATCTCTGCACTGGCCCCTGGAGCACCCCCTGCCCCTTCTTCCCCATTGACCTGGATGTCTGCAGGGCTGTTTCTCTCCCATTCTCACCCCTTTCATACTTGGTCACAATTACTTCTCAGCTATAATATTGTTTTTCTTTTTAATTATTTAATCCCAGAGGCTCTGCCACCATCCTAACTGACTCAGTTGTGGCCAGCCAGCAGCTGGTCCGACTTGGAGACGGCTGGCATTGGCTCTGTTGGACATGGGGGAAGCTTCTAGCAGCTTCTCAGAGAAACAACCCATATAGTTCCCCCCACTACCAAAAGCTTATCATGCAAACCCAATACAGCAAGGTACAAGACAGTGCCAAAATGAATATTAGGTTTCTTTGAACCATAGAGGTACCTCAGAAGAGCCTGAGAGAGTCACAAAATGCTCCAAATGGTCAGTAGTCTTACTGGAAAAGAGTAAAATTTTTATATTTAGTTGCCACCTCTAAAATGCTATAACTACTGTACTCTTGTCTCTTTTTCATTGTTTATATACCCACTGATATCTATGATATTGTATTGTGAGGTTAAATCAGGGATTTATACCAGGACAGCTTTTAGTCTGTGGAACTGTTAAAGACATGTAAAAATGAACTTAGAAAATAACTATTCTAAAAAATATATTCTGAATATTAAGAGAAGATTTAAAGTCTTAAAATGTTTTTAAGTACACTAAAATCTTGACATTTACTCTAAAAGCAGGATAGTTCTTTTTCTGAAATAAAATTATTTCCTGGGCAGAGAGTTCTGAAGCTAATAAATAACTTGTTAACAATCCTGCTCTGGTTCTCAGAAGAAATTACACTTTTATAAGGTTTTTGACCCCAGCTTGAATGTTCTGTTTCAAGTTTTAAACATATAAACAGGGTTACTTATAGTATTGTCATATTCATAGGAAACATGTTCTTTAGCTAAATAAAACATAGATTTTTTTTTTTAAATTTAGTTAGAAATCTGTTTATAAAAAAAAAAACATTTAAATAAAGCTTTCCTTCATGACTTTTGCTTTTTTCTGTTTTAAGTTAATGAAAATCGTTAATGTAGAGATTATATATGATGTATTAGGCTCCAGGAAGACCATATTGTGGCCTTTCAATACTTGAAGGGAACTTATAAGAAAGTAGGAGACAGATTTTTTTATAGGGGCTGTAGCAATAGGACAAGACGTAATGGTTTTAAGCTAAAAGACAGTAGATGCGGAATAGAGACAAGGAAGAAATTTTTTACATTGAGGTTCATGAAACACTGACACAGGTTACCCAGAGAGGTGGTAAATGTCCCATCCCTGAAAACATTCAAATTCAGGCTAGACAGAGCTCTAAGCAACCTGATCTTATATTGTCACTGCATTTTTTTTTTTTTTTTCTGAAAAGACTTTTTTTACAACTAATTCAATATATTTCTTCAGGAAGAGAGACTGAACACCCATAGTCGTAGTACAATCCACAGATTTGAAAGATTGGAATGTCTGTCAATGTTTCCATGATCTCTGACTGACATTCATGTGTCAGCTTTCTTTCCTACAGATGAGGGATGAAATACCAATTTACTTGCATTTATTAGCATTTAGATTTCTGTGGCAAAAGCACATTATAGCTTTTGAGCTCACTAAAAAAGTATTAGAGAAGTTGGAGGTTCCTTTAAACTTAGGCTTTATGAAATAGTTTGATTGTTAGACACTTCTAATTTATCTTCGGTTACATTAGATATTGTTTTAAGTATGTGTAAATATAGATTATTTTGACATTAACAGAATGTTTAGAGATGCTTACCACAATGATGTATGTTAATTAAGGAGTAAAATTCAGTAAATTAACCAAAAAGTGCAACCCTTCTCCAGAAATATATAAAACAATTGTCCAGTTTTTGGATGGAGTTAGATTGCTGTTCTATCCCATAAATATTTAAATTTCTGTAATGAGCTAAACAGCAGACATACAAAATTAGTAGGTGCTACACAGAGTTTTGTGCACTAAGTCTGTGCTACTTGGTGAATATATTGAACTAAAACCTGAATACTCCACAAGCTTCCATGCTAGTCCAGGGAGGAAAAATCACTTTCAAGGAAATTTTCTTTTGAGGGATAGAGTAGCAGTGCTTTTCCACTACTTTAGTAATATCCATATTGTGAACTTAGGAAAGTATAGAATAAAATTTATCCCCCCTGTGGAAACCTTTTGCAGAAATGAGTCTTTGTTTTGATGGTTCTAGGCATTTGAGTATTCATAATAAATTATCTTTCCATTTCACAATACTTAACAGAAGAGCCAGATGAATAGATGAAACAGATAAAAGTACAAGGGGACTTACTCTGTGTCCAGCTTAACTATGCCATTATTCAAAATAAACTGAAAAGTAACAAAAACTGTAAAAAGTAGAACCACTGCTGAATCACAGATGGCTTTTAGAATTGAAGTTAGGCTAATTTAGAATTTAGTGACAAGTCAAGAGACAGTTTCTTTAGCTTTTCTTATAACAACCATGGCCTTATCTTCTTATATTTTAACAATAAGCATTTTTTTTTGTTTTATTTTTTGCTAGCAGCAGGCATCTCTTAGCCAGTAAATGTTGTTTTACTCATATGATATGCACATACACAAACCCTTGTACAAACAGGAGGCACAGAAGGGACTTTAATTTTTCAGTCAAATCAGTCTATTTTCATTACCTTTAGTACTGTCTAGCACGGGGGGGGAAAGCAAGTAATTAATTTTTGGAAAATAGAAACTGTTCAGAAAGGAACAGTTCTTGTTGAACTGCCTTTTCTCTAGGTGTCATATTAACACAGAGGATATTAATTACATACTTGTACATGTAACTATTTTCAGTCTATATCTTAAATAAGAAACCACATATCTGCTCTGTAAAACCAGTGTTCAAAAACACATGTGGCAGTAGGAACAAATGTGGAGATAACTTCATATTTTGAAAGTGAGAAACACTCTAATGAAATGTCCGTCACCACACAAAAAACCTAAAGAAAACTAAAAATGTATTTGAAAGGGCTTTACGTCATGTAATATGCTGTTTTCTGTGTAAAAATATTGGTTTGGTTTTACTTACTATGATGTTTTCTCTGAAGTAGTACTATATATGTTATACTTACTCCTTTCTACTATGAAAGTTAGTGTAAAAGATGTGTGCACATATGTAACAACTAGATTTGAGGATGATTTATTTTTATGACAGCTATGTTTATCAAAATAAGTACTTTAGAGGATTCCAGAGCAGACTAAATTGAAATTTATTGGAGACATGGATGCTGTATCTTTAGAGAGACTTTTTACTTATCCAGGTAATTCTCATTACAAAGTTAAGAGAAGCATTTGCTTTCATTTATAAATTCTTTAAAGCAAGCCCTGTCACCTGCACTTGTCCAGTATTGCACAGCAGCACACGCTGACTGGGATGACTTGGAGGCATTCAGAAGTACAGTCATACCGTTCAGTCCACAGTGTGCTGCTGGCAGATCAGCTTGCCTAGCTGTGAAAGCCCGTCTGAGAGGCTTAGCTCTATTTGCTGCTGGCTCCTCTCCTGGGAGCTGTTCTACCTGTGCCTGACCCTGCAGGCAATTCTTTATGCTACTCCTGGCTGTGCCATGACCGTGAGCCTGAACGCAGCTGGCAGTCCTTCGGCAGAACATGTTTGGGCCAGACCTTTGCCTGGGGAAGCCAAAAGGAAATTTGACACGCCTGAACAAATTAGCTATACAGCAGCCCAAGTATTATTTTAAACTACTTGTCTTCTATTGTGCAGCAGAAAAATGTTATCAAACACACATGACCTCTTTCAAGGAGTAACCTATGATTTTAAATGAGCCGGTAAGCAACCTGCCTTCATTTCCCATTTTCCAAAGGAAAAACAAATTCTGCTTTGATGAAGCGGTCGCTTGCAACACCTCAGGAGTACTGTTAAGTATCATCAGCAGTCTCAGACAGCCATTAGTGCATTATCTTGAGGATCTACATCATTAGTTTAAATTAGGTTCACTTAATTAGCCAGCTGGTACTCTCCTTGACACACTGATAAACAAGCTGTGCTTTACAGTTCCATAATAGTAAGACTAAAAAACAATTTTTGCCTATTTTTCGGCTTTAATGATGAAAATAAAAAAGTAATCCCCGCAGTTGTTTATCTTGTGCAGAACGTCTCTTAATCAAATACACTGTCCTCCTGTTCCATACCTCTGAAGTCTTCAGTTCTCATAACAAAGCAAGTTTAGAACTCAACTATCTAAGGAGATGGTGGCATGATTGTGGGGAAAACACTTTGGTTCTGATTACAAGTCTATGAAATGCAGCAACTGTAATTGGAAAACATATGAAAACAATCTTTCCAACTACAACAAAATAAACCCTTTTTAGCTTTGGATGCGACAACACCACGTTGATTTTATGCAGTAACACCTTCCATTGATTTCAGTATGTGGCTTGAGAATATGCTTCCCTTTTTAACCATTTTCCAGTAATTGGGGCAGTTTTTCAAACCAATATGTATAAAGTGAGAGTGACGGCGGGGAAAGGAGAGAAGTACTTTTTTACTTGATTTAAAACCTTTGTTTTCAGCTTCTTAATAGCTTCAGTATAATGTAATTTTGATGCCAAGTGTTAGAGCACATAATGAATAAAAACCACATTTTCAGCAATTGCGCAACTCAATTAATCAGAAGGCTGTTTCAACAATTGACAACGTAATTTTAAAATACAATCTGAAAACATCGGGAAATGCATGTCTACTCATCATTTTAATTCAAGCATATATATTATTTTTCCTTTGAAAATGTGACTTAACCTAAGGGTTTCTATTTTTATTATGCTTTAGGCAGTAAGTACAGATCCTGTTCCAGTGAAACTGCACTATGATAAATCACATGATCAAGTCTGGGTGCTGAGCTGGGGAAACATGGAAAAGAGTTCACCAACTTTGCAGGTGAGTCGATCAGAATGGTTTTATGTAAGGAAATGTAGACAAGCTGAACCTTTGTGTAATTGCAATGTGTTGTATGTTTTGCTTTAAGTGTTACTACCATGAGCTCAGCAGGGGCAGCAAAATGATTTTGGGTAAGCAAAAAACAAGTCAGACAACTGATTTTGCTCAAAAAGTTAGTGATTATTTTCAACACCCTTAGTCAGATGTGACAATGGCAAAATGATACAAGGATAAGGAATACGCCTGAAAGCAGCAGCCTGTTCTGTAACTGCCAGTCTTTTGAAAACAAACTGTTGCTGTTTATGAGGGGTTTGTCCCTAATTAGAGGATAAACTGGACTTTAGACATATTTCTATTTCACTAATGGTATATTGACAGTCTGGAGGTGTCAAGTTCCATCTTTTTTTTCTTTTTTCCCAGATGTAAAATATTGAAAATCTTTACTTTCCCATGCCTCTGAACAGTGATAAGCCTAGGGACAGTCAGTAAAGAAACATCTCAAGAAGCTGTACTTATACTTTTTCATTAATTTCTCTTCCTTATTTCAAGTAATCCCCTGAGACTATGATGATCATCTTTATATCATAATTTTAAAATTCATTTTTATTTCAATTTGTTATGCCTTTCTTCAGAAGTTAATTACATCCTTATGCATTTAATATATATTTATATGTAAGAAATAGAAGAATAGAAATTAAACCAGCAAAATTAGTAACATTTGAAAACACCTTTTCAGCACCTACAGACTCTTAGTAAATTTGAGCGTGCAAGGTAATTTGTGGGAGTTCAGCTGTCACTCCTCCCCAGAACTGATAACTGAGTCAGTCTTACATTTTAAAGTGATTGATCATCCTCACCCTCATTTTTTCCGACAGTATAGAGAATACATTATTTTTTTTTGTTAAAAAGATACACTCCTAAGTGCACACATGTGAATATCATAGTGGCTATTATATGGAACTACCTTTTATTCTCACAGAAACATTTACCTCAGAGAAGGTCCGAGATTTGGAGAGTTGATGAAAATGGGTCCATAACAATGGAAGGAATATATATACTCAGTTCAACTTGCTTTTCTGCAATATGTCTGTTGAATTACCTCATGATTGACAAGAATTGGGAGTATAATAGCCATATGTTCCAGTGGATCAGTTGTTAGCATCTTATCTTTTCACTCTGGCTGAAGTGCTTAAGAAATTTAGTTTCACTCTAGGACCTAGTGTTAAAAAAAAAAAAAAAAAAAAAAAAAAAAAAAAAAAAAAAAAAAAGGAAAAAATTAGTTTGAACTAAGAACTGCTAGAAGCTTTAGTAATGTAAATGAATAAATATGTATTCAGGGGTGAAAAAAAAAGAAGGAGGGGAAAAATAAATATGAAGTTTAAGTGGTCAGGTATGTAACAGTTCTCTGAAATCTGTAATGCTGATCAGCTTTATTCACTATCATTTGCATTCATTGTCTTGGTAACTGAAAGATAATACAAGAGAAGGAGTACAGAGGCAATACTGTATTCATTCATTTAGATAGGGTTTAAATTTTGAAAGAGTATTTCTATAGTTTACAGTGATGTCACTTTATACAGGTGATAACTCAAGCCAGTGGGAGTGTTTCACATCACACAATCCATACTCAGCCAGTGGGAAAGCATTTTGACAGAGTGGATGACTTTTTTATTCCAGCTACAACCCTCATCATCACCCATATAAGGTAAGTTTCAGCTGAATTATAATTAACTTTCAAATGAACTAAAATATTTTCAAAAAAAAAAAAAAAAAGAACCCTTGAACCTCTGAGATCATGCCACCTATATCAGTATCGCCTTGGAAAATTTCTTCATAAACAAACTAAATGCGAGGTGAAGTGAAAACAAGCTAGATATCAGAATATACACATTTATTAGCATTTTTCTTCCATATCTCACCAAATGTTCAAAAGTTCAGCTGCTCTACATGGTAAAATTGAATTGTAATATCATCTAGGGTTTTCTTGAGGAATTGATAACTAATATTCAGATGATTCTTTCATTTAGTTGCATAAAAATTAATTTGTAAACAATTTCTTCTACTGCTCAGAGCAGTTGCTATGTGTAGTATTTATCATATTGTATTACAAATATGTTATATTAGAGTTATTCTCTTCATTAAGGAAAAAAAAACAAAAACACAAAAACCTCACAAACAAACCAGTTTTGGAGTTTAAAATGGAATTGTGATACAACATAGCTTAGCTCTTTAGGAACCGACACTGTAAATCCTTGGGACCTTATTGTTACTTCTCTCAGTGAATGTGGGATTGTGTTTGGCCAAAGAACAGACAGCTTCTGGCTTTGGTAGAAATGCCATAAGTGTGGAAGAATTGAAAAAAATGACAACTTGGATTTTAAAAGACAGCTGTGAGTGCTGCTATGAGAAAATAAATTCCGTCTCAGCCAGACACAATACAATAGTACAGAGAAAGAGAGTGTGTGGAAAACAGGGCCCCATTTAACATTGGCATAAAGCAGAGCTCTCCCCAAGACCTCTTAAATGAAAATCTATTTTTCTTTCTTAAAATACATTAGTAAGAATGTGATATATATTTTTTTCTGAAATATTTCTACCTATAGGTATTGAATATTTCTGCAATCTAGGATTTGTACATCCAAGTATTGCATTAATATATATTAGCACTTTTTATGTTTAAGACTGTTAAGCTTTCTTTGCAAGCTGACACAGAGCCATTTCATCTCAAAACATCTCTGCCAACAACTAACTCCATTGTTTAGTGTGATATTCCAAATTCAATTTTCTAAAGAAATGCCGTCATTAGATGTAAATATGCATCTCCATTAAAAAGGATATAATTTCTGATCGTAGTCAGCAGTAGTGTGAAATGTGAAAACATGCAATTTGGGATGATTTTACAATTGATTTCATAATTTACTTTATACATGCCTTAGGAGAATCTAGTCTTCCATATCAAAGAACATTTGGCTTCTCCTAAAGATGTTGTTGATGAAAGATACATTTTTTCAGTTTTCTACAAACTTACAAGTAAACAAGTAACTAACAAGTAAATTAGCGATCACCCATGTGCAATTATAAAAGAAATATGTAAATTAATATAGCTGAATAATAAATTGATTCTAAGTACCATTATTACCACATGTCTTGAATTGAGTACATAAATGCATCATGCTCAGTGTTAGAAAAGCATTAAATATTTCTGCTGTGTTTGGAACAGGTATGCATAAACTAGCACGTACTAGAGGCACCCCAACAGAACTGCCATTTAGATACTTGAATTTTCATGTGAATAGGAAATTAAAAACTTGGATAGGGATAAACATTATACAAGAAGGGGAATCAGGACTAGGAAAAGAAAAATAAGTTCATCTCAAAGCTAGTGTTGAACTTGTCCAACTCAAACTATTTTAAGTTGATATTTTGCCCAAATTGGTCAAGTAGGCACTTCCTGCTTTGCATATTGAGTCACAGCTACCTTCTGCTGATGAGTCATTGCACCCATTGCAACTTAAAAGAGAACTAAAGAATAAAAGAGAACCCACAGAAATAAAAAAAGTAGTATGAAATTCAGTGAACACTGAAAGAGTAAAATTGGGTGACTGCAGATATATATAAACATGTATATCCATGCAGGCCTAGTAAAATTGTTATTTTTTATTTCCCCCTTTTTTTTTTTTTTTTTTTTTTTTTTTTTTTTTTTTTTTGTCATTCACATGCCAGATAAAGATAAAAATAAAATTTCTAAAGTCTGGAAAAAGGCCTACATTAATTGTCCAATGTTTAATGAACAAAATAAATTCAGGAGCAATTAACTGTTTTTACTGACTCATGAGCTTACTTGAAATGCTACCTAATTCTGAGTGCTTTTTCTAGAAAAGAAAAAAAAAAACACACTTTTTGAACACACAATTTGTATTTTAATTTTTTGATGTATTCTTTCAAGAGTGATATACATTAGTCTGTTATTGAAGAATTTGCCTTCCCCAAAATGTCTGGACTGCAAGTAGTTTGATTTTTTTTGTTTGTTTGTTTAAATAAAAATTAACTATGTGAACAGTGTGTCAGAAAAGAGTTTAAATTTAAATTAACTGTATTCATCAAATTAGTATTGATGTAGAAAAAACTGTCTATTGAATTTTATATCACCAGTCAACAAAGAAACCCACTCAATAACAGCATGTGTTTCTTAAGGATGTTAGGCAACAAACATAAAAGCTTAAGCTTATTATTTGGAGTATATACCTACAGGGGAGCAATTTATGATTGTGAATTGCAAAAAACAGCTACAAGAGAAATAACCCCACTGGCTCAGCTAATTGGCATAGTTAATTGCCCAAGGGCCCTATTTACTGTTTCTTAGAAATCAGTTCCCTTTGACCATAAAATACCAGACCCTTCCAGAAAAAAAATGAAAGCTTTCTGTAGCTAGGTGCATTTGTCACCTGTAAAGTAAAATTTTGAATGATGGAGCAGAAGACAGTAGGATGTATGGCTTACCAAATAAGCATACAGAGCCAAACCTACTGTCTGAAATGTGCAGTTCTAAGCAAAAAAAAAAAAAACAGGCAGAGCACTTAAAAGAATGAATTACGTTTCATAACACAGCTGACACAGACTATCTACTACCATCTTCAGTGTACTACTATATGCTGCGTATTCTGTCCAATCAATTATTCTTTATCACTCTGAAGAACAATGGACGTAAGATAAAGATAGGTTGGTTTGTTGAAATTTAGGAACGGAAGTAAGGAAGAATACTTTAAAGATATAGCGGGTCATTTTTTTTTTTTCTTTTGAATAATAGCTAAAGCAGTAATTGCTACTGAGATGAAGGAGAAACAGTTTTGTGCAAACACCATTTTAGGAATCAAACAATATTTTGGCTGTCATCCTTTTGTACCTGCTAACCATTTTAAATATATATATGTGTGTGTGTTTACAAAGACAAGAAAATATCTATTCATTTTAGTGAAAGTCTACTAAATATCTCCCTAATAATGTGTAGAGCACCCCACTGGTGTTTCCAGATAGCAAATCCATGCTTGTACAGAGAGTCTTAACTGCAGATAGATATGGTTGGCACCCTATGTTAATGCTCTAAAAATATAGATGACTTAATTTTAGAATTTCTGAGTGTTTTTTTTTGACTAGTTCACCTGCTGACTCTAAGAGAGGGTTGTTGCCTCATGCCTTTGAGCATTCCTTCGTGACGGAAATACATTTCCTTCTTTTTCTCACTAAGCAAGCTGAGTTTAGAGAAAGTCAGTTTCCCTTGACTTTTCTTGAAACTTGACAGTTTCTTGTGCCAGCTAGGAATAATTATTATTAGAAAGAATGCTGAAAAAAAATTGTTCAGTCTTACTGTTGGAAATCTGAAGATCTGAAGGGCAGAAATTATATATTCTTCTTGCATATCTTGAAAAATAGCATGTACTGCTATTATCATTGACTATGTTTTACCTCTGATAAGTGCAACCACTGTCAATATATGTTGAATTATACCAAGAGAATGAGTAAATAAAAAGCATTGGTTTTCATGCACACTGTCATGCCCATATTTTCAGTACACATCTTAAAAAAAAGTGTGTCCCTCCCCCCAGGCTCTGTTGAAAAATTTTCAAACACTGGGGCCAGAAAAGTAGATAGGAGATCTGTTACTCTGTAATAAATGGTACGAATCCCAAGATGTTTTTCTTCAGTTTTTACTGAAGCTTTTTCCTTTTGTAGATGTACCTTATAAGAACTGAGTATATATTTTCAATATTTAGCATTATACATTTACTAAGAGGAAAATTTTATTCAGTGAGCTGCTTTCTCTGCCAAAGCAGTTCAGCACAACCAAGAATCTTGTCCTTAATTGTCTGCTAATACCACTCCTTATCGTAAAAATAGACATTTGCAATTAGTATGTGTGATGGTTGCAGAAAGATGACTTCTACGGTACTCATGAAAATATACTCTTGGAAGTCTAAGGAGCAAAAGGGCTGATTATTTCAGCTCCACCGTTCTTAAATCAGAATGAACAAGAGATAATTGGAATAAATTAATGTCTGTCACTACACTGCTGTAAAATATTTCAAAAGCAGTACTAAATGAACTCACTGTAATGGAGTAACTCTAACTTTTTAGATGTATTAATCTTTTGGCAAGTATTTTAAATGTCATCCAGTTACCTGACCTAACAAGTAGAAGAATGAGCAATCAGCTCACTGGTGAGATGGCTCAGTGTCTGAATAGAGTTAACATATTCTCAGTTTGAGCTTTTTCACTCTTTTATGTCTCTGTTGTGTTTGGTAGGAGGGGAAGCAGTCTTTCTAAAATTGCACTTACATCATTTGTACAAAACAGTCCAAAACTTAAGCTTTTCTATAAGAGTTAATTGGATGTACTGCCAATGCATTCCTGTGAACCTTCTTAAATGAAACCCATGTGGGGAAGTGATTCAGTATATTCAAATTTCATCCCAGAGTTTAAGTCCCTGCAGAGGTGAGAAGTAGCTGAAGGGGTGTGAGAGCATTTTCTGTATTTCTATGCAATTAAGCAAACAGAAAATACTATTTTTTGCTTGAAAAATCCTACATAATCAGAAAAAGCTTTCTATTCAGTGATTTGTGAGTGAAACAACAGAAGTGTTAAATGCTAAATCAACTAAACAAAAATGTGAACAAAAAAGGTACATTTAATTTAAGGTTGAATTTTTCACATATAATTTAGTGCAAAGATAAGGGGGAATTTAATATATTACAAACTCAGTTAAGAATGCATAGTAGGGAAACATAAAGTTTGAGGCAGTTCCTAGTCATCAAGCTATAAATATATATAGTGCTACAGGGAAAATAAGGAAACAGCTTGAAAGTGTGAGCAATCAGATAAAGCTCAGTAGTACCAGGGCAAGCAGAGAAGATCTAGAAAGTTATCTGCAGTTTCTAATACTGATTGTGAATTCTCTCAGTGAATCCTACATGGTGGCACAGCACACAAAAGAAGTCCAGCTGAGTTAGGGTTTCACTCTGCAGTGTCCCACTCTGTCTTAGTGAGAGAATTGCTGAATGGAAAGCTTGCAGTCATTCTTTCCCCTCCCTCTGTATTTGCCTCCACCCCCACCCCTCCCCCCAAAGAAGGACACTTCTGTTCCATAAATATGTTGCTTTTGAAATAGACACTCACAGAGTCTTTTTGGAAAAACTGGAGAGGAGACTGTAAAAGGTCTTTTTCTGCATCTTTTTTTTGCTTTAAATAGTGGGTTTTAGAGCATCTTTTTTTTCCAGAGGGAAAATTAAGAATGGGACATTGAGCTCAAACAGCTTTAAATCATTGAAACTTAGTTTGTCCCACTACCACTGGCAACAGCAACAACTCTTGAAATAAGTGCCTTTTTAAAAATGTGTAGATAACTCTTTAGGCTGTCAAATCTATATTCTGTACTTCAGTCCTCCTTTGTTCCAATGTCCTCACCCAAATGGCTAGGAATCCATAAATGCAGCCAGTGCATACCTTTAAACTAGGGAACTCCCAGTCCTTCAGGTAAGATATACCATGTTCCCAAATTAATGCCTCACCCATATCCTCCTTCAGCTCTACTCCTATATTCTGAGAAGGACCAGTGTTTGCAGGCTTTAAAATGTGCTAGGCACTAAGGATTCCCAAGGGTGTCTGTGGGAAAGCATCTGCAAAATTATAACTGCCATCTTTCCACAAGATTTGCTATCACTGAAATGATATTCTGAGTTGTATATAACATTTCTTGGTTCAGGGCACTTTGGAATTCATGAAGGAAATTTTTAATTTTAAAGTTCACTTTCAGTTCAAGTGTTTTTAATTCAATAATTAATTGCACATTTAAATGTAGCTAATGTACAAATATTTTAATATTTTTATTCAGTGAATTTTTGTAATGCAGATTTTTGAAATCTGTGACTGTTTCTAACCTTGCAAAATATATGTATGTATGCACACATATTTATAAGAAATCAGGTGGGAAAACTGTCTGGTTTCTGGAATCAGTTATTCTGCATGCCTTTTTCCATGTCAGTTGACAATACAATATACAATATTGTGTGCTTGACCAATTTATTTAACTCATGCCCAAATCTTTTCCTCTTAGGTAGCTTGAGTAAAATTTCCCAAACC
Organism: Xenops minutus; assembly: GCA_035221455.1. Taxonomy (NCBI): domain Eukaryota; kingdom Metazoa; phylum Chordata; class Aves; order Passeriformes; family Furnariidae; genus Xenops; species Xenops minutus. The sequence continues at coordinate 33,186,933 of JAWWEE010000122.1, read as the reverse complement.
TCTCAAACCAAAATTCAAGCTGTCAGTAAAAAAAGTGTTGTTCCTAAAACTGTTTCCATTTCAGTGTGGCTATTTAGAAAGTTCCCTTCAAATGTTACCTAAAACAACAGATTGCAGACAGCCTTTGTAGCACTATAAAACTATACCATCTGTAAAAAAAAATTCCTTGTGTTCTACTTGTATTTCTCTATTAGCTCACAAAATGGCTAGAACCTGGCTTAAGTCTAGTCAGCTCTACTACAGTTTTGCTAAACTGTAAATGTTTGAGTTTTAGACAACATTTAGACAACATTTAGATTTCTACTAGTTAGATTTAAGCTTTTCTATTTGACGTTGCAAACCTATTGTCCTAGTCTAGGAATGGCATTCCCCCATTTAGTATTCCCAATAAAAAGAAAACCACAAGCCGCTCCCCTCCACCCTCTACTATGGTGGGAGACAAAAGACAGTTAAGAACATAAGTTAAGAACAATTTACTGGAAACAGCACAGGGAAAAGAAAACTAATGGTAACAGCAACAATTGTTAACAACAGAAGTGTACAAAGAGAGGGTGATCTACGTTCAAAAATTCTCACTGTAGACTCTGAGCGACAACAACAGACAGGTTCCCTACCCTGCCATACTTTTGTTTGACCTGAAGCCATGCCTTTCTACTTGGAAGCAGGAGTCCCTTACTCACACCCTGGGCAATGACCTAAGGTGCTACTAAATAATATTGGGGTCTTGGCCATGCCCACTGAGCACAGTGCACTGCAGCCCAGAATTCCTGGGCTCAGGCAATCCAGTGGGCTCACCCTCCCTGGCAACTGAGCCTACAGGTACACACCACTCTGCTTGGCTACTGTAAAAAAACCAAAAACCTCTGTCCTGGCTGCAAATAGGACACCTATTTTTGAGTTTTTAGTCATCACACGAATCAAAGACTTTAGGAAAATGTCCAAATCTACACAAATAGACTGTTTTGTCTGAGTTCCTTCTGTGGGTTCTCAACTGTCAGTATGTAACACCTTATGGGGAATAAAATGCCCAAACTTCCACTTAACAGAGACACCCCAAACAACCCTCACTCCCTGAGGGTGAGGTGTATGATCATTGTGTTATCTATAATATATTGTATTATCTACAATACACCCCTGAGGTGTATCATCTGCATATTAGAATGCGGCAACTTGCTACAATGTGCATGATCTTTTTTTTCCCATGGCAATCTTATATTTTTAATTCAAATGTCTCTGATGCATTTATATGTACAAAATAATATTTAATCATCATTTTTCCATACAAAAAATATCTTTTTTGTTGTTCTTCAGTCTAATTTATTTTTTCTAATTTGAGTCATTATTAAAGAAAAGGAGAGAAAGGAATTTTGCTAAAGTTCAGTATTTGTTCTTAAGAATATTGGCATATCCACAGCTATAACCGTATGTGAACTTCATTTTTAAAATGAAGAAAAAGATCTTTTGAGACTGTTTTGATGTATGTAATTTATCACCTTTGTAGTCCCTATCTCTATCTCATTATTCATTCTGTACTAGTGCTGACTATTTCTTTTGACATATATAAATTTGGCTGTGCATTCCATATGACATCTGCCCACCTCGATGTTACCACATTTTCTGAAGTGCCAGATCCTCTTAATCCTATCCTACCTTGTACTGACATTTAGGAGCATCTTTAGAATGTCTTTTGTTCACTGTGTCCGTATAGCTAGCCCTTTATTTGACTTTTATTGCTTTAAAAATGAAGTGAGGGTTTTTTTTTATTAAATTGCTAGCTCTCCTTCCCTAGAAAGTACAAGAAAGAAAAATACATTTGTTGCCAATACTAAAAATAGATTTTTACTGTGTGGGTTCCTTTATGATATAACATCAACATTCCTAGATTTTAAAAATGTAGAAATTAGGCTGTTACCTTTTGTCCTAAAATTTCTGGGTTTATTTCTTGTCAGCACTGTTATCATGGGACAAAAACTTGCATTAAAGTGTATTGTACATAAAATATTCTATATACATATTTTGCAAGTGCTTCACAAGAGAGACCTCAAAAATTTGGCAGACTGCTGCATCGCTAGTACCCTGAAAATTCAGGATTTATCCCTACCCTGTGCAAATGTGCACTAAATGTGAGCCAGAAGTCCTGAGCTCTATGCAACATGTTAAAACAAGTCAGCTGTTCCCACAAGATCTAAAAAAATACCGCCTGAAGAAGCCATCATAGTATCTGGCCAGCTGTTGGGGAATTTTCCTTGTAGCTCTTTGTGCAAGGGCCATTTCAACATATTCTCTAATATAAATTTGGGATGACAGTCTGTTTCCTTCCTTGGATCCCTAACAAGATATTATTTAAATGCTCTGCAAATAAAATCTTACAGTGAAATAGTAATAAAATAAAAATAAAAAAAATACATAATGTTAATATAATTTTAAAAGTATTTTAGGGAGTATACAATTTTTGTTATGAAATTGAGAAATCAGTTAAGAGATTTTTGCTTTTCTCTTGTAGGCACTTACATGATTTATCCAGCTGAGTTACAGAAGACAACTTGCATAGTCTTTCCCACAAATAATGCTTGAAAGATTGTATCACTTGGGATTTTTCCACCCAAGTGAAAACTGTCACAATAACAGTGAGGTTTTTCTTGATGACACTTACAATGTCATTTACTTTTTCTCAGCAGTATTAAATTTGTGGTGTTCATTTTTTAGTCCAGAGCTAATCTTATTAAATGTGATGCAGAATAAATTTGGAAACTGAAAGCTTACTAATGCTCAAAAACTATTTATTTTATAATGTTCATTCCTATCTCTATTGCTTATTGTCTAGGAATGCATTTATTTGGGTTTTTTTGGTTTTTTTTCTATTCAAGCTCTGAGCACAAAGCTTAATTTGAGGAGATCCCTTTATTCTAAGAAAATAGTAGTTGTCAAGATTCCGTCAAGGCCTTGTGGAAATATTTCTTCCCTTTGGTCTTACATGGTTGTCTTGAAGTCCTTGATATTCTTATTTTTCAAAATAATGGTCAGTATGTGCTGAGAGAGTAAAAGAAAGAGAGAAGGAAATAATCATTTTAGTAAGTTTGGACATCATTGACTGTGGAGTCTCAGCCATCCTACTTAATCCTCCCTCCACTGAACTCCCCAACTGAGAATGGAAATAGAGAAACCATGTTCACTTCTATGAAGTAGATAAAAAGCAATATCAAAAAAGAGTAAAATCTTCAGAACAAATATGTGAATATCAATCTCTGAAATCTTGGAATACTTATAAGGGTCACTTCCCTTTCATTCAGATCTTTCAGGTGGTGTTCAGCAGTTGTTATCCTCTCTGTACAGCACAGAAGCTCCTTTTCTTTTGCCCTGAGCCTTTTTGGCTCAGGCTTTTTTTCAGCCCTATTCTGTTTCAATATATTTTAGAATCTAATCAGCAGTTTTATCATTACTAAGACCATCTGTTCCCATAGATCTAAAATGTTTCACACACCTTACAATTGAATATTGTTCCTTTCTGAATTAATTTATAAAGACAGATATTTATTTGTATCATTATTATGACTAATGATGGGTTGCATCTCTGTTGACATCTATTCTTTATCTTATAAAGGTAAGCCTTAATCCACATCTGCAATGAAGAATAAAAATAATATTGATTTTAATGAAGGGAAATGATATCTATATATTAATTTTTCTCTTCCATCCAACATGTGTTATAAATTGCAAAGAATATCTGTTATTTTATAGACAGTTTTTTCTTCTAATTGGAAAGGTACAGATGAGATGTTTATTATTCAAGTCTGTAAGAACTCAGAAACACAAAATTTTCAAAACCCAGAACTTCTTCCCAAGAAGTAGTATAAAAAAATGGTCAATATTTTCCAAAAATTAGACCTGCTGTCAAATTGTGGTTTTCATCAGAAATGACCTTTTGAGTCTTCTAACAGAACAGATAGCAATGATCTGGTTTTACACTAAAATTACTCATTTTCCAGAAGAGTAGTCTCACAACCTTCTGTTCTGCAGTTTTTAATTTTCTTTTCTTTTTACCAATTCTTTCTCATTCCTGTTTCTTAAGCCTTACTACTTACTTACTACTTCGCAGGTACATTATCACAGTCACAAAATATTGCTGCAAATGTTATTTTTAAGGTGCACTTTTAAATTTTTCCTTTATAATAATTGCAAGAACTAAAAAGGTAAAGGTGAAGAAGGCAAAAATATTTTACAGTTGTGTGTGTGAATGTATATATTCACACTCATAGGCACTTACAAAATAGAGAATTATCAAGATTTTCTCCAAGAAGTAAATATTTCCTTGGATAGGCAGATTCTTTGTGCTTAATGCGGTTACATGCAAATACCAAGAAGGGAGGATAAAAGCCTTTTCTGATGCAAAAGTAAGTGTATAAAGTAAGTGTTATATGAAGTAAGTGTTCTTCATGTTGTAATGGGCATCAGGAACAAAATTAAGAAAACAAACTTAGAAGCTCAAAAATTGTTATAGTACCCAAAAGAAAGGCACTATTTGTCCTGATGAGCCATACCTGTTGGGTGAAATCAACTTAGCCTTCTGTTATCATCCAACAACCAGGTTTAAATTGAAGAAATTTAAAAAAAAAAAAAAGGTCTTTTCTGAGCAACCTGGCAGCAATGGACTATTATAGGCAACAGTAGTTTTCTATGTCCTAAGAAGAAAACTGTTATGCCTTTGCAGTGCTCAGTTTTTAAATCAGAAACACTTCCAAAATTAAAAATGTGGGTTTTATTTAGAGGTAAATATTTTATTTCTGCATTTTACTACAGTAATTGTAATAGAAGATGACAATAAAAAGTTGTGTATTTTAAAATCACTTTAAATAAGAAAAAATAATTTTGTGATGATTTAATGGTATGAATGCAAGCCATCTGAAGTAAAATAAACCATTGTGAGCAGTATTCCTCAGAATCACCTGTGTATGAATATAAATTGAAGAGTAATTTTAACAAAGTAAATAATGGTTGCAGTGTTGTATGTTAAGTATGTTAGGTTCTTAGGAAATCCTTAGTTGTACTGGTAGCAAAACCACAAAGTAGCAGTGATGGTAGTTGAGCTATACAACTAAGTAAATAGTTCTTACAAAAAATTTTCCTTTTTTTCCTTTCCTTAATTGTTAATATTTCCTTCTCCAGAGCTACTGTGAATAACTTCATTTCCACAGAAAAGATATTTGGTATATAACACACTTCTGTTTCAGAATTTTGTTTAAATGGTAGTAGCTTCCCATGTTGGCAGATTAGAAGCTCTTTATAGGACCATAGTGGACTCTGAACAACTAAGACACTGTTCTTGGACAGTTAGTGTCATTTCCTTTTGAGTCCCAGAAAACTCTTGGTTGGCAGATTTGATAAAATGTTGTAAAAATAGATTTTTATCTTCCTGGGTTGAGTTTTTGCATAAATTTTGAAAAAAAAAAATAAGGTCTAATGCATAGAATGTAGAGCGGTTTTAAGCACAATTTTTATTCACTGAGGATAAAGTAGATAATAGTTTCTGGGTTTTTTGCTTGAATTAAATTATTCAGGTTATAAAATGTCTCTTTTGTACAACAATACTGCTGTTTGCTTCTTGTACGGAAGATTTTGATTGTCACTCATTTAAATATCTTTTATTTGCTTTCTGGATTTGAGAACATAATATTCCTGAGGTGTTTGATTTCAGATATTAAAAAATGTCTGCTGACTTCATGAGGGTAATCTGTGGGTGTAGAGCCAAAAACTAAAAGGAAAGAGGTCATCATTTTCACATTGCTATCATCATCTTCTATACTGTTGATCTTCCTGAACTCAAGAGTAAATACAGTTCTATATTAATATATTCATTAAAAAAAAAAAAAGGTAAAATTAAATGTATCCTTATTTTGAGGTAAAATTTTCCTAGGCTTTCCTCTGTTTTATCTTTTTTAACCAGTCCTTAGATATTTCCCCTTTTATGGTGAATCCAGTTGCAACAGTAAGCAACATATATGGCTTGTCTAAAGAAAGGAAATAGCATAATAGCAGGCAGGTTGTTAATTTGCTGCTTGTTGGCAGCTCTACACTAGCATCTTGCTATTCTTTGTGCATAGGAGATGCAAAATAACTTGCTCTATCTGAAGGGTGGAAAAGATGATACCTTGCAATAACAATTTTGAAAAAGCAATGTTAGAATTCACATTATTTTAGCACTTTGCATGAAATATATGGTTAATTATTAATTCCTAGTTTGATTGGCTAGAGTTTCCCATCAAAGTAAGACTGTGCCTTCATTAATTTTTGTAGTTACAGGTCTCAGTCTTATCCTTCAGTTTGAAGAACTGCTGAAGATGTAGCATAGTTACAGGATGAATTGAAAGGTTTTCAAATGCAGCATGTGAATATAAACCTTGTTCATACAGGACTGCTCTAAGTCCAGCCTTGAGTTTCTTCATGATTTTTTTTCTCTTGTGACCTTTGCTTTAGTATGCTTTGCACAATAACCTAGTATACATCTCACTGTATTATAAAGACAATATATAAAGGTAAGACAATTTGGGCCTAAATGTGATATAGTGAGTTCAAGTAATAGTGCCTCAGAAGGCTTGAATTTCTTCCTGTGTTATCCATGTGGGACCCATGCCCTAGAATGAGAAAAACTGTGTAACATAGCCAGTGTAAAATTCTCTTGCACAGCTTTTATAATTCCTGTCCACCAAAACACTTAAAAAATATCCTTGGAAAAACAGAAAATTTCCTAAAGTTTTAAAATTGGTAGCATGGTTAGTAGCCATATTCCATTATATTTAATATTTCTTGAAAAATGCAAATTCAGTCTCTAAATATGGTTCCACCTTGATATTTTGCAGTAACTATGGTGGTAGTTCTAACAGACTATGTCAAATATTTTAATAGTGGTATGAAAATGTAGTTTACTAAGATACTGTGATAAACAAAGTTGCTTTTGTAAAATTCATATATAAGATTTGCACGCACTTCTTAGAGCTCTGCAAAACCCTAAAAGTTAAAAATGAGAGGCAGACTCCAAAGGGTTTTTATTTGTCTGTTTGTTGACTCCCTAGCCTTGAAAAAATATTGAAGTTGATTGTTACAGTTGGAAAAATACACTTTTTGTGGAAAATTAAGTGAATGAATGGTTTTTTGTTGAGACCTGTGAAAACCAGAAATCCCTGGAAATTCTGTGAGGGACCTCCCTGCTTTTAGGGCTGTTTTGCATGGAGACTTATGTAACATTCTTTTCTCTATCCAGGCACTTGCGGTAGTGCTAGCTATTCCTCTAAGCTGTCATTTTAATTTCTGACCACAAAGGGCAACTTTAATAGCCTTTACAGCTGTATGATACCTGAACTTATTATAATGACTCAGAGAAACAGACTATCACATTTCAAACATAATTGTAGCTCTTAGTCACATCCTGATACAGTGTCAGTCATTTAACCTTCAATTTTCTAAATCTATGCAAAGTTTTATAGGACTATATTTGAATTTTATGTTTTCATGCTGATAGGATGCTTATGGCGAGTGCAAGGTTCAGAGTGTAGGGCACCTAGATTTAGGTGTGAAAATACAGTGTCTCCATGGGTGTAACTGTCTGTCTTTTGCTATAATGGAGATCTAGTCTAAAAAGATAGTAGAGTTCAGAAGGCAATTTTTCTCACCTCCTACAGGCCTCTAGTACTGGTCATCTTAGCAAACTTTTTGGGCTCTCTTGACTGTATGGACTAGATTTCTGCTTTCAAAAATAGCAATGTAGATGTTTAGCTCATATGCAGACATGCATAGTTATGCATAGAAATGTAGGTGTCTACAGGAAATAAATACTATCTGTAGAGAATGATTTTCATAGTGAGGAGTTGTAGTACATTCAACAGAGCGATTCTTCAGCCTCCTAATTGACTATGGATATGATCAAAGAGGAGGGAAGCAGCTGTGTTTAAATAGGACTTCAGAAATACATTTTTTTTCTTGTTTATTTCCAAGCAGTAAGAATGTAAATATAAACAAATTGATATGTTTATGTACTCGGGAAGAAATGCAGTTACAGGTTGTATTGGTTTAATCTAAAGTACACCTTTCTTAATTTTAAGGTGTATTACTTGAAATCCTTATCAGAACCTCCCAAAATTCAACTCTGTGTGGCTTGAGATCTAACACTGTTGTCCTAAATTATGTATGAAACTGATATACAGGCATTTAACTTGCCAATTCATCATCTTTCTCAGGAAAATGTTTATGTTTAATCCTAAGAAGAGAGAGCACACTTCTGCCTTGAGAGGACAAGGAATGGTCATTGCTTTTAAGGACACTACCATTTGCCCTTAAACGGCATCAGTGGGCACCTCAGAGGCAAATTTGGAAGATACAGGATTGTGGAGAGAGGATCAGTGAAACATTTGTAACTTTAGGAGTGAAGCCCATAATATATGAGACAAAAAATGATTTTTACTCTTCCACTTCTGGTATTAGAAGTAAAAACAAAGGAGGGATGCCCTATTACATGTTTTTCTCCCTTCACTTAACTGCAGGTTGTGGTATTACACCTGCTATATATACACATACGCAGGTATGCATGTTTATGTTTTGTAACACATGCTCATTTTACATCAAATAATACACAACTCCATGAAAACTCTTCGGACTGGAAGTAAGTAAACTGCAGGTATGTGAAAGTGCAGTTTCAGCACTGAAATCAGTGTGAGTATTTTTCCCTCTTATCCCTCCCTTTATGCTGTAGGATTTATATGACAGAAGGCTCTGAAGACAGGGGAATTCTCAGATGCTAAAGGATCTTTTGCTCCACAGCTATAAACAGTCATAACAAAATGGTAGCAAAATCCTTGTCAGTGTGGAATACACCAACTCCCAAGATGAGTGTTTGCCCTGTGACAATTATCAACTGAAACTGGAAAAGGCTTGACAATATATAACTTCTTTGTGCAATGGGTATGTATTTTGGTTTGAAAACCATGTCAAACCTTTTCGGCTATGGAAATGGATATTAGAATGTTGCACTGTAGTTCAGTGCAGTGCTGAAGTTCAGATAATAATTACTGACCTTATAGGAATAAGGTTCTTATTAAACCTTTTCTCAATACTAGAAAATAGGAAAAAATTTACCTTGGTACTAGTGGGAAGTTGTGCACGTAAGTGTGACATCCTGTAACCAGGAACTCTCCCACAGAACTGGGTGAGTCACTAAAGATTTCAGCCAAGTTTCTGTCTTTCAGGTTCATTTACCACTACCAATATGTAACACATTCTATTGATATTTTTGCAATACATTTTGTAATTAATGTTTTGAAATCTAGCTTCTTTTCGGGGAACAAACCCACAAAAAAAAAAGAAAAAGCAGGAAGCTATACACATTTTTAATTGTTTATTCACATTCAAAGTATTTTTAGTATAGATAGAGCAATGATGTAATAGATATATAAGAACAGTAAGATACTTGAGAGGAAAAATATTTTCATTCCTCAAAAGCAAAATATTCCCATTGAGCTAGCAATAGTCAAAGCAACTTAGGCTGAACAGACTTGAAGAACTTGACAGGAATTTTGTGTAAAACCAACATTACTTTTTCAAAGCCATAATAAAATATTTTTCTATAGTAACAGGATGTTTCAATCCGGTTTGAAAGTAGCTCACCTACTTAAAGGACAGTGATGGAACAATTTATCCTGGACAGTGAAAGGGAGCCAGCTATATAAATCCTGTTGTGCTGTGATAATCTGCACTTTCACATTTTTCTTAAAAGTGAAAGTTGTAGAGAACATAAGGAAAAGAAAATTTGTTTTTACACTTTATACCTGTCACAAACAATGGAACTTAAGGGAATGGAAATTTTGTGAGGAGAAAAAAAAAAAGTGAAATTTGAATATGAAAAGACAGAGGAGAGTAAGACTTGTAAAATCACACAATGTGGATATATAACAATATTGCCTACTAAGTTTTCCAAAATTAATACCTTTTAAAATATGAGTTTGATGTTGATACCTCATATCATAAAATACTTCTCAGTCATGGCAAGTTCCTGTGAGCACAGTATTCCACTTATTGAAAGATTTCCCCTAGTCTGAGACATTTGCTACTCTGGTGAGAGAGAAAGGAGTAGTTTTGGTTTTGATTTACTCTGTGGATTACTTTGTCAGCTTGGCAAGGAGAGTTTCAGGTTAACAGTTTGGCAGTTAGTTTTGTAGTTAGGGAAATAGGATAGCTGTAATTATGATAACTATTATGGGAAAAGAATGATGCAATTTTGGGGGTTATTTTTCCTTTTTTTTTTTTTTTTGTGTTACATACAGGCTTACAGTTCTATAAAACTAGGAATAAAATCCCATATTTTAAATACTTTAGAAGTGCTTTAAAATACTGAAAAAGTCTGCCCTTTAATCTATTTTGTGCGATAATAACAGAAGTAATAATTTATAACCTGTTACTAATGTCATCATTGTAATTATGCTACTCGTGAGTATGTGGGCATGTTTTTTCATTAAAATTAGAAAAATAAGGCAGTCATCCATATGAGCTGCACTTTTTTTTTTTTTTTCTTCATCCATTTTGCATTTAACACCCCTTAGGATGTTTTTCCTGTCTCTTTTAGGTTGGTTTGGTCAAGTAAATTTTAGTTACCTCAGTTTCCCTTTGTCTGGGTACTTTGAAGCTCATTATGGAAAATTAATGACTCACTGTGGTGTGTTGTCCCCAGCCAGCAGCTGAGCCCCCATCTCACAGACCAGCAGCTACTTTGGAAGAAGTTTTATGGTTGAACATGGCATGGAATATCCCTTGGGTAGCCAGCTGTGTCACCTCCCAGCATCTTCCAAATCCCCAGCCTACTTGTGGGGAAGACAGAATAAGAAACAGAGAAAGCCATGATTCTGTGCCAACAATGCTTAACAGTAACTAAAACATTAGTGGGTTATCAACACTTTTTTCACAAATTTACAGCACCATATAGGTTGGTATGATAAAAATTAATTTCATCCCAGCCAAATCCATTATGCTACTCTTACAAAAAGTGCTGTAGAGTTGCTAAGTATTATTATTCTTAGCTCTCTTAAATGTTTGTCATAACGTATGGAATAGGTGAAGAAAGAAACAATCACACATTTGAACCGTTCTAGCATTTGCTCCACTTGCCCCCAGTCTAATGATTCCCACTTGCATTAATTTTAAAATAAGTGATTGGAAATGTGAAGGTTTGCTCTCATGTCTGGCAGGCTTACGTTACACAGAATTCCAGTATGCACTGTGACAAACACCTTCATGTGCTATCTGATATTGTGCATGATTTCACTGCATAGAAGAGACATGAGGGTTGAGATTCTCATAAATATTAATCAGGGATTAATGAACAGTGGGATGGCTCTACCTATCAATATATATGAGAGGAAACTGCATTAAATATTCCATCAAGTATCTATAAAACATTCAGGAAAAGTGAAGGTACCCTCAACTTGTTGTTTTCCAGCAGCCTAATCATAAAAAAGTCTAGCTGCATATAGGTGACAGACACAATTTCATCACACGATTATGAATGGCTGTATTTTTCTAGCCCTTTTAGATAGCCAAGTGCTTTGGAAAGTTACAATATTATGCTAATTTGAAGTTGGTTCAGCTGTCTATAGAAAACAGAGTAGTAGTGCACACTTCTTTACTCAAATTTAATAACTTTGCTTTATTTTGAATGGAAAAATATATCTTAGGATAGTGAAAGCTCAGCACATGCACTTACTGATTTGTTTACTGAGACCTCACACAAAACTCTTACTAACACCAATTTTATGAAATGTCCCTATTTTGCTGGGTCTATAGACACCGCTGAAGGACAACATTTTCTTACGCTTTTTTATCACGTGCAACTTTTTTACATTCCCCAAACTACTAATCTGTGCAGTCCAAAACTGTCACCTTGGTGACTTGCAATACTGTTTTCTGACAAATTTGGTAAGTACTACTTTATTTTTATGGTTGTTTTTGCCTCTTCATCAGAAAGATGAAGGCCAATCTGGCAGTGACAGCAGAGTTAATAATCTGACACTGGCATTCTGAAAAGGTTCATAATGCTACATAGAAGGGAAGTACAAAGAGATTCAACTATTGGTTAGAAGGCAGCAATTAGGTTATTGGACAGTGGGCTAAAATTTATTTGTAACTGCTATGTGTAAATAAGTAACTGTTTTGAAGCAGGTTTCCATGATCTATCACTGTTCCCCCAACCTATCCACTATGATTTACATTTAGATCAACAAACTTCAAAATAATGACCGTCCCAGCCTTAGAACATCTTTCATCCCAAGTGAAATTATAACTGCTACTGTTGTATAGTTGTAACATTACAAGCAATTCATAAAGTTCCTGAATTTACAAACCAATATGTTGTCAAGGGGATGTTTGTTTTAAAAATATGTGTGTATGTGTATGAAAGATAAGGATTTGTAACAATTATCAGTAAATATATGTGAAATTCGCCATTAATTAAGATCAGAAAAAGTGTAAGATAAGTTTTAAAAAACAGCTCTTTTCTATACAGTGGATGGAAAAGTGACATCACAACCTCAGGCCTGCAGAAAGACAGATTCCTCTGTATACTACTTGTGTGTGTGTGGGGGGGTGTGTATGAGTTAACATATCGTGTCAAAGCACAATTATTTCATGAGATTTGAAATACTTGGCTGCTTCTTAAATTCTCAGCATTGAATTAATGAGCAGTATAAGATTAAAATCTACTGTACCTATGCAATTTTGATTGCATGAACTAAGCCAGAAAATTGGTGCTTCGTATATTCACAAGCTAGAGGAGACCATGAGAACATTTTGTCTGACTTTCTATACTATAGATTTTAAACATTTCTAATAGTCAAGAGATTCATATAATAAATCTGATATTTCTGCTCTACATCTATTTGATAGTAGATATTAGCATAGGTTTTTACCCAGAGAGTCTCACCACAGGAAATTCATTGCCTCTGTGGCGATGTCCAAATTGTTAGAAAAAATTTCCTATCCCTAATTAAAATTTAGCTGGTTTCAGTCTGCAATCATTATTATGCTGAACTCAGACTTTTGCACAAAATAATTCTCTTCATTCCTCAAATAATTTTCAGACTTTTCCTTGTCCCTAATTTTTTAATACTCCATTTTGAAAGGGCAGAAATGAAACAACAGAAAGTATTCTTAGTCTTGTCTCCCCAGAGTAGAATGCAAATATGTCTGTTGCATTGTTCTTACTCACACTCTCTGTAAATACCTCCAAGGACTTTACAAGAGCTTTTGGGTCTTCAATTTTTTGACTCATTAGACTCAGATTTTATATTGACCTGCATGTCTGCTGTGATCCTTAAAGCCTTTCCTAGTCACTACTTTCTAGGATATTATTCTACATGCATGTCCTGCATTCCTCATTCAAACATCAGGTAGCTCAGCTTTACACTTGGCTACCTTTCAACTCATTTGCTTAAAGGAAAAACTGTCTATTATAATTATTTTTCTATCATTATTTGCATCCTTAGTGTCATGGACATATTAATATTGACATAATCGGTGAAAATTTTGTGAAGTATCACTGTTTGTACCAAGCAGAAGCAAAAGTTCCCTGAAAAATGATGATTCTGCATTGACAACTACATTTTATTGCAAATAAATTATTTTCCCTTCTGATACCTTCAGGTATCAGTTTTTATTCCAAGAAAGGTATGCCCTCCTGATATTCAGTTACCTTCAGAAGGTTTTCTAATAAAAAAATTAAATTAGATTTTTCTGACAAATTTCATTTTTTCATAAACCCATGTTGACTGCATTATATTCACAATTTTCTGTAGTTCATTCTCCTATCATCTGTTTTATTATTTCCCTTGGATATGCATCAAGCTATTCAGCATAGCTGGGTTACCTGGCTTTGTCTTATGAATATTTCAACAATCTTTGTTTTTTAGACTTTCAAAATTTTCCTTTTATTCTGAGATTTATTAAGATGTTAAGAGCTAGTCAACTGTTTCAAAATTATTAGGAACAAGTTATCTAACCTGACAGATATATGCTCCTATAAAACACCTGTTTATCACCTTCCTCAGTTGCTAGTGGCTTGAAAAGTACTTTCTCATCTTTAGGTATCAAAAGTATATTTTCTCATTCTTCAGTGTTTTATTTTTTTTAACTATACCAGACATGGAATCCTTAGCTTTCCTTATCAGTTTTCTTCTCTTCCCTCTTTCTCTTCTGTATCTTCCCTCCAGAACTTCATTACTTTTTCCATCCTTATGCCTCTTCCTAGCAATTCTTGGAGACTAAGAATCAGTCACAGAAACCTCACAGGCACATGAACAGAACTCTCATAATTTGTTCAGCTTCTCAAAACTCCAGCCACACAGCTTTCACTGAGCCAGGCAGACAAACATATCAAACACACAGCTTGCCAAATCCTTTTACATCCAAGAAGACTGGCAGCTTTGAAATTATTTTTTCCCCCACTTCTTTTTATCTGTATTTTTGGGCTGTTTGGGTATTTATGCTTCTGCCCAGCTTTACTGCATTTTAATTGGAGCACTAAAATTTTACAGGCAACATGACAGCCAAGAAAGAATTGTTTAAACTATAGTATTGATAAAATCCTATTAGTTCTAATAAATTCCTTTAGGGCAACCATACTTGTGTGTTTGAGAATGGTAGATCCTTCATGAAGATTTACCAGCTTCCCACTTTGGATCTTCTCTGCCACTCAGGTCCAAAGTTCTGTCTATTTTTAATATCCAAAAATATTATTTTGACAGATTGATTTCTTATACTCCTATTCAAAATTATATATTTTTGTTGTTTGTACTTTCTTACATCCATCTTTTTAGGAACTCAGTTGCAATGGTAGCCTGTAGGTTAAAACCTTGTAGGGCCTTAGATAGCCTGTATTTTCACTCACTTTGTCAGTGGATCATTATATAGCCTTAGGCCAGTCATTCAGCTTTCTTTACTTGCTCTAATATCTGTACAGTGCTTTGTAAGGTAGAAACTGCTACTTAAGTTCAATGTATTATTCTGCTCACATAACTGATCTGCTGGTGTACTCAGCTCCAAAAACATTACCTTCTGGGTTAACCTTACATCTGTGTCCAAAGTAGGGACTTTTTAAAGCTTGAACTAAAAAACATTATAAAGCAAAAAGTCTTTTGCATGTTAGCATTACAAGAAAGTTGAATTATATTTTTTCAGGGCTAGAGAAGTCAATACTTTAAGGAAGGAAGGGAGAGCATATCTTATAAACCTCTGTTTCCAATTCGGAAAAAAGTAGAAAAGAACAAATAGCATGGATAGCTGTAAATAATTTTAAGTATACAAAGTTGGAAATAATCACAGAAAAAGAAAAATTATATTAAACTGCTCCTTTTACACTTTAAAAGTAATATACGTTGTAAACAGGTATTTGGGTATAACTGATTATCAGAATACGTATGGTTAGCTGCTGAAGCATATAAAATCAAGTTTCTTAATAGCTTCAGAGCAAGGGCCAGTAGACCTCCTAAGTGCAATAAATGCAGCATCAGGATAAGATGGTTAGAATCCTGAAGCCAGTTTCAATTAAATTCAATTACCAGAGCTGAAGCCACTGTTTGCATTGGAGAAACAGTCTGCTCAAGGTACTTGAAGCTTCTTACTTGTGGCTTTTTGAACCGTGAACTAAATGCTACAAAGAGATAGATAAAGCTGCACAAGAAACTAGAATGCTTAGGAAAGTTTTGATTGAAATGCTTGAGACTGGATAGGTTATCACCTGATTTATTTGCTGATTAAGTCTACAACAAGAATCTGATTACCTGTGAGGATCTGGAGTCCCTTGCTGTGGACAAACATCCTTTTTTAAAAAGTCTTCCTGTCCTAGTGGGAAGTTTTATACATACATTCTTCTGTGGCTCCTAAACAATTTCGTTCATACCAACTAGGCTGGTGAATGAAAAAAAAACATTTAAAGCATTTAAATGATTCCACAGTAACTAAACTCATCTTAATGGCATGCGTTGTGGAATGCTTATTCAAACTTAACTGGCAGAGTTTAGGGGATTTGTCTGGCAGAAGGTACCACCAGGTAAAGAGAAGCTGGAGAACAAAACAATGGCTGCATCCTCCTCCATGGGGAAAACTAGGTATCAAGTGTGACATCACCTTCTGCTGATGTTACCCTTAGGGAAGGTGTCCGTGACCTTTAACTTCAGAGAGCACATTCAGTTCCAGTAATCAAGGGGGTATGTGCAATCAAAGTTAACATAAGCTGAGCGTACCTGTGGTTCAAAAAGATATATGCTGGGAATAGTATTTGAGAAGCAAAGATTAATAAATGCTATACTCCTCTTGAAATCAATAACATTTGAATGCAAAAATATCACATAAATTGATCATTAAGACTGCCTAATCAAATAATCATAAGCAAGGCAGATTTCTTTGAATCAAATTGATTTAAATCCTTCCTTTTTATCACAATTTAAGTCAACAAGATTTGCTGATTTAGATAATTGACGCTAATCTTGTTTTGCATTTGTATTTTCCTTCAGAAAAAGGGTCATTTTTACAAGCTGGAATAATCTTTAAAAAAACAGTAAGTTGGCAGGCAGCATAAAGATTTCTTTTTCTTGTTTGTCCAGTTGACATATGATGAAGAAATCAATTCTTTTAGGGCTTCACCAATTTAAAATATATTTACTTAGATTCTTTTTTTTTATTTTTTTTTTTTGTGGTAGGAAATGGTTTCACATTTATTAGTTTTGTTTTTTTTTTTTTTTTAATTACTTGTGACCTCTCTCAGGTGGGATAGAGAGTAGAATGCAACTCAAAACATATAGTAAAATTTTAAGTCCTTTTTCTTAGTTAAATAAAGGTACCATGAAATATGAAGGACACATATAAACAATAAAATGTATAAAATATATTAAAATTTTACATTACTGATTTATTGAAGAAAACAATATATAACTATGTTTAATACAGTTTCTGAAAACAATAGGCCAAACTTTCACATATATATATATATATATATATATATATATATATATATTTAATAATTTATATGATGTATGTTGTGA
>JAWWEE010000122.1:33146016-33169764 GCA_035221455.1 Xenops minutus | reverse complement strand
ATAGGCAAAACTTTCACATATATATATATATATATATATATATATATATATATATTTAATCATGTAGATGATGTCTGATGGGATTTTTAATATCACAGTTTTGATTTTGTTTATGTTTTTGTATATTGGAAAATTTCACTTGGGTAGAAGTCTGTGTTTTAGTGCCTATATTAGCTAAAAACAACTCTGTGAGAGCCATTTCTTTCTCTTTGAAATCAGGTTTCCTAATTTTTGCCATTACTATATATTGATACACTAAAAGAGAAAAAAGTTTTTAAAACAAAAGTCAGCCTACTAAAATCAAACACAGAAAATTTTCTGTGTGTTTACTATGGAAATTGAGATAAAAAGTAATTAAAGCAAAAAATGTTTGTGCTGTGTACTTACATTAAAATAGATCAAATACTAATATAATAGCTGAAAATAAAGTTATTCAGTACTAGTCATCATAATGACTAAAATTAGATATTTTCACTTTTTCCTATTGTGAAAGGCCATAGGTTGTTCACTGTTACTCTACAATGGAGGGTGTTATGTAAAAGATAATCAATAAGACAATTCTCTTGTCCTTTTGTAGCCACTGCTCATGCGTGTAACATCAGTTATTTAACATGGAGATGTTTGAAATGTCAGTGTTGTTTGTTATTTAACCTTTTACCTTACAGGATGATTTTGTACATTATACAACACAAGTCTGTTCCTTATAACTGTGAAATGCTTACTAATTAATGATAGAATCAGGAATCAATGACTTTATAGCTACCCGAAAAGATTAAGAAAAGGATATTAGATGGCCAAAAATGCTAAAATCAATTTCTGCCTGATGATCCTAGTCTTTCTCTTTTACAGAACTGCAGACCTCATGAATAGAAAAATAAAAGTAATTGTCAAGTTATTTTGATGTAACTTTCAAAAAGGGTCAACAAGATGATTAAGTTCAGATTACATGTATTTATAAGTGGCTGAATAATCAAAGACAAAAATTATCTCACAATCAGCTCAACTTGTAATTGTGGGCTGTCGGATTCACACTTGCACTTCCTTGGGCAGTGTTTGTACCAAATGAAATCCTGAGGTCCATTCCAGTAGAAATACTTCTGTAGTTCTGTGCTTCTATGAAGCTGAAGCAGTATGAAAGGACTTCATATGTGAGGCTAAAATTAAAAATGTTCTTACATCAATTCAGTAGGAAGTGCAAATGTAATTCCATGCAAATGGAGGAACTGACAGAACAATGTCCTAAAACCCTTTTTTCCTGTTACTTTAGTGGTTCTCTGATTAGTAAATATACTGGGGTTGCAAGTATAGCGTGAAAATTTTGTATTATTGTCAACACAATTGTTGGAATATTCCGTCTGTCTTAGGGCTTTCTATCAAAAGGATGTGAAAGCTGGTTTTAGATTATATATATACACAGGCATGCAACTTCATAAAATCAAAGATTCAGAGAAAAATGTCAAGAAATGTGCCAAAGGAAAATAGCTTTTTGGTAAAAGTGCTGTGAAAGCTACATAGATAAGCAAAACTTATATGCCTGACTCCATAATATTTAGATGTACTTTTTTTTGCATAGAGATATAGTCGAATGATTGTGCAATAGAATGTACACATTCACATTAAAGAATATTCATACAGTTTATCTTTAAAAGGTTATAAACAATCAGCTCTAGGATTTTGAAGTTTAACCATATTATTCATGTTCAGTGTGTGGAAAAACATAAAGAGTCATTTAAATTGTAAGGAAAATGGGGGATAGTTAGGAGGCATAAATCTAAATCCTTTTATGATATTCAATTATACTGAATTAAAATAAGGAAGATTCTGATAATTATCTGAATAAGAATGAGTGCTGGGTTAAGCTGATGGTCCCAAGAAAGTTGAAGAACTGTATGAAGTGAATTCAAATATGTTGTATGTACTATCTATTGATATTTAATCTTCTTCTCCTTCTTGGCTTTTGTAAAAGTTAGAAGTGAATAGATATGCTAAGAGTATTGTTTATCTTTTCCCCTATGTCAATAGGAAAGAAGAACTTTATCCATTAATCAGGTAAAATGGTTTTTAGACATTCTATGCAATGCTCTCTAAATTACAAAACACTGAAAATTAAATATTATAAACTGCTTAATATTTGAAACATCTGAAGCTGAGGTCTATAAATATATAGCAATACACTGCTGCACATATTAAATCATCTCCTTTTTTTATAGTCGCTTTCCCCATTTGTATATAATGAACACAGTAGCTCTGACTTTCTTTGGTTTTGTGCTTTTCCTTTCAGGTTTGGATATATTCTTCATAAGGATGAGCCCATGCTCCAGAAAATTGATCTAGAAACAATGTCGTACATCAAGACAATTAGTTTAAAGGATTATAATTGCATTCCTCAGTCACTGGCTTATACACATCTTGGAGGTTATCTTTTCATCTGCTGCAAGCCTGATACTACTGGAGCTGTCCTACCGCAGCTTATAGTGGATAGTGTTACTGATTCTGTGATTGGATACAATGGCGACGTTACAGGCACACCACATATCTCTCCAGATGGACACTACCTTGTCAGCATTGATGATGCAAAAGGTCTCATGAGGATCCAGGCCATAACGATGAGAGGAGAAATACAGGATGCATTTGACATTCACACTAACTTGCACATATCTGATGTAGCTTTTCAGCCATCATTCACTGAAGCTCATCAATACAATGTCTACTGTAGCTCCAGCACACAGACTGATGTTCTCTTCATGGAGCTCTCCTCTGGCAAGGTTAAGATGGTGAAGAGTCTGAAGGAGCCCATCAAGGCAGACGAATGGCCTTGGAACAGTAAGAACCGTCTTATAAAAGACAGTGGCCTTTTTGGTCAATATCTCATGACCCCTTCCAAGGAATCTCTGTTTATCCTGGATGGACGGCTCAATAAGTTAAATTGTGAAATCACTGAAGTTGAGAGAGGCAACACAGTAATTTGGGTTGGAGAGGCATAAGGTTCTGTGTTAGATATTTACCAAATTGTTTTACAGTATATTGCACTTAAATTACACCATTTTTTCAAACTTATACCATTTTAATTTTAACTTGTTAGACCCTTCTATACCTGTTATTTCTTTGACTTGAACACAATTTGAATCAACTTACACATAAATTTACTAAAACAGTGGCTATTTGATAATGGTACTCCTTATTAATTATCAGCTGCTATTATGTTGTTTGACGAAAATTACTAAATATTGTAACTGATGGTAAGTATAACAAATTATTTTAAAGGAAGTAGGAAAGAAATCACACAAAAAAAGGTTAATAGAATTTAATATACTGTGCATTTGTAAATGGAAGACTTAAATATTATTCAAATTTTGGGTTCATTTGCTTCAGACACAAAATAAGAGCTGTAGTACAACCTTTGACTCCTTAAACTGAAATATTGTGTTCTGATTTGTCTACTCCACTGTTAAATCTTTTTGTGCCTTGAAGCGAAACTCTCACATGAAAGATAAACAGAAATTATGAAATTTATTCCCACTGTTGCTACAGGATTGCTTATTATTGGAAAGAAAGTTTTGGTATCAAATTTCTAGTCTCAAGCTGTGGAACATACATGAAGAATAAAAAAAAAAAAAAGAGAGAAATTATATTTGCAGTGTTTTCTGATCACTGCATTTTGGAGTTTATTTTTATGGTGAGTTCTAGTTGAGAGAGCTGCTTGCAGAAGCTTAACCTTTTTTTAGAAAAAAATAGAAGTTAGGTTTTTCAGCTATCACAGGGTTGCATCAACAAGGAGTTGCAGGTCTACTAAAGAGAAATATCCTTTCAGAGTTCCATGTTCCATATTCTAAAAACCTGGCATCACAAAGCTTCATTCATATTATTGGGGAAAATTAATTAAAACTAAAGAAAATGCATTTTAAGAAAAATGAAAACAGAACTGAAGTCTACAACCATTAGATAACATTCCTGCTTTTTCATTGTACCATTGATCCATATTTTTTAAACCATTTGGCTAGCTCAACAGGTTTTCTATTCCATGCATTCAATTGGATTAGTGCAAAAAACCCCAAACAACAATAACTTTGTATTTTTTATAGTTTGTTTACTTAGAATTCTCATATTAACACTGGTTAAACATGTAAATGAGAACAGTAGAATTCTTAGAAGCAGTGTAACAAACAATAGAATCAGAAAGCCAGCAGTAAACAGCTATCCAGACTCAGAGCAATGACTTAGAAGTTTGGGAGTATTTTTATTTTTATTATGTTTTTGCTAAAGAATAAGCTCTTAAACTGACCTCCATTTACTGAAGGCAATCAGAAAAAAAAAAATCTTTTTTTAAACAAAATTTTACTGCAATGTAGATTGTGTAAAATTGCTTAGAAATCTGGAATTTTTTAGCATTGTAATCTTGTGTGCATTTAGCATCCTGCCCTGTGTGTTACAGTAGATTTCTCTTTAGCTTGAGCAAACCTCCTGGTAGGTAGATTTAACTGAGGTAAGAGTTTGCTTACATTTCTAGCTACTGAATTGGTTTTCCTTTTTAACAGCTCTTCTCCATTGTGAACAAACAAAAATCATGTAAACTGTCTGTTACTCACTCAATTGCAGTAGTCTGTGTCTCATGCATTTTTTGTTCTGTAATTTATACCATATGAATGTTCTGTATGTAGAAAATGCTTGACAAAAGGAGAATAAACACCATAAATTTTAAAGAGTCCTGACTCTGGTCAATATAGCCACACTGAAGTGGCAAGTAACACAGACATTATTTGAAAGTGGCTATTATATATATATATGCAATGTGGGGGGAAAAAAAAAAAAAAGCTTTTTATAAAAGCTTAACTAACTAGAAAAGTTTCCTTTGGCTGCTAGAAGGTAAAGCTCATCTGTTAGCACAAGCTCATCTATTAGCACATCTAAAGCACAAGTACATCCTGGGAGGCGAATGTATTGAGATTAGCCTTCGGAAGAAAGACTTGGCTGTGTTTGTGGATGAAAAGCTCAATATGGCTTGGCCATGAGAACTTGCAGCCCAGAAATCCAACTGCATCCTGGGCTGCATCAAAAGAGGCATGACTGGTAGGTCCCTTCCAAGTCTAACCTTTTTATGATTCTATTAGGCACAGAGTGATTAGAGTGTAGACAGATATCTATTCTCAAGTCGAGCCTCTGGAGGTAAAAGCATGTAGTCTAGAAGTTGTACCAACATACAAGCCCAAACAAAGAAGGCTGCACTCCACTAGCACAGTTAAACAACTCCCTGTCCAGTCTACTCCGTGTAGGTGGATTCTACACTTACTGTGCTCTCTCCTGACCTTTGAACACCAAAGATAAAAATTAAATTCCACAATGATCCCTCAACAATGAAAGTTTTCCCATGCTGTACATGGTCTCTTCTAATCCCTATCAAAGACGAAATCAGTTGTCGGTTTTGGCAGCATCTAATTCTTGTGTAATAGCAACATTTGGCAACTGGAGCAGTTTTAAAACTTGAATAAACTATGTTGCTTATTATGTGAAACAGGAGACCAAAATCTCTAATCATAAACTTCACAGATTTGACTATGTCCATAACATCACAGTAATTTGTATAGTGTAGAAACTGTTCCAATCAGCCTAGAATTCTTCATTGAAACAAGTTTCTCTATTCCCAACCCAAGAATATCTCTGACTTTAGCTAAAGCAGTTTGGTGAAGGATTATTTCCAATTCCCAGTGTTTTGTTTAGCTAGTCTAGCTCAAAGATTGCAGCTTGTTTCCTTCCCATTCCTTGGAATTTAAGCAGATTTCTGGTGTATACTAGTGGTTTGATCCCACTGAATAAGGAAAAATCAATCACTGTCTTTACTGTTTCCAATTTTTCATTATTCAATGTAACAACAGTTGGTTTTGAATCCTGTATTTCCTAATTGCTATTGGAAGCAGAGGCAACAACTGGCCTCTCAATCTGTGGCAAGAACTTTTTTTCACAAGCTGTTACAAACTTTCAAGATTTAGAATTTTCTTACAGAAATACATTAGAGAAAAGTAGTGGAAAATGATGGAAGAAGCCAAGTGTGCACAATGACAAAGTTCTGTCCCAGTTGCTTGAAGTTTCCACTATGTTCCTGTACACTAAAAAATATGAGAAAAACAGGTGAGGACAAGTGCTCTTTGCAAAGGATTGTGATGGTAGAGCTGCTTTTCCTAAGGTATCAAAAAGCTGCATTATTTATGAGACATGGAGAAAATGATCTCTCGGGCTATTTTGAGAGTTACCAAAGGAAAGAAAAAACTGCCAAAGTAAAAAAAAAAAAAATATTCTAGGTTTCCTTTAAGTCTGGTAGTAGACATTTTTAATAGTTCATGCCCTAAATTATCTTTTAAAATAATATCTGATATGGATAAGCAGCTAGGTCTTTACTGCACTACTATATGTATATCAATAAATACATATGAGAGATTAAAAACAGAGGTATAGTGTTGGTTTGGTGGTGGTGTGTTTTTTTTTTTTTCTTTTTTAATTTCTCTTTTATAAACTAGTAGAAATTTTTTATTTCAAAATATTATCTTGGAATTTTTCACTTTTTTCATGTGGCCCAGAATATTTTCATCTGTCTTTATATACTTTCCATCAGCTTGGTTTATAATATTAAATAGTGAGAGATATTGCTAATTAAACAAATGCATAAGATCTGAGTTTTTATGGAGCCTTCCTCTCACACCATGTCATTAAATAAGGCTGTTTATTAAACACAGGCTAAAGGGTTTGTGGTCATTTAAGACTATCATAGTATTATTTAGATTTTAAGTAGTGACTCTTCATGAGCAGTTTCAGCTGCTTTGAATTAGCAGAATCTTCCGAGCTTGAATATGGTATTTATTTCAGTTATTGAGCAGCTGGTTTGTTGCATTGAGGTAGTGCCTGTATTTCAGTTTGAAATTAAATGTTCTGAAATATTGAATACAGAATTGCAAATTATGAATGTTGCATCAGAAAAGAACAGTATTACATAATTTTTCCCGCTTACCAGATACTCAGTTTCATTTGAACTGAAAGAGCATCCTCAGCTTAAGTGGAAAGTTTGTTTTTACTTAATGGAAGACCAGTAGCAAAATACTTTGCAGGATATTTTGTAAATAAATTGGTAGCTCTCAACTATTTCTACAAAAAAATAAATCTTTAATACAAATACCAGCCATATGTACTATTTTTTCCCCTTTCATTGGTGTTTTGAAGTGAACACCTGTAATGCAGCTCAAGAACTTCTGGAAAAAATGAATCCATCAGTTGCTACAGGAACATGCCTGGTGAGTACTATAAAAATTCAAAATTACATTAACTAACATTTTCACTTATTCTGCTTATTCTACTAGTCATTCTATCAAGCAGCCTTATGCATGACCAATGCTTTGGAAAACATCTTACAGGTCAACAGATTCCAATTTTGTCTGATTTAACTTTAATGAGTAAATACGTAGATTTGAACCAGGCTATGCTGTATCCTCGACAAGAGTACAAAAAAGAGGAAGCCTTCTCCAACTCTTCCTGCAGCTATGTTGTGAAAGAAAAAAAAAGACTACATCTTCAAAGACATTTTTTTAAAACATCTTTGCAAAATACCAGATTTTATAGGATGGTTATCACAGACTTCTTTCTTACATTTATTTTTAAAATCCTTCAAATGTTTACTAACAGTTCTGTGTTAAAACAGTAAAAGTTTCCAGCATAAATTTATTCCTGACTATGCCATTTGTTATGGTGTAATTGCCTTCAATAATTCTACTTCTTGGATAATATTATCCAGACTGTGTGCATAAACAATGGTCACAACCTCTCACCATTTTTTTTTTTTTGGTGAAGTTAGGCAAATGTTTGTTCACCATGGTTGCTTTCATAGATCTCACAGTTGAAGTTCAGCTTTCTCAAATACAGATGGCCTGGCTGAAATGCTTAATCTGAACAAGGTGAAAAGCTTGGACCTCAGTTTCCATTGGTTGCTAGCAGCCCAATGAGGACAGCTGACGTAGAGGGACTTTTTTAGCACGGAGAGAAGACACCTTCGAGGAGGCCTAATAGCAGCCTGCTGGTAGCCATGGGAGGTTATAAAAGAGACAGAGCTAGATTCTTCATTGCTTCTGCATAGCAGGAGCACAAGACACAACAGCATAAATTAAAGAGTTTCATGCTGAATATAAGGAAAAGCTGTGATGGCAGTCTAGCATGGGAGCAGGTTGCTCAGAGAGGCTGTGCAGTCTCCATCATTGGAGTTTTTCAACACCTGACTTGATTATGCCCATCTAAATTTTAGCTGAACTGGCTTTGAGTAGGATGTTGGAATTCTATGATTTTGACTTGGGGATGGAAACAATAGCAGATTTGATTTGTTTCAGTTGTTTAAGTTTCTAATTGAGCTTGCACAGCAGGTATTTAAGTGTAAATGCAAGTACTCAGGTATGGCCTAAGCAAAACTCTTCGAAATAATATGTTTTGTCGCTTGAAATCCTTAGCTCTCAACATCCATTTTAAAGCAAGGGTATACTCATTTTGAAATATGGAACACTGTTCTTGGCTTCCAGGAAATCCCAAACTGATAATAGAACTTGCACAGGATGAAATACGCAAAGGTAAGAGCTCCTTTTAAAATATGTGAGAAATGGAGGACTTCAAAAGCCATTGTAGATAAAATCTCTTACTGCTGTGAGTGTATGTCCAAATGTGACACTTCAATGTATCGTTGGTCTCAGCTTTTCAAGTAAAACTGTTCTGGGCATTTATAATATGCTTCAGTAGTTGAATAAAAAGATTTACCAACTTGCTAATCAATGTAAATTAGAAAAGCTCATGTCATTATCCCTTCAAAGGAAACACTTTAACATGGAGAAAGTCCTGTTCACCTCTCATCAATTTGTCCTTTGCATTTTGGTCTTCTTCTTAAGCAGGTCCTAAAGAAAGCTACTGAAGACTTTTGAGGTTAGCAACTAAAATGTAGAACATATATGTATTAAAAAAAAGACATATTTAAATGCTATTCAACTGTAATGACCCATAAGTATGAATTGAATTCCCTATGAATAGAGCTGTTAAACAGGGAAAAGCATAGACTTAACTCTGAATCTAAAAGTCCTGATTTCAGCCAAATTCATAAAAGTACAAGACAGAGCATATGAGGTAAAAGAGAAGGAAAAGTCATTCTGTACCTTGATATCTACTAATTGGAGAGATATGAGATGAAATCCAGCAGTTGAGAACCTTTGCACTTGTGCCACATTGACAAGTGTTTCACTGTGATTGACCACTCAACAGTGGAGGAAGACTCAGAGGAAAAGGGCAAGAATAATGAGTTCAAGGAAGAATGTCAACACTGACCACCAATTATTGAAGAGAAAGCTGCACTTTTAAGGGTATTGGAGAGCAAATTTTATTTTAGATATACCAGTGAGTCATCAGGTTGTGTAAACAGCTTTGCCTGAGATAATTAGTGGAGAGTACTTTCCTTCTGCACTAACCAGAGCACCACAGCAGGAGAAAGTGTATATGTGGCTCAACCTAATGTCAAGTTTGAAAACTGATCAGCTTTTAAAATGAACTTTGCAGGGAGCAATGGGCTTGTCCTGGTTCAACCCTTATACTCCTCTCTGGTGACTGGACATACCCAGTACCAGGGTAGTGAGAATATAGGGACTGGTAGTGAGAATCATGTTTGTATGGTGTTTCAACTGCATATTGCAATAGATATAATGTGCTTTTGTTATGATTTCAGTGTACTGCTGTAATACTCTACTAAATCAAAATTCTATGCAACAGCAATTATATAAAATAAATTTGATATTAAACTTTACACCCTCTTAATGTGGCATCTCTAAAAGAACGTATTCAGAGGGTAGTGGACTCTCAACATTTACACATTATCGGTCCATTTTATATAATACTGGAATAAAAAAAAATAAAGCAGCACTTACAGTGCTTCATGGTATCACAATAAAAACTAAATTGGGAAGAAGTGGGTAAAATCTGAGCTATGCTGGTATTAGTAGTTCTTTTATAGTCAGTATCGCATTAAGCAGAACACAGTAAAGGCAACAAAGACAGAGCTATTCCATTCTTATATTGAGGAAGGAAGATATTAAGATGAGTCTGTAATCTAAGAATTAAACTGATAAGGCAGAGATGTCTACATTCCTTAACACAGGCAATTGAAATCAACTTCCAGGTTGTTCATGGGGTTTTGCATTGGGATTTTCTTGTTTGTTTGAGGTTAGTTGTTTTGGGGTTTGGTTTTTTGTTTGTGGGGTTTTTTTTTTTGGTGGGGGGGAAGATGTTTTTCTTTGTTGTTTGTTTGTAGTTTTTTTTGTTGTTGTTTTTTTTGGGTTTTTGTTTGGTTTGGTTTAGCATTTTGTTTTGTTTTTTTGGGAGTGGTGGTTGCTTTGTTTTGTTTTGTTTAAATATTAACCTAGAAAGAATTCTTTCCATGAAGTACTAACAAGACTATGTGTTCAGATAAAAAACCAATTGACATCAGTTTTATAAAATTCATAAACAGGAGTTAAAAATATATCTTTCACTTCAATATCTCCTGTCTGTCACTTTATAATTGGTTAAATGCCCTGTTGGTGTGCCACTACTTTAAAAATGATTTAAAACTGTCTTCAGTGAGCTATCTTTCACAAAGCATGACAAATTCAGTTACTGATAAAAAGCTGAAAGATACTTGAATTGATTTTTCTATTTAGAACTAATGCATGAAA
Organism: Xenops minutus; assembly: GCA_035221455.1. NCBI lineage: Eukaryota > Metazoa > Chordata > Aves > Passeriformes > Furnariidae > Xenops > Xenops minutus. Next base: position 33,159,049 of record JAWWEE010000122.1, on the reverse strand, counting down.
AATTGCTTCTTCTAGCTTATGAATATTAAACTTCTTCCTATTTTAATCTAGTAGATGAAAAAATAGCTTCTTGTTATTAGTCATGATGTTAATGTTCTTATTTTTAATCTTCCTGGGGTAGTGTGTTCTTTACACAAGGATGGACAATAGTTCTCTCATTTTGCAATACTTCTTTTTAAGTTTTTCTCTAGTAATGAAAAGTTAGGTATATGTTTTCCTTTTAATTAAATGTCATTAAATCTACAGCCAAAAAAAAAGAATCTGATAATGTTTGTCAGTATTCTCCTTCTATGAGTTTCAAGGATACCTTTTTTTTGAAAGGAAATTCACCATACCCGAGCAACTTCCTAGAATCTCCCCATCCCTGGCTCCCATCTCAGTAGACCTATGCTAAATCATTGTTAATTATGCAGCCTTTATACTGTAAGAAACAGCATATTTATATTGAAGATTGCCTAAGGAAAAAATATTGCATAAATGAAAAGAGAAGAGGACCTAAGTATCCCAGTTATACCAAAATTGGTTCTGAAGTGTCTTAATTAAAATTGTAAACAAATAACCATTTTCTCTATGTTTACTGTAAAGATTAAGTAATGAGATACACTTGTACCTGGATGCTTTTTCCAAATAAACTGTCTTCCAGTACTTTGAGAGCAGAACAATGTAATTTGCTGCTGTTCAGGCTCGACCAGCAGACCTCCATATCCTCTCCTGTACTGTGTTGGCTTTGTATTTTCAGTTAAGTGGGCACCTGGGTGGCATTACTGCTATCTTAGAACCAGAGAACCATGGAATCAGTAAAGTTGGAAAAGACCTTCAGGACTGAGTCCAATTTTTGACCAAAAACAACCTTGTCAACCAGAGCATGGCACCAATTTCTGAACACCTTCAGTGATGATGACTACACCACTTCCATGGGCAGCCCATCCAATACTTAACCATTCTTTAAGTGAATCTTGGACATCTTCCTGATGTCCAACCTTGAACTCCCCTGTGCAGGTTGAGGCCATTTCCTCTTGTCCTGTCCCTAGCTGCCTGGCAGAAGAGGACAACCCCCCTCTGGCTACATCCTCCTTTCAGGTGGTAGTTGTAGAGAGCAATAAGGTCACTCCCGAGCCTCCCTTTCTCCAGGCTGAACAACCCCAGCTCCATCCACTGATCCTCATTGGTCTTACTCTCTATACCCTCCCTCAGCTTCATTGCTGGACATGCTTCAGCAACTCAATGTCTTTCTTGAAGTGATGGGGCAAGAACTGGACACAGTACTCAGGGTACTCAACAGTGCTGAGTATGGAGGGACAAGCATTTCCCTAGTCCTACTGGCCTCTTTTACCTTGTCTTCTTACCCTGTAAGCTGAAATGCAATATTTAGAACTGCAATAGTAGTGACCCTCTTTCCCACTAGATCAGCATGACCTTTTGAGTTGTATCTGGTGCTCAAAGCAATTTTGGCTGAAATGATTCATCATTTTTCTCTGAAATCATATTAAATTTCCACAAAATACTGCTTTTACTTTGCTGTTTTGTGAAGCTGTTTACCTTTGCAAACCTCAGTCTTATGATGAAGAGACGTTTTCCTACTTCTGTCTGCTTTTAAAACTCAAATAATATATCTTTCATTCAGTTCACTAAAGGGAGATGTTGGCCTAATTTTTGTGTCTCTTCGTTTACTCTGCAGGAGGATGAGTATCTTCGTAGAGCTAGTCTCTTATATCCCCTACCAGCAGCACTCTGTGTTTACTAAATAGGAAACCCATGAAAGAGAGACATCACATCAGTTAAGATCTGCGTAGCAGGACACAGAAGCACTACAGCACTTTCATCATATGTTTATCTCCTGCTATTTCACGTGCTGGGTGTGCTGATAATTACAGGGAGATAGAGTAATGGATATGGTTCAGTGTAGTTTGCAGGTTCCTGTGCCTAGGAGCAAGCAGGTGAATACTAACTTCAGTTTAGTATAGGAATCTTTAGTGATTTGGGACTCAGTAAGTGGTGAAGACAAACCTTGTCTCCAATTTCAAACCAAACATCACACACAACTCTCCGAAATGTGGGGTCTAACAGAATTCCAGTGAAAGCCAGGGCACTGTTTTCTTGTGCTGAGGAACTTATGAGACTTAACAGTCATCTCAGTGTTTGCATGTGCCTAATATAATTTGAGCATTTCTACAGAGAAACAAAGATGATGGAGGACTGTACTGAAACAGAACTTAACCTGAACTTTGGAGATGGGAGTGGCATTCACAACCCACAGGTGAGAGTTCTGTTTCCTCTGACACAGCATGGGGAAAGCTGGTATCTCAGGAAGAAGATTGATAGAACTCATCAAGCTGGATGGGCTTTCTTGTTTTATGCATTCCAGCATAAATAAACTAGGTGGTAATTTCCAGGCTTTTAGATTTGTGTGTATTGAATATTGCAGATGTATTTTTATTCATTTGATCAGACTATTTAAGTTAGAATGACATCAAGCAGAGGGTAAGAAGATCCTGCAGAATTAGAATCTCTTGTTTGTCTGACAGGAAGAACCTACTCTCTGCTGACATAAGTCTCAAATAAATCATCAAATTGCTTAGCGCTGTTGAAATATAGTCAAATCTTGATACGCCCAGAAACAGACACTTTGTCTTCCAGAAAATATGGCAGAGGAAGCTGAGGAGAATTTAGGGGCCCAGGTTCTAGAGGCAGGTAAGCACAGTTTTTATGGTTCTAAATTTTGTACTCAGGCATTTTATCCTTTTTGTAGGTCTAAAACTTAAAATGATCAGATACCCAGTGGAATTCACAACATGCGAATGGAAGTTCTGCAAGAAAACGTGTATTAAGCACCACAATAATCTTGTGCCTCAGAAACCCTGTCACAAATGAACTTTTTTTCAAAGAAAATGTGTACAAGTTCTAAGCAATATAATCCACATGTTGCTACTGCTAGCATAAACCGGGAAAATATTTTCTTGTTTATGAGACATACTGCAGCTGACCTCAAGGCAGGTCAAGTAAGCCCTGACCATTTCTCATCCAAAAGTTTTTAAACACTGAATGAAAAAATACTGGGAGAAACAATGACATACCAGGAAACTAGTTTACTTTGTTTTCCCTTTTTAAGCAATATAGATGACAATATGAAAAAGCTGAGAGAGCTCTGCACTACTTCACTGCAATAGCTGCCATTTGGTTTCCACACTTTCTCAGATTATTAGCAAATGCTACAGTTGCTAAGAATTGCTCCTCTGCTGCACAAAATAATTATTGTGACTTGTCTCTTATCACTGTAAAAACATGCAAACCAGGCCCTGCTAGCAGGAAATAATGGGACTTCTTCAGTGTGTTACATTTATACTGTCAGACTCCGGTTAAAAAAATCAGTATGACTTGGACAAAAATCTTTAATCGGCTTACTGGAAGCCTCAGTCACAATAGTGGCAACCATTAGCATTCCTTTGTTTCATAAAATCTGAAAGATTTTCTTTTTCTCTGTAATATTCTCTATTGCTAATACCTGAATTGGAGCAGTATGTGGCTGTATGCCATATCACATTTTTATGCTGAGCAGATGCATTGTGCAAAATTCTGAGGCAAACACTTTTATCGTGGAACTCCACAAGAACTGGTTACTCAACAAATGATGCCAAATTGTTTCTGAATTTTTCAGTAACTTTTGTCACAGTCTCAGGCAAGACACTACGAGCAGGATCTTTCCAGTTGCTTCTGCTTAACATTCCTTCTTAACATACAGTGAATAAAGCACTGAGGGAGGGATAAAAAAAAAAAAAAGAAAAAAGGTATTGCTTCCTGGGAAACAGAGATCTCATGAACACTTACCTACACTTTGGTGAGCCTATTTATGTTTGTATTCAATGATTTTAAAGGCCTTTTCCAACCTCAGTGATTCTATCACTCTATATTCCTAAATTAGTTTGTGCTCACAATAGACCCCTGTGTAAATAGTGCCACAACTGTGTATTTGTTCTGCTGAAACCAGCTTTCTTGTCTAGGCAGAGCATAGCTGCTGCAGTGCTTGTCAGACACACAAAAAGCCCCTGGGATGAGGCCACCTTTGCAGACAGACCTGACACTTGGTCATTGAACTGAAGATTCAACAAAATTCTTCTTGCAGAAGACACAGTGCTGACAGCATGTTTACGTGAAGGAGGGTCACCTGGACAAGTTAAGGGCAGAGGTATGGGTTCTCAGTACACTGCGGCATTTGAAGATCTGGTTGTGTAGCTGAGTATTTGTAGAGCTTGTCTTGAGCAATAATGCTGCAGCTCTGCGGCTATTTGATGCTCTCGGTGTCCGAAGTCCAGAAATGCAGCCTTCCAGCTGCAAACAGGAAGACTGTGGATCTTCTCACCTTGTAACAGATAAGACCAGCATCTGAAGTAGAGGAGACATGAAGAAGATATGAGGGCAGTAGCACAGTTTTTTCTGGATCACTGCAGCATGTCAGGGGCTTGAGGGCACCAACAGACTGTGCAGCCCTTCCATCCACACACCCCAGGGTTGCCATCCCTGCTATGGTGTAGAGATGTGTGGCTTTGAGTCAGACTGCTAAGATACCAGTGAAGAGATTAGAAACAACCTGTGAGAAGCCCCTTTAGGGCCTTCCTTCAGCCTTCGAACAGCAAATAAGCTCAGACTCCTGCACAAGCTCAGCAGCTTGGCCCTTTACTGATCCTGGCCTTTCCACTTTGGCTTCCTAGCTTATTCCTAGTTTATTCTGTTTTGAACTTTTCCATATTGAACATATTGATTAGGAATAAATAGAGATTTTGACATGACATTTCATTAATACCTTATACAATGGCACTAGTATCTTCATATATCTGCCAGGAATACCAAATACTGTATTTTAGAACACTACTTAGCTTTTCTATAGCTGTCTCCACATCAATGAATTGGGGGTAGCCTTATTCAAATAGTATTGCTCTGTCTTGCTTGCTTCATGAGAACATCCTGAACCACTGCTATTGGGTTTCTAAGCATCACACATAAATTGTACGCTGTTAAGATTCCTACTGTTTCCGTTACACCAGTCAATGCACTGTCCATGGTTTTTCTGTACGAACTTTTAATCTGATGGATTCAGCTTTCCAGGAAAGCTCAATGAGGGATTATTTCTTTCTTGACCCAGATTACACTGTCATGAGTGAAATATTAAAAGACCTTCATTGTCATCAAAGCTGAGATAGCCTTGCAAAAAAGCAGAACTTGGACGTTTCAAGATTGGGAAATCTGAAAGTCAAAGCCAAATGTAGGTTAGCTGTCTGCACAGCTAGGTTATACTTTAACTGGTGTTTCTGAGATTGGGCTTTTAGCCTTTACTAAAATACACTTTGTTAAAATGTATTGGAGTTTTTAGGTCTTAAAGAATACAATCTCATTTTTCTTCTGTGAGGTTATATGAGATAATCAGCTGCAGCCAGGTCAGCAACAATGCTTTCAGTCTAAGTCTGGGTAGACTGTCTTAACATCTTCTTTGCTCTCTGGAGACTTTTGCTGAAGGAACTGAAGGAATAGATTTCTTTCCATCTTTAAATTCATTTAAAATCATTTAGATTTGTTACAATTTAGTAACACTCATCAATAAAATGATTTTCAATTAAATATATTCAAAGGGGCTTTTCTGCAACTGAGTTTTTACTTTTTACATTACTCTACAAACTTCACAAGAAACTTTGCCTGAATGACTAAAGCATGTACAATACAAAATGCTGAAGAACAGTTGTGTTTCTTGAAATAAGGTTTTCCCTTTTCTTTTTTCCCAGTCTTCATCAATCCATTTTGCCTGGAACATGTTATCTCCATAGAAAAGCTTGTTCTAAGAGTGATGATTCATAATAATATGTCAAGGACAGGTTGAATGGAGCTCTGAGCAACCTGGTCTAGTGAAAGGCGTCCCTTCCTATCGAAGGGGAATTGGAACTAGGCAATCTTTAAGGTCCATCTCAACCTAAACCATTCTGTGATGGTATAATGAGACGTGTACTAAGTGTTAGAATAATTCCTTTAGGTTGGCATGTAGAATTAAAATACTGGGTTTTTTTTGCTTCACTGTGAACTCACATGCAACTCAATGTGAGAGAGCTGATGGGAGATGCTCCCCCCTTTGTCCCACCACTCACAGTCCCCAAGATGTCCCAGAGAGAGCCACATGGAAACCACAGGGTGGGAAGCAGAGAAAGAGTTTATTAACATGTCTGGGGGGTATATATATAGGTTTTAGGGGAATCCAAATTACTACCAATAGAAATCAAGGGATAAATGGCCATAGGGAAAGGGTTTACTAGTGGCCAATAGGGAAGCTTAAACAGAGGCCTTCAACAACGAATTCCTTAGGGCTTAGCTACATAGATAAGGGGTATTTCAAGGGGTCTTGGATGGCCTTGAAGGCCATCCTTGAAGAAGGATGACTAAGTAAAAAAGACAAGGAATCCATTTTACAACACAGTAAAAGCTTCACTTTTTGAGGCACTTTGCCTAGCTTCTTCATTTTCTTCAGAGGCCCACTGCCACATCAATATGATCAGTGTGTGATTTTCAAATATAATTTGCTTTTTGATTGGACACGACAAACATGAAAAGTGTTCGACAGTATCCAAGTTTCCAAATTCATATCCAGTCTCTATAGAAATTCCTGATTTATGATATAAAGCCAAGTCCTTTTTCTTTTCATTCAAGATGTGCATTATTTCAGTTTAATCACAGAGATGTTATAGCTTGGCATCAAATGTAGCCCTAGAGAAGCAGCTTCCCCACCAAGTGTTGAGGAAGGCCCACTGATAAACAACGCCACCATCTAGTGGTGAAATCCTCACCTGGCCTCTCGTGGCAGGACATGAAACTTCAGGACTTGTGGCACTGCCAGATGCAATTCTTGGATTAGGATCTTGGATGGGACGATTGTGACAGCAAATCCCATATCTAAGTTACTTGTACAGTGATGGAAATGTTCAGAGAAAATTAATCTCAATACTTTTAAGGCACAAACATTTTATATTCAACTCATGGTAATCTCTGGAAGTGTGAGGATGTGTAGGCTTTTGTTTGGGTTTGTAGGGCTTTTTGCCAGTGCTACATTTTTTTTTCCCACCTACAGAGTGCTTTAAGTGCCATAATACTTTTTTACCTAGATCTCTGACCTCACAGTTTTAATCTGTTATTTTTGTTGCATCCTAGGCCCTGTTTAATAATTTTCCTCTTTTCAAACTGTAATGGCTGAACAGTCAAATTCTGCCATTGCATGATCTACTAAAGCAGTTTACTTTCAGTGAGCTTCCCCTGGCCATTATTGCCATATTTTCATTACCTGTATGATGGTAAGTATAACCTTTTTCATAACTAGTGAAAGGCCAGAAATTTTGTGTTGACCTCTCAGGACTCATCCAGACATGCCTTAGTCTGAGCAGCTTTTAGCTCATTTAAATAATTCTTTGTTGGACTACTGATAAATTTCTAGCTTGTTTTAGTTACCCTCCTGTGAATAGACTTTACTGTAAAGGTCTGACAGAAGAGGTTATTCATTCTTTGCCTAAAGAGCAATAGCCCCTTATGACAATAAAGCTGAGGGAGGATATGGTACAACTTTCCCACTTTAGTTGAGAATCGGTGAAATAAGCAGACTGTGATAAGAAAGCACGTAAAAATAGCCCCAGATGAATACCAGCAGTAAGGACAAAGGGATCCTGCACACACACCTATACTAAAGCCTTATTTGGAAAGAGCTTGGGATGCTGATGGCCTGCTGCCACACCTTTTTTCCCACCACTTCTTTGCTTTATTGGAGATAAGTACAATCAGTTTTGTGGCCCAAGAGACATGTCAACAGTAAGCTTAACACTTCTCAAGAAAAACAGAAATTACAGTAAATGTTGATTAAAAATTACATCCCCAGTAAGGCTTTTTAGTATGAATTAGGGCTATGAGTTAGTATTGCAGTAGCTAGACTAAGCAGTTGGTTCTATTTTAATTAAACTGTTAAGATTATTATTATTAGGTTAAAAATAAGTTCTTGGCTCTATATGTAACACCATGTTCTCTTTTGGCCATAACATTTCTTTGAGTACAACATACCCATAACAGGCACTATCAGCTCTACATTGGAACTAAGATCTGTTTCAACTTTCATTTAATTTCACTATTCCTGAAAACACAGTTAGTCTGCAAGACTTGTCCATAGTAACTTCCTCCTATCAAATAGTTAAAATTGATTATGTATCACACAAATACTAAAGGAGAAAAGACTGGAAGCACATTATAGATTGTAAAGCACTTATTGCTGTTGGCTTATGAAATCCCTGGAATAAAAACTCTGTCTTCTCTGAGACCTGTAATGTAAATTCTCTCTAATTTGATGTACTTTTCATATGAAGCATCATTTACATCTATCAGTTGGAGATATAAGTGACAGAATGAAGAATCAAACGTTGATCTGCCTGAACTATGTCTTGTGCTGATATAAAGTTATGGGCCCCAACTATACCATTTGGGATTTAAAAAGACCACAACATTAAAAAATAATTTTTGAAAAATCTTATCTAAATACAGTTTTTGTCAGAAATTACACAGATATATGCCAATGGGTTATTGTATTTTGACTTCAGCTTTTTAACTGTTCTAGCATGTGAAAATAAATAAATATATAAATCAAACCTTTTTAAAAAATTTAAGTCTGCTGTTTGCACAAGGACAAAAAAGGTTTAGGGGATAACTATTTTCAAGAATGGACAAGGACTTTCAGGTACAAAAGGTAGATCTATTACTGTGTCATGCACTACCAGAAGTTAGAAAGCTAGTATGTATAGTTCTTGTGAAAATTAACATGTTTTCCTAAGCTTTCTTAGTGTCTTCTTATGATTTTCTAGATGCTTGAAAATTGCTGTTGGGTTCCTAAGGCAGGTAGCATGAATTCAATCCAATATTGCAAGAAGGAGTCATTAACATGTGATTTGTCATACATTGTAAACCCTTTCTTCTGGAAATGCTTTGTAAGAACTTTGCTTTGCATTTGCAATTGCTGTCATAATGAATAATATCTCTCTTTTTATTCCACTGCTTGAACAATAGATATTGTCAGGTTTGGCTGCTTCTGAAAATTATTACCTTTTAGACTTATTATTATATTATAATATTATTATATTACCAATAATATATGTATTTGCTTTTAGTCTGAATATATAATTAAGAGCTAGCTATTCAGATAATTCATGAAAGGTGTGAGGATTTTTTGCCTTCTAACTTCCATAGCAGTTTTGCCTTCTGTTTGCCCTCAAATTTATAGGAAATAGGTGATTAAAAAACCACCCACAATCCCTTTTTACTGGATAGCATCCAGGTTTCTCATATTTGTTGGAAGGCAAATGGCTGTTGATTCACACTGACAAAGTTACATGTAAAAAGTGACACTGTCTATATCCACTGACATTGCAACAGGTTCTAGATTCATGCTCCTTGATAGAAAACTGTCCTAAAATTGTCAGCACTGTAACACAACTAGAAATGGTGTAGCAGTTCTTGAGAATTTTCATTGCAGTAATTATCTTCCTATATGCCGATATACCTACCTACTCACCTTTTGGTCTTGTCTCTGAAACAAAAGATAGACAGAGGGTAAGGAGGGAATGGAAGGTGGGGTGAGCAGTTCACAGTCCTTTTATGCTGTTGAAGTTGAAATTGTGACTGTTCTGGATTTTCAACTATCTGTAAGTTACTATCACGTGCAAAAAATTAGCCACTACAGATTTGCATAAGACAGAAAATCAGCCATTTTCCTGAAAAGAAATTTGTATTACTAATACAACAAAATACTTTTGTTCTCTAAATTTACCTCAGTCTTGTATAGGGTTAGAAATTTCTGCAAACCCCCACACTAATCTATAACTTTAAATGATGTAGCCAGAACCCCAAAATTCACGCCTGCTGAAGTCAACTGCCCCACAGCTTTTCTATTCCAGGTGATGTATTCCAAATCTCTTAAAAATCACCTTTTCTGGACAATGAAACAAGCCAGGATCTTTATCAGAAACACAGTTACACAGCAGAAGAGTTGCCTGAGAGATGAACTTTGAGGTCTTCTTCACTATAAGGAAATTAGAATGCAGAAGAATGCATACTGTTGGTTGAGATGAATTTTCTTCTTGCAGTATTATTCAAGCTTTATTTGGACAAGTGACAAGTGGGAAGTCTGTTTAGCAGAAGCTGTCTGAGTTCTCAAAAACCTTTTAGGATCTATGAATTCTAAAGAGATGGACTAAATCAGGGCATTCAGATATGCTGCAGATGATAGTTGTAACGGCAACCTGCAAATCTGTCTCAGATTATTCCTTTAGATAAAAGTAAATATATATATATATGTATTTTAGACTGACAATTGTAATAACTTCTTCTTGTTCTCAATCATATATTTTATTGTTTATGAACCCAACTTCTTCCTTTCTCCAGCTGTGTTTCAGAGACTTCTGTTCCACTAGCAACTTTCCAGAGTACTATCTTTAAAGAAAAATCCAAAAATGTCACAAAGCATGTCTTGCCTAAGGAATTCTTAAGTACTTTAGCAAGCTAGTTAATCCTAGTTTTGTGCGACTGACACCAAACAATTTCAGAATCAGAAAGCTTTTTATGGTAAAGGCAAACTGTTCCTTTCGATTCGATTCTAACATTAAGTGTTTATATTTTGCTTCTGGGTCAAATGTTCAGACCAGTTTGTGAAACAGCATGGAGTATTAAAACCCTTATTTCTCCAACAGATATGAAAAATAATCTCTAGATCAAATCTCTAGCTCAGGAAAACACTAAATTCTCACCAGGAGTTGGACAATATTGCTCTACTTTCCCCTCTTTCTTATATGTTTCTTAACAATGATTACAGTCTTCTATTAAGGCAGTGCATGAGTTTAGATTAATCTTTGCTATGAATCTGTAAAATTTCTTAAAACTATTAGAAGACGTGATAAAGTGACTTCAGTCTTTTAACATTAGTGTGGATAGTCCAGGCTATGACACCACATATTATCTTTGTAGTATCATAGAATACATAGAATATCATATCTTTATGCTGCCATGGTCATACAGCATCACAGCATACTCAAATTTGAATTTGCACTACCAAGTTTTTCTTTTAGAAGAGTATTCCATAATCTTTGCTCACTGGCTTTGAACAGTGAAGTAGGGAGGGGCCTACTTTCCCTGTAGACCCCACAATTTCTTAGGCTACCTCTTAGAAATTACTTCAAGCAATAAGGCTCTTGTTACAGCCTCATTCAGTACAACCAAAGTATCAACAGAACCTTTGTCACTGACAACAAAAAAAAAAACCCAGAGGAAATTCTTATTCTACATTACTAACTTCTATTATTTAAAAAATGCTTTATTGTCCTGTTGGGATGTCAGTGAGATGTTTCATAAATTTCCATAATGATTCCCCTACCCATCATTATGATTAGAAATACCAGTTGTTAAGGGTATTTTCTTTTAAGGCTAATGCAAATACTTTGCTCCTTAGGAGCAATTTCTTGCTAACATATCTAGAGCAGCTAAAAAATGTAAAAACTGTAGACAGTTTTCAAGATTTGATATATTTTTAGAAGATAAGCTAACAAAACTGCATTTTACCAAAGCACTTCAGAAAACTCTCTTGTCCAGCCTAGTCACCTCACAAATGGACAGAGACAAAGCAGAGGTGTTTAATGCTTTCTTTGCCCCTCTCTACAACACGGATGATGGACCAAGGGGGTCTCAGTGCCCTGAGCTGGAGGACCATGAGTGTGAGAATGATCAACTCCCTGTCAACCCTGAAACTGTGTGGGACCTGCTGTTTCAGCTGGATCCCTACAAGTCTATGGGGTCTGATGTGATCCATCCCAGAATACTTAAACAGCTAGCTGGTGTCATCATGAAACCCCTCTCTGTAAGCAGAGGCGGCTTGTGGAGCAGAGAGACGACTCAGTATGAGTTAACAGCAAAGCTCAATTTATTGCAAAGCACACACACAATTATACTTTTTCTAAGAGTACGTAAACTAACATTATTGGTGTATATTGCATCAATTATCTATTGGCCACAGTTACAAGCTACTGTTTCTGTCTCTGTACAAACTCTTGCAGGTGTCTTACCTACTGTTTCTTCTGATCTCTCTCAGTCTTTGCAAGCAGTTTATCTTCACAGCTACACAGCAGCGATGGCCAAAGTCAAATTCTCTTTACTCTGTTAAGAAGTTCTCAGGCCTGAAAGCTACATTTTCCTACACCTCTCAATGATTTTTGAACCGTTTTGGGAATCTGGAGAGTTCCAGCTGACTGGAAGCTGTTGAACATCCTGATTCTCATGAGAGGAAAGTCCTGCTTATCCAACCTGATCTCCTCTTATGACAAGGTAACCCACCCAGCTAATCAAGGGAAGCCAGTTGAAGGAATCTTTTTGCATTTCAGTAAAGCTTTCAATACTGTCTCTCACAGGATCCTGCTGGACAAATTTTCCAGCACACAGCTGGATAAACACATCATGTGGTGAGTGAGCAATTGGCTTATGGATGAAGCACAGAGGGTAACAGTGAATGGAGTGGCATCAGACCGGTGACCTGTCACTAGTGGGGTACCATAGGGCTCCATCTCAGGTCCTGTGCTCTTCAGCATCTTCAGAAATGACTTGGATGTGGGACTGGAAGGGATACTAAGCAAGTTTGCAGATGACACAAAACTCGAAAGATCTGTTGACTCCCTCAGAGAGGCCCTGCAGAGAGACCTTGACAAATTAGAGGGCTGGGCAATCACCAACCATAGGAAGGCCAACAAGGGAAATGCCAGATTCTGCCCCTGGGATGGGGTAAACCTGGATGTTTGTACAGACTGGGGAATGAGATGCTGGAAAGCAGTGCCATGGAAAGGGACCTGGGGGTCCTTGTCAGTGGCAATTTGAACATGAGTCAGCAGTGCCCTGGCAGCCAGGAGGGCCAACCATGTCCTGGGGGGCATCAGGCAAAGCATCGCCAGCCGGTCAAGGGAGGGGATTGTCCCGCTCTGCTCTGCACTGGGGC
>JAWWEE010000122.1:33120216-33145916 GCA_035221455.1 Xenops minutus | reverse complement strand
CATGTCCTGGGGGGCATCAGGCAAAGCATCACCAGCCGGTCGAGGGAGGGGATTGTCCCACTCTGCTCTGCACTGGGGTGGCTTCACCTGGAATATCGTGTGCAGTTTTGGGTGCCACAATATAAGAAAGATACTAAGCTCTCTTAAAGAGTATCCAAAGAAGGATAATGAAGATGGTGAAGGGCCTTGAGAGGAAGCCATATGGGGAGTGGCTGAGGGCACTTGGCCTGTTCATCCTGAAGAGGAGTGTAGCAGAGGACCTGCAGTATCAGAACTGAAAAAAATCATGTAAGAAATGGGTCTGTGAAGAAAATGAAGCTAGCCAAAATGCTTCAAAAACTGAAGCTTTTACTGTGTTGTAAAATGGAGTCATTGTCTTTTTTCCCTTAATCACTGTCTTCTTCCCAAAACCCCCTGAGAAAACTCTTATCTCCCTAGCTAAGCCTTCAGGAATTTGTCCTTGAAGGTTTCTGTTTAAGTTCCTCTATTGGCCCTTAGTTAACCCTTTCCAATTGGTTGTTATCCCAGGATTCTTATTGGTAGTGTTTAGAATCCCTCTAAAACCTTTAAATACCCCTTCCCATGTTAATAAACGCTCTCTGCTTCCTCTCCTGCGTTCTCTGTGTGGCTCTTTCTGGGGCATCTCAGGGACCACGTGCCAGGGAGCGAAGGAGGAGCATGTCCCACCAGCTGTCACAGAGAAGACTGAGGGGAGACCTCACTGCACTCTACAACTTCCTCATGAGGGGAAGAAGAGGATCAGGCACTGATCTCTTCTCCCTGGTGAGCAGTGACAGAACCCAAGGGAATGGCCTGAAGTTGTGTCAGGGGAGGTTTAGGTTGGATATTAGAAAAGGGTTCTTCTCTCAGAGGATGGATGGTTGCTGGAACAGGCTCCCCAGGGAAGTGGTCACAGCATCAAGCCTGACAGAGTTCAGGAAGCATTTGGACAATACTGTCAGGCACATGGGGTGACTCTTGGGGACAATCCTGTACAGGGCTAAGGGTTGGACTTGTGGGTGCCTTCCAACTCAGCATATTCTCTGATTTTGTGATTCATGTGTTTGCACTTGTAGTTTGAGAGAAGTCATTTTATCCTTGACTCAGGTGTGCATGCTGACCACCAAGGGACAGTGTCCTTTCCTGTTAGTGAGCTGAACATTGAATTTAGCAGCTGCAAAGGCAGTAAATGAGTGACTGTAACAGGGACAGCCTGAGACAAGAGCTCCTAGCTTTACTTACACCTAAGAAAAAGCAAATACTTGGACTATAATCTTCTGTAGCTATATGGAAATTTTTGCCTATTTCTTTTATCTTTGCTGCGTTTTAAGCTGCTATCTAGAATCAAGAAATTTCTGCTGAAACCAAAGAATTTTCACTTAACAATTGATTCTGAAAAGATACGGATTTATTTTACATAGTCACAATTTTTCTCAATTATAGCCATTTTCTAAGGGATGTGGTATCTTTGCATGTCTAAAGAGTTCACTTGTTACTGACAAACATGATTAGATTTATGTCCATTGTTTTTAAGGATTACACAAAGAATATGAATTTGAAAATTAATTTTTCTTTTCTTCCCTTGGTAAAACAAATAAATTTTAAAGAAAGTAAAGATGTAGACATATGCTGGGACTGCAAATTAGATAGGGCTTTGAGACTGATCTACTTGAAACTTGAAGTTTATTAAAGCTAAACTAGCATTTTTTTAAAATCTCATTGAGAATGAAATCCTTGAACAAAAAATTTCAAACAAGATATTTAAAAAAAAAAAAATAATTTTTTGCCCAAAACTCCACCCTTCTCTTCCTTTCTCCTCTGTTTATTAATTCTGATTACTATCCCCAGTTCTTCTTTGCAAGTCTCCTTATCTACACCTGTGATGTGTTTGTTTCTTGGGGGTGTGACCACCCAGCTGAAGCTGCTCAGGTACTTCCTTAAAGGAGGACTCCTCCAGGAGCGTGTCTCCTTCCACAGAAACCAGATTTACTTATCTCCTGTGACTATATCACAGGTTTTTTAGTATTTCTGTGTTCCAAATGCTTTTATTAATCAACTGTTATACAAGAAATAAAGTATGCAGCTACAGGACAGTTATGAAGGCCTTTTTTTGTCACAGCAGGATGTTAAGGTAATTGTATGATGAATGTCATGTTTCTCCTTTTGAAAGAAAAAACTAATCATTCATCTAGAAATAGAAATTTCAAGTGTGTTTAAAATGTGCAGTGAGGTTTGTAATGATGGATAGACCTTTATGTGTCTTTGATATGAGTTGCTGACTTTAATGATGTATGGTACTCTTATTAGTTCTGAAAAGATGGGCAAGATAAGACATTGTGAAACAGGATTAGGTAGTTTTTGCATTAATCTCTTACCTTAAACTATGTGCACCTCCTGGGAATTTTGAGGTTGTTTATTTTGCTTTTCATAACTTAAACTGAAAAGCAGTAAGGATGAAATATGCCTTGAATAGGTTGCTCTTAGAAGTCTTTTTGCTTCCAAATGCTCAGTCTTGAAGTGTGCAGCAGTCACTCTCTTGGCAGCTTGGTATTTCAGAACAGAGTCTGAGAGTGGAGCTGGCAGTCTCTCTGTAAGCCATGGGAAATGTAAAAAAATAATAGTAAAGAGAAAAAATAGCAGTAATGAAATTGTTTGGTGTGTTGCTGACCCAAACTTGTCAAAAAATAAATGGTTTTGGCGGTACTAGAAGTTATTTTTTTGCAGGAGTAGAGTTAGATAAATACCTTATCATGGAAGACAGAATGTAATTATTTGCCCTGTAATAACCAAATAGATATCTGAGAAACTAAAAGCACTGAAAAAGCTTGTTTTTTCTTGTTCTCTAAATGTATATATGAATTTGTTGATAGGTTGTATTTCTTGGTTGAGTTCAGCTTTGATGAGATATTTTGTATTAGAAAATTCTGATTTTTGTTTGTTTATTTTTTTGATAGGCAGTGTTATCTCAAATTGTTTACTATAGTATTAGTCCACTCAGAAGCACATGTAGATGTGGAATGATGTTATGTGAGATCTTATTTTTCAACTAAGAGTTATCAGTTATGCACCTGGACATAATGTGCTACTTACTGTTCCCCAGAATAAAAGATTTTTTTTTTTTTTGTGATCTACAAGAATAGTCTACATCACGTGTCTTCTAAGAATTTTGACAGACATATCTCCTTTGGGAGTTCATGTCTTGGGATACTCTGCCTTGGATGAACAAAATCAGAATAGGCTAATATGGAGCCTGCTGCAAGTCCAGCCATAGATGTGGGTGACTTAGAGGTACAGATAAGATGAAAGAGAGTGAAATTTGGCAAGGTGATGATATGCTTGTTCATCTCTGAAGTGGCATATGTGATTGTAGATGGTCTCTTTCAGGGAACTGTGGAATTCCACATACAGTGTGAGGAGTTGTTTGTGTCATGGTCTTTAATAATGCTTTGTCTCTATCTGAAATTATTTGTCAATTATCTACAATATAACTATTTATAGTATAAACAATAAGAAAGATGCCTATGAACATATTCTGTGGAAAATGGAGGGAAAAAAATGTTGCTAGTTTGCTTATTTTTAGAGGTTACAAATAAAGGAATAAAGAAAGACAAAACTATATTAGTTGTGGAACTCAAAACAAAGCACATAAATCTTGACAAGTAATATGACAGTGAGGAAACACATAAAGTTGGTATACAGTGAGAACTGGGATCAAGATCACATATAATCTGGATCAAATCAAACCACATGTTATTTTTGTGTGAACACACTGATGTGAAGAAAAAGGATCCAGGCACACTAGGAAACGATTTAGAAATTTTTCTATGTAACTTGTTAAAAAGGATGTTTCCAGGGGAAAAAAGAAGGCAGTCTTGAGACAGTCTTGTAAGTAACTAATGAGTCATTCCGTATGTACAACTTGTGAGTTGAACTGCAAGTTGAACCCTGAAGGAAGACAGCCAGCATAATGAGAAAATTGAATGCATATTGTGGTTTGACAGAAAAATAATTAGATATTTTGTTTTCTTAGTTTGATATAATAACAGTTGAAGGGGGATGTGGATCCTCCTAATTTCCGAAATCAGAAAGTTAGTAGTGGTTAGGGTAAAGGATAACAGTGATGGAAAAGCTAGCAGTTATATAATCTGCAGAAGGACATTTAGACTGAACACTGAAAGTCAGAGGAGAAGGTGGTTAAATGGCTTTGTTATGAGGGCATAGATCTCAAATATTTTATGTTGGGGTGGGAACTATTTGTTCAGGGATTATGAAATTTACCACATCTGAAGGACTTAATTGAAGGCTCACAAATCTAACACAGGGTAAAGGCAAATGTTTTCTGTAGTGTTTTGGGGGTTAATCACACTTTTAAAATCTGATGATAAACCAGCTTCTTAAAAACGGTGCCAAGATTATATATATTCCACTAGTTCCAACAGATTTGGAACTTGCTAGTGACATTATTATCATCTGATTTGTGAATTTGTTCCATTCTTAAAGTAGTAATGTGTCCTTTTCTCCTTTAATTTTTTTTTCTACACTTTCCCATGCATAATCACCTGCTTATAGCTATGGTCAAGGAAATAATGAACTGAGTTCCTTTCATTGTGCTTCTTCCTTTGAAAATCTCTGAATAGGACAGATATTTAAATATATCCTATTGAAAACACTTAGGTTTTTGCACTGGGAGTGATCTCTCCTTGCAGAATATTGATATTCTTTTCATGAGTGGAGGCCACAGTGTTTCTTGTTTCTAAAGAAAGTATTTCAATTTCAGAGATGAGATGCATAATTCCAAGAGAATATGTTCTGAGCATTCTTTAAAATTCCAATTAAAGATATGCCCCTTAACCACAGGAGGCCAAAAATAGTCATAAAGCTGCTTTTCAAAGTACAAGGAGGATAAGAAATTCAAATATGAGAGTAAATTCCATGAGCACCATATATACAGAGTATATTCTTTGGAGAAAGGAACTCTAACTTCTATGGAAGAAAAAAGAGAGTGTCAGAAGAGAATATGAATTGTGTAAAGCATGGAGCTTAATCTTTTCTTTAAAGAACTTGAGGCAATGTCGTGTTTACAAACATCCCATATTGCATCATTCTATTTGAAATATTTTTCAAGTATACATATCTGATAATCAAGACTTGAATAAGACTTAGTTTAAAATTACATAACATGGAGTATATTTAAAATATTTTCAGAAAAAAAAAGAAGGGAAGAGCCTACTTTTTTTTAAATTTTACTTTTTCAATAAATCCTCCCATGGATAAGGTTGTGGATTACTGTAGGGCAAAGTAAAACAATAAAAACAGTCACTGGTGAAAAGTGAAATGAATAACAAGTAAGTAAATATGTTCTTTGTCAGGGATTCCATTATCTGTGTGCTTGGGGGTGGTTTGTTGCATAGTTGTTTAGTATGAGAAAATCATGGTTGCTATTCTGAAATTTCTGCATTTCACAGTGGCATTTTAATAACAGAGGGATTAAAAAATCAAAACACAAAAAAGTCCCACAAAAAACAAAATTGCAACAGGAAGGGAGATAGCAAGATTGAAAGGTTCATGTAGGTTTGTGAGCATTTTTTAAAATGGTGAAAACACAATTTTATAAACTTACATTTTAAATGCAAGCAGCTTAGGGTAATAATACTGCGAAATGATACAGGCATCCTGGTTCCTTTGATGTATATGAAGAAGAACATGTTGAACTTCAGAGAAGCTTGTAGTCATACTGTGTGGTGTCCCTTTACTGCTGATTCACAATAGAAGCTGCTGCTATTTAATGTGTAAATGCTATATGTTAAAACAGCAATTGCTGTATGTCTTCTACAGTATGAGCCAGTCTGCTCCCATTTCAAATTTCAAACCAACAAATAGCCACAGAGTAATTCAATGAGCAATCACCAGCAAGACAAGACAGAACCTCTATTTCCTCACTAGTGAGAAGATAGCTGCACTGAAAACCTGCCTTTATCTGTCAAAAAAATGGTTTTTTAGGTAAAGCATCTCTATTGTTGGATTTTGTTGGTTTTTGTGAACAATTATTGTTTGGGGAGTGTAAATGTGGAAATGGGGATGTAAGGTAAATTCAGTCTGTTACAGCACATACTTTGAAACAAGAAAATGGTTCAGATTTTTTTCCTTTTTCTTTTTGACCAGCACAAGCTGAACCGTCAGCACACCATATGGGTGTTCAAACACATTGTGTTGATGGTAACTGTTTTTCTTCTCTTCTATCTTTTCTTCAGAAGTTCAAAGTTATCATTTTTGTTCTAATGTGAGATGAAAACTTTGATATTTTCTCGTAAAACTATACTTCTGTCCTCCAGGCAGCCCTGGAGGACGGTGAATGATTGGTATCTCAAAACCTTCAAAATAATGCACATTATTGCTGGCAGCTCTAACAAAATGAATGCTATTAGTTGAGTCCCATAGGACAGGTTAGTAGACCAGCCAGTCCCCCACTGTGAACATATTTATTTTCATTGGTTTTGAGATTATGAAATGGACAATTCCAGAGGCTATGGGTTCTGCAAATAGTAACTTGAACATTACGACAACTTCAGTTGGCCAGTGCACAAAGATAAACATCTATGCTGTTTCTAGACAGTTGAAAGTTTAAGTTAAGCAATGGGGTTTAAAACAAATTGAAAGACTTCTTCCAAACTTAGGGGAGTCACTGAAGAAATTTTAACTTTTTTTTTTTCTGGCACTTCTTGTATGTTGATCACTTCGCAAAAAATAACTGAGCTCTCAGTAGATTAAAGAACTCTTACATTCAAATAATTTTATTTTATTCTTTTGATATTATTTTAATTATTACTAATTATTTCTTTTGTTCCTTTCTTTATTGCATCAAATTCTGCTTAGCTAGAGTTTTGACATGTGTCTTGCTTGACCAGAGTAAAGAATTTAATAATGAAAATAGGAAATAACATCCATCCATTCTGGTCTTAATATATGCAAGGGAAAACCATCTTCTTAATAGCCAAAAAACTTTAGTCCATGGTGTTAGCTGGAAATGCCACAAGAACTGAAAAAAAACCCACCCGAACCACACCCCCTCGACAAGAAAACCAACTGCAGGAAAAAAAACCAAACACGCTGAAGTATTCAAGTCTGTTAAACTAAAGAACACCACCACACATTTATAGACATAGAAATTTGCCAATGATTTAGGAAAACATTTGGCTTGGCAGTCTTACATAGTTCTTTAAGCTCCAAAATACTGCCAAATTCTTGCCTTTTAAGACTATACCTGAACTGTTTGTGAAGCTGTATCAAGTTTTAAGACTAAAGTATGACTTAGCTAGAAAGGAGAGCCATGAAATATTATTTCTGAAGTTACCACAATTGCCGTCTTTGGGCTATCTATAAAAATTGTTTATGGAACTGTAGGTATTTCATAAGACTAATTTATACATTAGAGTTGCTGGTGCATATTTAACTCTTCTCAGCCACTGGAGAGTTAGGCAATCTTTCCTTATGCAGAGAAGTGGTTATAAAATACAGAAGAATTTTGAAATGTGCAATTCATACAAATGCCATTAAGGGAAGCAATGTCTTTGCAGTTTTCTAAGGGCCTATTTAGGTTTTAAAAATATATTTGTGAAGTGGTTATAACCTGACTGAAGTTACAGAGCATGTCATAGTAAAATGTCATTGTATAATGATACTGAATTATTTTAATTAACAAGATACATGGTGTTGTAGATACGAATAAAATTTGAAATTTAACAAGGAGACATCCACTAGGGGATCATAAGCATCATTCACTGTAAAAATGCTCCTCCAGTATTTTTGTTATTCTGCCTTTGAATCCTGTCATCAGAACCACCTTCCTTTCAGCTGAGTAAGAGCAGATGCCTCTCCCATTGGAGTCTGTCTCTCTTATCCAGCCAGAAGGATCACTTTTAAGTTACATGAGGTAAGAGGTAGTCTCTCTTCCTGTGAAGTTAAGTGAGCTGTCAATCTCAGCCCCTGCTGACTGAGGAGCAGAGAACTGAGATCACAATAGTACTTCTGATACTTGGATGTCAGGAAGAGATTCATTAGAACTAAAATGCCATTCTTAAAAGCACTGTCTTCAGTGTAGCAGCTGCTTTTGTTCTCTGCTGGTCCTGTGCTTTCACTCTTTGTGATAGCTAGACCACATATCCAACACCAAAAAAGATTTAGCTTTCTAATGTAGACCAGGCAGACTTTGTGAGAATAAGTCATGGAAATTAGTGGAACAATAAATCTGTATAAATTGCTGTATCTATGTGAGCTTAGAGTTAAGGTACTTTGGTACTTCTGTCTTTGTGGCTTTTAACAAGTTTGATTGAGCATAAGTGTTTCTCACAGCTTTCAGTGTTTGTTAACAAAATTAGAGGTGCAATGAAGACTACTTCCTCCTTTTGATTTCCTTTACACTGTTCAAATATCCCATTAAAATAATAATCTTTTAATAGTGCTCACACCACTTAATAAAACCCAACAGATCGGAATATATCTGATGTATCCGACAATTTAGAGCCTGTGTAAATTACATTTTTAATCTTTTCACTTCTAGAGGACTTCTAGAAGGATAGATTTTCATGCTGAGACTTAGTAAGACTCTCTTCTTCCTAAATGCCAAAATAAAGCTGCAGCAGTACAGAGAAAATATTTTAGTTTTGTATCTATACACTATTTCCTTTTAGGCAGTTGTGCTTTTAGCAATGGAGTTTTGAAGCGCCTTTTACTTCTGTTATAGAATTGCTAATTCTTCTTGTGTTTAAGGAATAGGCATTTAAGTCAGTTTACTAACTTAAATGTTGTTTACTGTGGATTCAGTACTCTAGTTTACCATGTAAAATCAAGATAATAGTTTTCCACAGATATGACATAAAGATAAATCCATTATTGTTGGTAAAGCTGCCCTACCTTTGGAATGGGCATCTATAGATATCTAAAATGGACTTTTAAGTTCTGTGACAAACTCCAGACTTTTCAGTGGAGTTTTTCATGGTTTGTAAATGAGGAAAATTCGAACACTGCAAACTGAAGTAACTTTGTTCCTGTATTCTATGGAATTGCTGATCATGCTATATATGTAGTTGCAAAGCAGCAATACATCAAATAACGTTGTGAGTGTTCTTAAGCACAAAGGTTCTTTCATTTCTTTGTAGTGAAGAAGTGAAACAAGTTTGCAGCAGTTTTGGGGATGCAGCACCTCGGGGAAAGTAGGAATATGAGAAACTGCTCGCAGGTTGGAGTTGTTCAAACACAGCTGTCTTTGCTGGAGTTCTGAAAGGGGCGCTACACCTGTGAATTGTAAAATTCACTGCTAATGTTGCCGTCAGGACACCTGCTCAGGCATACAAATAAATGGGAATAAATGAACCTTGAGAATTTTGTATTCTCTGCTGTTATCCACTTATTTCTTTCACAATGAATTAATTGCAGCACCTGGAATCAGGTTTTTTCCAGACACTAGCAAGTTACAGCAATATCTCTTTCCCCAGAGTTTTGTACTATTACATAGCATCATGTTCAACATTCTTTTTATACTTGTGATTTTTTTAATACTTCTATGTATACAGTTTCACTATTTAACATATGCAGAGTTCTACTATAAATTTAGGAGAACCTACCATGCACTCTTAGTTACAAAAAACCCCAACTATTCATTTCCTTGCAGCCTGAAGGAAATGTGGTAAGAACACTATGAAGGAGAACCACCAGTTTAACAGTTTGAGGGTTTGGGGCTAGTTAATATCAAATGCTACAAGAAAGACTCTCTTCCTGTACTTGTGTCTCACTCTCATCTTTTTCTGCTGTAGACAATCTAAAAAGTCTCTCCAGAGACAACTCCTTGACTTTATGACAGTAATCCTTTACTTTAGGGCTTATAGCCAGGATAGACTTTTTATTGCTCTTTTTATCTGGAAGACACAGTATGTCATAGTACTATGAGAACAAATTGTTGTAGAAATCAGAGTTCTTCCCTTAGACTAATACTCCTCAGGATATTTGTATATATTGACAGGTTTTACCAGGTTTTATTTACATTCTGCTTTCATGTGGTAGTTTTTAAAAACTTCTTGAATTTTCTGTTGGCATGAAAAAACGTAGCTTTGTAGTGACTTTTAACTTGCTGTTACTCTTGGTACAATGTGCATTTCAAACATGGACAATATTCAAGTGAGTTTCTTAAGATGGATGGTTTTTCCTATTGTCAGTTCAGGTCTATAACAGTGTAAGCAAGAAAAGTTAAGTTGCAGCTTGGTAAGGGAGAGCATTTTGTGCTCTTGAATAAGAAGGTACTAAATTCAGCAGTTAGTACTCTTTCACAGAGCTTTTTTTTTTTTTTTTAAACCTGTTGATTCCTGTTTGCTTTCCTTAAACTAAAGTAACTGCATCTTTTTGCCCAAACTTTCCTCTAAGTAAAAAGTGGAGTGGGAGTTCTGAAAGTGATTTTATCAAAAATGTTGTCAGATGTACAGGGCATTAAGACAATGCTGAGTATCTACCTTCTAGAAATCATGCTTGAAGCCATTTCAGATTGGGAATCCAAAATCACTAGTAGTGCTTCAAACTGTAGGCAGGTTAAAATAAAATGGTGTTTTCTTTCATTTCTGTCTGAATGTTGTCACTGACATTCACTGCTGTTTTCCAAAATGCTGATAGTGGTTGTAAAAGAATAAATTTCTAAAGGCACTTATCTAAAGAGAGGTGTAAAGGTCTGATTAAAAGACTTGTGCATAGCACAAGACCTTGTTGATGTCCTGTGTCATTGCTGCAGGAAATGATATTGTATCAGACCTTTCATAAAACAATTAACTTCTATTTTTAGATTACTCTGGAAGGCTGTTCCAGAGTCCTTTGTGGCTAAATAATTTTTGTCCTAGATCTACAGTGCTGTGGTTGGTTAACCTTGGCTGACTGCCAGACCCCCACTCAGCTGCTTTCTTGCTCCCTTTTTCTCAGCAAGGCAGGAACAGAAAATGAGATCAGAAAGCTCAGGGGTCAGGAAAAAGACAGGGAAATCGCTTGATAATGAGCATCATGGGCAAAATAAACTTGACTGGGGAAGATTAATTACCAATTAAAAAACAGAATAGTAAAGTGAGGAACAAAGACAAAACTAAACACACATTACCCTCATTCCTCCTTTCTTCTCAGGCTCGAATTCACTCATGGTGCTTCTACATCCTCCCCCACCAAACAGCAGTGTGGATATCTATTCCATGGTCCTGTACATGGGTTGCAGTGGGATAACCTGCTTCACCAGTCTCTCCATGGGCTGCAGAGGATTCTTTGCCCTGGCTGGTGCTTGGACCACCTTCTGCACTGCCCTTGGTGTCTGCAGGGCTGTTTCCCTCACTTTTTTCTCACTTCCCTCTCTCATAGCTGGCATGAAGCACTTCTTGCACTTTTTAAAATACATTATCACAAGGGCACCAGTGTTCTTAATGGGCTCAGCTTTGAACAGCAGAGAAGCTGTCTGGGACAGTCTTTGTCTGACATGGCAGTGGCTTCTGGTCTCCTGTCACAGAAGCCCCCCTTGCAAGTCCCTGCAATCATAACCTTGACACATAAATTCAGTGCAAATATCCATTAATAACTTCTAGTGAGTAGTATAAAACTTTTCTTGATTTACTTTCTGTTGTGACATTTTCCCTGAGGAGCAGTAAAAGTGAACTGCAAACTACCTGTGTGACTTGATGTTTGATATCCACACTTAAACCAGAAAACTTTTCAAAGGATATTTGTCTTGTATTTTCCTGGTTCACAAAGGAACTGTTTAGTACTTTCTATAAATTACTTCTAAGTGTCACTGAGAAATACACGGAGAAAGAGATACTGCTGGGATTAAACACACTATCTCCTGTAACCTTAGTAAGTAAGATATACCTAGTTAAGTTAAAGATGTAGGTTTCCCTACTTTTAAAAATGTGATTGTGTTCAACTCAGAGTTGACTTAAACATATAACAAATTTCTTCATTTGATGTTGATTTTATATATATAAGAGCTTCTTGGGTCATGATTTTTCTTCCAACTTACACATTTTGTTAAACAAATTTGTTTTTCAGCTGGGAAAATAAAATTTGTCAAAATTATCTAGTATTTATTAAAAATATCCTTTATCAGTGGAAAAAAAATATTTGTAGTTTAGGAATGGTATTAAAGTAAATCAACTATGAAGTTTGGAAAATTATTATACCATTTCCTGTTAAAAACAAAGTACTTTAAATCAGAGTGTATGTTCTTAATATTCCAGTCACACATAAGCACCCATTAGAATAACTGCACATTATTGCTAATTATTTGGGGATGATGGAAGTTTTACAAAGCTTTTAGACATAGTAGTAGAAAGTTTCACCAGCTATGACAGTTACAGATTGCTAGAAATACTTGCACATTGAAAAGCTAAGGTCATACTAGCTATTTAACTGGTAGTTTTGGAGCATTAGAAACACCTGCTTCTACAAAATAATGTACTTATAGGATATGCATCACTTCTTGCCCCAGTTAGGTCTGATAAGCTTTATTTGAATAGATGAGTCTGTTAGAGTAGGATTCCTGTTTCACTGAATATACTGAATGTTGACATAAATATCCATGCAGTTTCACTACTGTGTGAAGCAGTCTTTAGCAGTGCTGAAGAGAACTCATACCATGACACTCTTCATGTACTTGCTTTTATTGATTAGTACTATTTCCTGGGATTTACTTTATCATACAAAGGGACACACAAAGATCATAGAGTTCAACTCCTGGCCTGCACAGAACAGCCCCAAGAATCCCATGTGCCTGAGACTATTGTTCAAATGCTTCTTGAACTCTGTCAGCCTTGGTGCTGTGACAACTTCCCTGGGGAGCCTATTCCACTGCCCAACCTCTCCCTCGAGTGAAGACTGTTTTATTAAAACCTAGCCTAAACCTCCACTGACACAACTGCAGGCCATTCTGTTGGATATGGCATTGTCTTGTACTAGTTAGGAATTTTCATTATTTATTATGGGAAATATGGTAAGGTATTATTCTTTTATGAATGCACTTATTCATTTTCACTTTAGGAATGCAAAAACTTGACCTCTTCTTTGTATATATCATCACAAGATCTCGATGATACAAAGCTTTATGATTTTATATATCTCTCTGAATGCCTGATGTGAAGAACAGCTTTAAACTGTGGAGCAAAAGAAATGCTTCCTTTCTTGTTTCATTCCTTTTCTGTTTAAATCTTTCAGTAAATGTTTTTGCACTTTCTGTACTGGCTTATGCATCATTCAACTTCTGTTTGACCAAGGGATGAATAACAGGTATGGTGTTTATACTGAAGTCTTCTCTTTGGCATCAAGTGAGGTTTACCAACAAAAGCACAGATTTACTTACAGTCATCCTTTTATAATTTTGACTTTTCACTAAAAATGAGTTAATGCAATGTTTCATTTTACTTTACAGGCAAAACAATTTAAGTCAAAGACTATTGGTTAAGAATTCTGAATTTCTTGAAATGTGTAAAGGACCCTAAAAAAGATGCTTGCTGTCACATATTTCAGATGTGACTGACAAATTTAAACATTTTCAGGCCCCTGAATAGTTCCAGTCTACCAGCTATATCCTCTTCTGGTGACAGCATATGAGTAAACAACTACATTTAATTGCTGTTATGGGATCTCTATAAATCTCATTGATGAATGACAATAAACATATTCTCCACAGAAATTCTAAACATACCATAACTTACTATCATTGATGACAGCAAAAATGAAGGGTTCAATATTAATTGAAAATAAGATTTCCCAGGACTTGGCATCACTTACTTAGCTCAGCTTTCCATGAGAAAGAAATTGTCATACTTAATTATTTTTTTTTTAAAAATCTGAGTCCTCCAGTCATTATAAGTGAAAGCTCCAACTCCTCTTTTAGTCTTCAAATGGGCTAAAGAGACAACATTGTTGGAATTTTAGCCTCTCACGGAGTGAATGGGTAGGAAAAAAAAAAATTACAGTTAAAAATGAAGTTGGGAGCTTGACAAATAAATAAAGAATAGCTTAGGCAGATATACTAATTACTCAACTTTACTGGTGTCAGTCACCAAACCTCATGTTATTACTGCTTACTGATAGTCTTTCTGATGCTAGGCAGGATGGCATCAGGAGTAGGCACATACCTCTGTCTTGAAGTGGGTTTTCCCACCTCAAAAAAAGTGAGGACAATACACCTGTGAAAGGAAAGTGGAAGAGAGAAAAAACCAAGTTCTTACCTGGAATATAGCATCGTGAGAGTTAAAATCATTTTCGGGATCCAGACTCCAGTGTGCTTAGGTCCTTTCAAAGTAGCATCAGAAGAAGTAACATGCCCAGGCTGTTATACCTAACCTACTACTAAGTACCAAGTATCCTCTGGCTTTAGAAACTGTCCATGGAATTTGTCAATTAGTAAGATATGAATTTTGTGAGATATGAATTTTGTAGCCAGGTGGGAGCTGGCCTCTTCTCCCAGGTAGCTAGTGACAGCATGAGAGCAAATGGCCTCAAGTTGCACCAGGGGAGATTTGTATTGGATATTAGAAAAAAATTCCACTGGTAGGGTGGTCAGGCACTGGAACAGCCTGCCCACAGAAATGTCAAAAAGAGTATGTGTGACCTTGGGGGCATGAATGCAGCACTGAATGCAGCACTACTAAGTTAATGATAGGACTTGACAGCCTTAGAGGTTTTTTCCAACCTTAATGATTCCATGGACTGGCAGCAAACAAAATACACTTATGTGAAATGTCCCACATACTCTCCTGAATCAGTGGAAGAAATTGACCTTTATATTTTGTTCAGGGGACAGAATGTCATTAGTAAATCCAGGGACACAATTGTATTTGTTTCCAGATAAAAGGAAAAAGTTGGTGAAGATGCTAAACAGTCACAATTTTATATAAGCTGATTGTCAGTAAAGTGCACCTCTTCACTTCTTTTAACATGTGTTAGTGTTGCAGAGAAATAATGTAATGGTTTACTTTATCATGTTATGTTATGCTAGTGAAAATTCAGCTTTTGTTGGCTTGGAATTTTTACCATACAAAGGCTTGAAAACAGCTGTCCAAAAATAAAGGTATCTCCACCTACGTGGTCACTATGAAAAGTTTTATGTTATGGAATAAGTGAACTAAAAACGTTGACTTTGTCCTGATGGCACAGAAAAAAGATATTTTAAAGGTGTGATGCCAGTTATGTTTGGGGTTTGATTCATCTAGGCTTTTGGGGCCACAAATCCAAACATGATTATACTTTAGAACAATGCTTTGGCTAAAATTGTAAAACCAAGTTTTGGCTGTTACTTTTAAATAGGCTTAGTTAGTGAAGTGTCACTAGTACAGTTCCTGTTTAACACACCATGTGAGTGTTTGAGCTAGTAGGACATAGTGTTGTGGTTGCTCTTGTCCTTCACTTATGACATGAAATGGAAAAGCATTACAATAAGAGGAACTATCTGAGTAATTTGCATGTTTTCAAGTAGAGAAGAAAAATGAAATAGTGTTTTAGCTTTAACTCTTGTTCTGTTCATTAGCTGAAAGACCTGTATCACTTTATTTCCTGGCAGCATTTTTGAAAAGAAAACTTTTTGAAAGAAAGGATTTAGACACAGAAATCCAGAACGAAAATTTAGAGATGTGAAACCCCAGCTAAGAGCTCCAGTTCTCTACAGCTTACATGAAGAAGTCTAGGCACCCAAGCAAAATGAAATTTAAGACTGTTCTTTCCTTAAGAGTTGTTTCAATCTTTTCAATATTGTTAGCCATATCTGAAATTCACTGGTCTAAGGATAAAGCGAAAACAACTTAGTTATTTCAGGCAACTTGAGGGAGAAAAATTTCTGCACCACAGCAACAGAAGTGGTTTTGAGGTTGCTAATACATTTGGTGACTGAGATGAGTCAGAGGAGGGCTGTAAAATGACTCTAAGGTGCTCGAGGAGACTGAAAAGCTTTAATGCTCTGTTGAGAGTATTAGATCGCTCTTTCTTCTACCACCTCCCCAGACATGACAAATCCTTTATTCGCTCCTCTACAGCTCCTCTCTCTTAAACCTATCAAGTTCACACTTCTATAAGAAGCTCTTTTGCCATAGAAATAGGA
Organism: Xenops minutus; assembly: GCA_035221455.1. NCBI lineage: Eukaryota > Metazoa > Chordata > Aves > Passeriformes > Furnariidae > Xenops > Xenops minutus. The sequence goes on along the minus strand of JAWWEE010000122.1, from coordinate 33,129,808 downwards.
AAAGTCTTTTGGGAGGAGACCATGTGTTTTTGCTGTTGCAACAAGAGGGACTGAATCAGTAACATCACTTATGTCTGACAGAGCCACAAAGTAAGCACAAGGTTGAACCACAAACAAAATTAAAAAAAAAAAAAAAATACTGCCAAATAGCTCCTGTATGTTTCCTGGAGAAATCGGTAAATAAATAAATGTAAAAAACCCCAACACAAACAAACAAGCAAAAAAACCCCACAACACAAAAAAACCCCCAACCAAACAAAAAAACAAACAACTGTATTTTTTGGTTACTGCTTTGGGGAAGTGAAATATTTACAAGTGAAACATTTACAAGTGCTCTGTCTTCTGCAATTGGGCTGTTTATTTTGGGGTTTGTTTTGTGGTGTTTTTTTCCTAACATTAAAAGATCTATATTTCACTTTATGCTGTGAGCCAACATATAAAATGTTCAGCTGGTGAGCAGGCTGACTTGTTGAAAATCCCACTCTCAGTGCCAAGTACTTGGTGGGATGATGGTTTCATTGGTGATACACCACCAACACCATAAAGCACGGGCAGACTTCAACAGCAGAATCCTGAGCATGGGACGTCCTGAATGATGCTCTTGTATTTCTGTGTTGGAATTTGCAAGTCTTTATATAAGCCCTGTCTTTTATTTTTACTCCATGTTTTACTCCACTGATTTATTTTTTTTTTTTTCAGTATTGCCATGAAAAATAAAGATGTAGGGAAAGACAGAGAAGGACTTGTAAAACATCTGGAATACATTGGAAAAAACACTACCTAGAACTGACTACAGGAAAACTTTCCTTAAAATCACATCTCTGTCCAGCTGGAGTTGTACATGTGTGGTGTGACAGTCATTCAGAACTGTGGAGGAGAATCCAAAACAGATATCTCTTCTGAACAGCTCTGTGCTGCCTTTGATTTATCAGCTTTGTGCAGTAGAACTTGTCTGCTCAGAATAACCATGACCTGAGGTAATCTCCAAGTAGATTAATTAATGAGGTTAAGGCAGGCAGTGATGAAAATATAATTGTAAAAAGGAGGCAACAAAGAAAACAAGTAGGATCCTCTCAGCAGCATATAACTCAGTTTAGGTACTCTGGTTAAAATATTTTTATGACTTCATAATCACTAGAGCTATGCAACTTTCAAGTTTTTTGTGAATCCTCTCTTACTTTTCATCCATGGACATGAAACGTCAAATATGAATCTCTGTAGTTTATGCATTGGTTAAAACCAAGAGATGAATTAAAGACACAACTATCTTGACTGCAGTTAAGATAGCTAGCTTAAAAAGCTATAAATATGTATTAGCTGTTGTGTTACAGAAATAGTAGAAAAGTAAAGAATTTTTCAAGCTGAGAGCTTATTCACTTAGACTGAAGATATGAATGTGCACAGAGGCAGAAAAAAAGGGCTAAATATTAAAGCTCATGGAAGAACAAGACTTCCTTCTCTAACTTTCCTTTTTTTTTTTCTTTTCATTCAAGTGTGAGTATTTAGGAAGAGAAGGTGTTAGGAAGAGGTACAGTCCCAGTGTTATGGAATCAGTGTAGCTCTGTATTTAGAGTATGCCACTGTCTGCTTTGGGAAAGAAAAAAAAAAAACAAAACAATGCAGTTTTAACATGGTAAAGTGGAAGTCTTGAACAGAATATTTTAACATTAGCAATATGGTTAGGTTTTTCTGAACGTTTTTTAATCTTAGTTTCAAAGTTGTTGATATTGTATATTTTTTACTGCTTTCTGCAGCTCCTATATTGCACATTTCTTTTTCTGTGTTTTTCAGTGATTTTCAACTTCTAGCATGACTTCCTTATATCTTATTATTCATTCTACTACCATTTGATATCAGGCAGCAATTTGAGCCTAGCAGCAAATGCCAAAGCTAAACTCGAAGGAAATTAAAGGTTCAGTTTTGATTTAAGCAATAATTCAGTCTTAGTGAAGCATAGTTATTTATTCTATTTTTATATACTTTGCATGATCAAAATCACACTTCTTGTAAGTATATTGATAGGATTTAAGCAACTTGAAAAACAGACAGGGTATAGGTTGCAGCTTTAAGAACCTACTCTTTGTGAACAGCCTTGAAAAACTTAATGCAAATTCTTATGTTTTAGGGAAATGAGATATAAATGGAATCGAATTTTTATTTTCAGTAGTATTACTTATAGTCTTAAGAGTATCCTCTGCTAGAATAGATTTGAGAAAAGTTCCATTAGCAAGTCATACATCCCTTTCTGCCTCCTTCTAAGAGTAACATACTTCAGTGGCTAGAGTAGGTTCTGTTGGGGGAAACCACTCAAAGTTTTTCTTCTTCATATTGGCAATATTGCAAAGAGGCAAAGGTGTTTCTGGTTATATTTGATAACCTTAAACAGAATATTAACTTGATGGTGTTTGAAGTGCAAAGCAGTTGTCTGAAATTCAACATTTTTGTACAATTCTTCTTTAGGAAATTTTACTATTTTTAATGTTAGTTCAACAATTATACTACTACTTGTCTGTAAGATATAAACATAATTGACCCATTGCTGGTCTTGTAGGCAGACCTCATACAATCCTTTTTGAACATATGCATGTTCAGTATTTTGGTCACACAGGTCTTAATTTCCCTGGCAGCTGATTTAATTTTATTGTGCTTTCATATGCACTTGAAACTAATTGATCAAACTGTAGAAGTTTATACTACTTGTTTTAAACTCTAATCATGGGCAGTGATGTTCACATGCTGCAAAATCCACATACTAGAGTGAAGATTTTTGTCCATATCCAATAGAACTTGAAATGTCTTCTTGTATCATTAAGTGTAGTTCCCTATTGACACAAAGAATGATCTCTTTTATTTATCTCTAAATTATCGCTTTGCCCTCTATGAATTAAGATTTCTCTTACATGTGTAAAACAACCCTCTAGACCTCTGTCATCTTTGGACATTTGGCAGTGACTTCCATTTTCTCAAGAGAATCTTTGTGAACTTTTATAGGGGATCATACTGAGATATTCACAGTAAAAACATCTCTTCAGCAATGTTGCTTAGTTCATCCTATGCTGCAAATCCTGTGTTATTAAGATATCCCCAAAGTGTTTTATCACTAAAACCTTGAAAAATGCTTGGCAGATGAAAACACCTTATACATTTTTCAATTAAACAGTCCTACTTACGTTATGTGATAGTGTGTGCATATTGCTCTTGAGTATTTCTGTTCAATGATGCTTTGAAAGTCCTGGTTTTCCTCCTCTGGTGACATATTATCACATCATATTTACCACCTGGGGAAATTCAAGACCAAAACTATAATAGAATTTTGTGTTGACATCACACTTAATTAAAATACTCAGATGAAGCCCAAGATTTATTCGGTATTGAAGGCATTTCCATGCTTTAATGGAATAAATCTCCCTTCAAAACATATGTTCTGTGGTGTAGCTGCTTATCTGCTCTGGGGGTGTAATTTGCTCTCCTATTCTAGAAAATGCTTGGAAATCAGAGAAAATGCCTACATATAGTAGCTTCAGGCAACACTAAAGTTATCTCACTTGCAAACGTACCTTGCATCCAAAGGACTTCAGCTAGAAATGTTATAGGAGTAGTTGTATGGAAGTGGTAGGGAGGAATGTTAGGAGGGAAACCTTTACCTGTTTTTTCCTATAGTAATTTGAAAAGCATTTTGTTAATAGAGAACAAAGGCTGAAGAATTATGAGAGATGTATTTGAACTGGTTAAAACACTATTGTGTGTTTTGCTTGCTAAAAAGTGGCAGAAGTATCAAATTAGACTGTGATGTCAGTAAGGTATTTTATTCTTCAATGTCTTAATTTTCCTACCTGAAGAATTCAGATAATGAAATTTCTTTGGATTTTGGAGCATACTTCATTTCAGTGCTGGAAAGTACTTGCATTACTCATAAACAGTAGTAGCAGAAAAAAGAAAAAAAAAGTTGATTATGAAAGAACATACAACAAAAACCTGATATATACATGTTCCAACATGCTATTTTAAACAGTTTAAAAAAAAAAACAAATCGTATATGAAAAGAAACATTCAAACTAAGAAGAGGAATGTTTTTTGGGGTTTGTTTTCACTTTTTTGAGACATTTTTTCTTATTAATAATAGCTTGCTATCATGCAATTTTTTTTTTATTTTTAAGGGAATAGACAGTTTTATACATCACAGTGGATATCTACTTGCATAGTTGCACTCTTTTCCCCTTCTAAATTATGATTAATTGAAACTCTTCTTGCTCTTTGTGTTTTTATTTTTATCTCAAACTTTTAAACTATGTAAAGTTGTTATGTAGTTTGTTGAACTGTACACTGAGCTGAACACAAATTTTATACATAGTAGGATTTTCTTTTGTATGTATGTATTTTTATGATGTATACATAACCAGTTACTTCTTTTAGTTTATATGACAACTTTTTACTGGATATAAAATACATATTTTCAGTATAAATTGAACCATGTAATCTATGAAGACATAGTTTAATTTAAATTTCCACTGTTCTGCAAGTTCATTCTTTTTTGTGATACTTAACTCTTTACATATACACATACTGATTTCCCGCTACCATATTTTCAGAATATATCCTGAAACTTTACTGGGGAAAAAACCAAAAGGTATTTTACTTAACTTCTCTCTGCTAAATGTAGTATCAATAAACTGGACTCGTGTATAAGGAGAGCAAGTAATATGCTGACATGGAAAGATGTCTTGAGGACTGTAGTCAAAGGGAGAAAACTAGGTGAACAAGGGAAAGTAGAATTTAAAGAAAAATCTCATTAGGTACACAAATCTGTCAGAGTGTCCAAAAGGTTTAGAAACACAGGATCATGTTATAGTTTTCTCTTTTTCTCTATTTAACCTCTTGCTTCAGTTGCTCCAAAATGTAAAAAAGATACTTAGGTTTTCTGTCAGGCTTCAACTTCCAAGAAGACTTCAGGTTAAATATCTTTATTTAATTTTGAAAGTGGTATGTTTAAAAAAGAAAATAACTGTGAAAGAGTGTTTTCATGGGGAAAAGAAGTACAATTAACAAAAGAGTCTATAGAGAAACTAAGATTTCTAAGAGAAACTATAGAGCATATCTTGTCACCTCTTAAAACTAAAAAAAACACGTACCCACTGTGTCTTCTGGTATTTCTGGTTGCCTATAAAAAAAATGTCTCTATATAACCTGAAAACTGAAAGACATCAAATACTTCCTAATATCTCATAAAAAAGTTCCAGGGGTCTTTTTTTCTACTGAAAGTCTTAAGTCACAAATAAAGAGGAAGATGTTTTTTCATGATTGTATTTGCAGCTAAATTTGTATGTGTGCATTGCTTGTGCTTTTTCATAATTTTTCTTTCTTATCACTTGACCTCTGACTGATGTATGATGTCAAATAATCTTAGGCAAGATTTCTTAATACTATAACAGAAACAACATTAGTTTTAGGGCATTTATTTAAATTAATGTAATGTGGAGTTATGTTCTTTAAGTTGGTGTTGTGCTTTCTTCAGATAGGTCATGTAATTTACATGTTTGACTTATTTATTTTTTTTTTATTTTTTGGACTAAACCTCACTCTATGGAATTCTTTCTCCACATGTGTTTAATTGCCAGTCTATATAAAAGAACCTGTGAAGACTGTTTTTCAGTACCCTGAGATTAGTTTTTTTAGTAACCAAATCTGATGCATAGATCAAGATTTAAATCTTTACTTCAAAATAGTGTGTAATGATCTTTTTTTCATTATTTTTTCTGTGTAAGTCTAACAAGTGAACTAGTAGGAAAATGAGTTAGCAATTAATTTTGAACTATGATTATATAAAAAAAATCTACAATTAAAATATTATTTGCAGTGTTTATTGGAAAATACATGTTAGCATAGGGTTAAAGGGCCAGAGAGTATACATAGAAACTAAAATAAATGCTCTGTAAAGTAATGGCAAAATAAGTTTGTGTCTGCTTTTATTGTTGACAGAATAAATATGAAATTCATACAACACTTAAACTACAAAACAAAACCAGATTAGCTCTGAACAGCTTTAAGATTATTAAATTTTCTATGGAAGGTAGGCACAGAAATAAAATAATTCTATCAATATAAACGCATTTATAGAAAACATGATGAGTTGCTTGATGTTATTTCTTTAAAAAGGTATTTAAATGTAGAAAGATAATTGTAATAGCATACAGACATTTAAAATATCAGCAGTATGAAAAATAGGGTAATGTATACATTTTTACCCAAGTGTCCTCAACTATTCAGAGCAGCCCATCTTCATGTTGCAGATTAGTTGTTTGTTACGTAGTATTCCCTTCGCTGCTGTAGGCATGGGTGTTTTATTCATGAATACTCACTCGTTGGCTAGACACACCACACACAGTTACTACTCTGAAGAGATTGCCTTGATATATAAAAAAAAGAAATAGTTGTTGACGGCTGGATCACAGCTGTCAATGAATACATTATTCAATATCATAGTTAGTGCTTTATGTGTACAAACAATCTAATCATGTACCTTTAGGCAAGTGAATATCTCAAGAAAAATGAGGTCTTAAAATTCTTCTTCCCCTGTGCAGTGTAATGCAAGTCCATCCCTATAACCTCTTTCAGACCAAACAGGCCTGTTAGAATCATCTAAATGTAATTCTTATCCTTCCCTAATAAGACTTAAAAATAGAAATAATCATGCTTTGTGTAGCTTGCTGCAAAAAAACACTGACAAGAAAGAATGAAATTAGCACCATGTGGGTTTTTCTCTGCAAAACAGGAAGCTTTACTTGGAAGAAATGATGCTATTCGTCACTGACATGTTCTTTACTGAAGTTATTTGGGGTAGGTGGGCACAAAACCCCTTCTGTAGTTGCAAAGATGTTATCCTGCATGCATCCATAAGAAATTCAAGGATGTAGCTTGTTATGTTCAAAAGTATTGATTCTTAAATATCTACTAATGTTAAATGGGTGTGGGTTAGTGGGGTGTTTTTCTTTTGTGGGGGTGTGTTCTTTTTAAAGCACCCAGAGAAGGGAAATGGTATTCTGCCATGAACAATCATATTAGTATTACATTACACATCATTCTGAATTCAGTGAGAATGAGTTCCTAAAGGAAATAAATCTTCAGTATTCCTTAAAAAGGGGAGCAGATTGTTGTGATATCTTTCAGAGAGAAAATATATGCTTAAATAAAAATCTTCCTGTATCTTTGGTGAGAAGTGGAGAAATGCACTTAAGTAGTGTTCCTGTAACATGTGTCAGCTATGGAAAGAAAATTTACAGCTCCTCTGGAAGCTTCAAGATATCACTACTATTAAATAACAAGTAGAAAATACGGACTCATATCTACTTGATTCTGTTGCAGTACAGCAGATTTAAAGGAAGAAATACAGGATAGTAGAACTCCTTTGTGCAGCTGGGTGTTAACACTCAAATACCATGAAATTGCAAGCACTGTAGAAATGACAAATTTCTAAAAATTGACCCCATAAAATATACAATACTCCAGAAAATCTGAGATAAGCAGCAACCTTTATTACCTCCATATATTGCCATTGGTAATCCAGGGATATTCCACAGATGAGACCAAAAAGGACTACTTTCACAACATAAAAGTGAGATGATGCTTAATAATGCAATCTTGGTAGGTTTTACACATAAAGTATTTTTTGTTTCTACGTTATTTTCTAACATTAACAGCCAAACTGTGGCTATAGCTAGCCATGCATAAAGACACAGACTCGCACACGCACACATACAGAGTCCTTATTTTGTGCAACTAATGAAATGAGTAGTTCCATTCACTAGTAATAAAGGTATCTAATTTGAATTGCAAGAGCAAATGATAACTATCTTAATGTTCAGTAACACCCTTTTTTGTCTTATAAGGGCAGTTAAAGGAATTGACTCCTGTTATTACAGTCCCTTTGACTTTGCAAGGTAGTGTGACAAAATGATGTTGCAACTGACTTAAGACTTATATGTTGCGGCATGTTCGAATTAACATTTTGAGACTACTATTCATTTGAATTTAGACTGGTCATCTCACCCATATGTAAATAAATTGAGCTTTTGGGATATATTTTATTAATGGAATATTGCAATTTTAAGTACAATATTGTTTCCTTCATTCCTGCACGTTTAATTGTCAGAGTCAGCTTATGTGCTCGATGCATGAAGAATTCTTCTTGTGAAAGCCATTATATAAAGTTAGGACTCAAACTGATTGAACAAGCCTTAAAGCATATAGAGGAACCATTTAATTTTCCCTTTAAGGATGTTTATGGGTTTTGGTGGTTTGTTGTTGGATGGTTTTGGGTTTTGTTTTCTTCAGTGTGATACATTTATTGGTATAAAATTAGCCAAATGCCTTCAAAGAATCTTTATTGCATTCATAATAAAACACACTGTAGTTTTATTATTGATAACTTTGAGGTTTTATACTAATTCTGTCATCTCCTGTGCCATCAAAATCCTTTCTAGAAATCATTCAAAATGCATAGCTGTGTAGTAGATGTTTTTCTTTTGCTCTCCCATATCATTGTTTTATAATTATGTATGCACATTTCAGTATTTGTAGTTGAAAAAAGAAAAAATCAATGGACAATTTATTATCATATTGAGGATTACACATTTTTAAGAGTTAACTAAACTCCTACAACTTTCTTGTGATAATCTATATACTTGGGACTTGTTTGGGGCAGGGGGAGAAAATTTTTCTAATAGCATTGGAAAACATGGACACAAGTGTGGTGGTTTTGGTGTGTGTGATGGCGGAATTATTGGTAGTGGTTATAAATTTTTTTGTTTTGTTTTAAAAAAAGACAATACTGCTTTATGGTGTAAAATTTTGAGGATAGTTTAAGAAAGAAGGCAGGGGAGTGGCAGGATAGACACAATGCTCACAGTTGTCAGCCAAAATATTGTTAGCTAATATTTTTATCAATTGGTTGGTTGTTTCCTCTTCTAGTAGTTTTTGTTTTGGTTTGTTGGGTTTTTTGTTTGTTTGTTTTGTTTTGTGAGGCTTTTTTGGGGGGATGGGTTTTGGGGTTTTCTTGTGTTATATTGGGGAACTGTTGGGAATTAAAGACCTTTAATCTTTCTAATGAGCAGTTCATTGATGCATGAAGACTATTAATTTTGCAAATCCTCCAAGTAGTCAATGACAATGTGCCTTTCCTGTGACGGAGAGTAGCAGAATTGCTTGATGATGCAAAGACTGGTACCATATCAATAACAGTGACTGAGTTTTCACTGCTAAATTTTGCAGTGAGTTACTGGTACAATCTCCTTTACTTTTATTTTGCAGTAGAAATATTTTTCTTTCCCCCTTCATTAGACCCACCCTTCACAGGATGAGTCTAATATCATGATATTGCTTTCTCCAGTAACCTTGTATAAAATGCTCGCTCTGCTGTCTTGGTTCAGAAAAAGAAAGCGGATAACTGGTGCTTCCACTAGGAGCAGGTTAGTTCCGGTCTCTCCCTTTACCAGCGCTGCGCTTGGTGCACCTTCCTCTTGTTTGTTCCCTTTGAAAGCCGCAGTAGCACGGGCTTCAGCTCATGAAATGTAGTAATCTTGGACCAGTTGATAACCAG
>JAWWEE010000122.1:33073569-33120074 GCA_035221455.1 Xenops minutus | reverse complement strand
CCCCCCCCCCCCCCCCCCCCCCCCCCCCCCCCCCCCCCCCCCCCCCCCCCCCCCCCCCCCCCCCCCCCCCCCCAAGTAGCTGAAGAAGGAGCAGATAAGGTCCAGATCCCTTTAGCAAGTCTGTCTCAAACTGTTCCGGGACCAATACCCAAAGACTGCATAAACTAATCCCTCCACAAAAGGTTGTTACCCAAGGAGTGGCAAAATTATGCAGTACTAAAGATTCAGCAGTTTTCAGACTGTTGTGTAATTGCAGATATGAAAATCTGGTAAAACTTTAAACTTTGGCTAGAGGTTTGGTGAACACTGTTGAGAGAGGGGAAGAAAAGATTGGATTTTTTTTCCTGTAGCATGAAAAGCCCCAAAATGCACAGAAATGGTTTAGTTGAGGCATTTCCTTTGCGTTTTATAAATCAGTATTTTAATATTTTGTGATTTTTTTTTTAACAAATACCTGTGATATGTTTATACTTCTTTAAGTGGATATTTTGTGTCAAAATCTACCTTTTTTTTTTGTTTTTTTAAAGTGAAATAGTAACTTTGATTTCACTTTAAACCATTTTTTGTAAACGTTTTTTTCTTTCTCTTAAAATTTCTTTATATTTAGAATTTTTTTTATGATCATGAAATTAGTTAGCTTGTTCTCTGAAAATGGCCTTATATCCATATTCATGTAACAAGAAAAACTATCTAAAGTATTAAGAAAAAGTAAATTTTTTAAGGAAAAGCAACAAATTAGTTTTCTTCTGTTTGCTAGGGTTAGTGATTAGATCTCCTTGCTCTTGTGAAGAAAAAATCTATTTCAGATTGCACGGAATGCTGAAGAGAGGACCCTGGTGTGATGCAAATTGACCAAAGAGCTGCTGAATGTTGAATTCTAACAATACTTTAAACAGCTTCTTTCTTCTGTGGGATTGATATTAAAAACTGCAAGTAGAATAAGACTTGACAGGACTTGACTACTGAAAAATTTTAGGCAATTTGAGATTACCTAGAATTACTGAATAACTAGCAATATTTTAAAGGCATATGCTCAAAAATCATGACAATTTTCAGAGTAATGCAAAATTATTGTGAAGTTTGTCACTAGGGCACACATAAAGAAAAAATTACATTCCTAAATAATATAGTTCTTTTCCTGACAATTTCTCAGAAACATTAAATGTTGACAATCTTATTATTCAAATTAATTTAATCTATTGATTTATTTTGATCGATGGTGGTATGTGGAGGTAAACTAATACAAAATGCTTAAAAATGTTTACAGTTTGCAAAGTTGAGTGATGCAGCATGCAGTTCCCAATAACTGGTTACTGAAAATCTCCCCTGCCTGATTCAGACATTCAGTGTGGCAGCAAGGGGGGAAGGGTTCTGTAGAGGTATTGTATTCACAGAGTATTAGAGAAAGCTTTGAACATTGGTTATGAATGGAAATGACCTGTCTGTTGCCTTAATAGTTAAAATGCTATCCTTGTAACAGATGACATGTGGAAAGAGTACACATGGTTCACAAACTGTAAGAGCTAACCTTGAGTTATAATGAATATTTACTTTACCCTGGCTGTAAACCTATGGCAAAATGAAAGGGTACTTTATATTTAAATTAATATAAAACTTTTTGACTAAAACTATTCTCAGGAGTGAAAGCTGTGTAATAACTCAAAAGGACACAGAAATGCCATGATAGATTTTCAGAAAAGTTGGCTCTGGAATCTTCTATGTGTATTTAAAGCCTAGCCATTTCATTTGAAATATCCTCTATTAAAGAAAAGATTCTGAAACTTTTGTTTTAAACAATTAAATTTAGGGGGAAAAAAAATAAGAGTTTTGCATCATAGGGAGAAATCTGATCTGAAATCTGATTTTCAGATGGTTCTGGTTGACACACAGCTTGTAATTTTCTGTTTGCAATGACTGAGTTGAAAAACATCTGTCAAATGTTAAATGTCATTAAGAATTGAATGAAGTATACTCTGAGGTGATCATAAACTCTCTTCTTTGAATGAAAACCCTAAAGATTAATGAATGAGAAATTAATCACGGAGTCTGTTAGCTTTTGATGTTGACTCTGTGAATTGATTTTGTTTATAAAAGACTTCAAACAAAGTTGGGAAGAAAGCAAAGGTGCTTAGAAGGAACTTTTCCTGGGTTAAACAGAAAATGATCAGTGTATTTGATTCAGTCCGCAGTGGCAGGAAAAACATTGCTTATCTAATGCAAAAATAATGCAGAAATTTTTGAAATATAATACTTGGACATTTAAAGCTGGGTTTTTTAAAGCCATATCTAATCAAATCTTCCATGGTTGTGCAGGTCCCCCAGCTATTCATGTCCATAGCTGTTTGAAATTAATTGTAAATGTGTTTATTTCATATTTTCTTGGTAAAGAAGCATAAAATTATACCTCACTAATAATTCAACTCACTGTTAGTGTATGGGTTTTACATATCAAGATTAGAGTAGTGGGGTGGCTGCAGGGGTGCCTTCTGTGAGAAGTTGTCAGAAGCTTCCTTCCCATCCAACAGAACCAATGCCAGCTGGCTCTGAGATGGACCTGCCACTGGCCACGGCTGAACTAGCCAGAGATGGTGGTAGTAGGGAAAAAACTGCTGCACAACAGCAGCTGTAGAGAGGAGTGCAAATGGGAAAAAAATAGCCTGGCAGACACCAAGGTCTGAAGAAGGAGGGGGAGGAGGTTCTCCAGGAGTGGAGATTCTTCTGCAGCCCACAGGGAACACCAGGGCAAGACAGGCTGTCTTCCTTCAGACCATAGAGGTTCACTGTGAAGCTAATATCCATCTGCAGCCCATGGAGGAGCCCCACACTAGAGCAGGTGGATGCCCACAGGTGGCTGTGACCCTGTAAGAACCCCATGCTGGAGCAGGTTTCTGTGAGGGACCTGGAGCCCCATGGAGAAGGGAACTCACTGTGGAGTGTTTGTTGGCAGGACTTGTGACCCTGTGGGGGAACCCACACTGGAGCAGTCTTTTCGTGAAGGACTGCAGCTCATGGAAGAAACCCATGATGGAGCAGTCTGTGAAGGACTGCAGCAAGGGGGATGTACTCACATTGGAAAAATTTGTAAAGGAATGCCTCCCATAGGAGTGACTTCATGCTGCATCAGGGGAAGAATCTGAGGAGTCCTCCCATGAGGACGAAGAGATGGCAGAGACAATGTGTACTGACCTGACCATAAGCCCCATTTTCTGTCCCTCTGTGCTGCTAATGGGCAGAGGTAGAGAATATTAAGAGTCAAGTTAAGTCTGGGAAGAAGGGAGGAGTGGGGGGAAAGTGATCTAAGATTCAGTTTTATTTCTTTTATTACTCTGACTAAACTAATTTCGGTTGAGTCTGTTTTGCTTGTGATGGTAATTGCTGAGTGATCTCTTCCAGTCCTTATCCCAATGCAGAAGCTTTGCATTATGTTTTCTCTCCCCTGTCCAGTTGAAGAGGTGAGTGACAGAGCAGCTTTGATGAACACCTGGTGTTCAGCCAGGGTCAACCCACTGTAGTTCCTAAGGGTAGTGTGGACATTTTGCAAATCTGTTTTCATTAGAAGTAGAAATTTGTAGTTAAATTGCTTGTTTGACACATTGACAATTATGCTAGAGATTGAAACTCTCTATTAAGATCAAATAATTACTCTTTCTAGTTATGTACACCTATGTTGGTTTAATTATCTGGAAACAATGTAAGGAACCGTATAGATGCTGAAAACATCTGAGATTTTTTCAGTAATGGGAGTGACTTGGGTAGTACTTCAGAGTGTTTCTTAGCACTTCCCTATGTGATCTAGCAAGACACATTTAACGTGACTTTTGCAGTCTCCTGAACACAAATCCTGATGCCACGATGCTTTGTCATAGAATAGCATCTGGTGTTATTTGTTTCTTGCAAGGTGTTTGATTTCTTCTTGCAAGGGAGGTAAGAAAAGAGACAGTTCCCACAGTGCCTGGTAATGCTCTATGCAAATAAAATGTAAGTTTTCTTATGGCTTACATTAAACATCCATCACAGACCTATTGTATTTGTTGTTTACTAATTATCTCTTTTGGAATAATAAATTTAAGAATAGCTCTATCTGATTTTTTTGAATTTGTTTTTACAGTGTTCTGAATTTCTTTACTTTCTCTTCTACAGATCTCCTGTCCCATTCCTTTTTCTACAATGCAACAGATCTGTGCACTTAGATAAATTACTATAAAGTCAGTCAAACACAACATGAACAACAATAACAAAAAAAATTCCAAAATAAAGAGAGAGAGTTAGGGATCTTGGGAATTAAAATGAATTTTATACTTTAAGGTACCTTTTAATTACATTTTAATTTTATGTAATCATTAGTGGAGTTTTTGATTTTAAGCTTACATTCTGTGTAGAATAATTTGCTTGGCTGTTGACATGTAAATACTTCAAATTCACGATTGTGCTTTTGTCTTTCACATGTGCTTATAGAATCTGCATCTAAACCACAATGAAACCATTCTAGTGGCCTCACTGGAATTCAGAAGAATGTCTGTATTTCTAACTGAGATGTTTTCAGCATATTCAAACTGAAAAACAAACAAAACAAAAACAAACACTGCCCCCAGCCCCCTGCCCAAAAAAACTCAAAACCCATAACCTAAGAAGAATGGCAACAAGCATCATACATGTATTTCAGTGCTTCATAAAATGAAAGAAGTGCTCTGTACGAGAAGAACAGTTGTAATCATTACATGACTGCAAATGCTTTTTCTCTGCCTGGAGCATTCTAGCATCCACCACCAGAGTTCTTTAATCCTTCTGCTTGCTGACTTTTCTCTCAAATTCCCAGAGCTAAAAACCATTTTTGTATTAGATTATCTGAGGCTACTTCATTTTCTAAATATCTCCTGCTTCGTACAGTACCTGTACTGCCCCTCAGCTATCTAGTTCACATTGTGACATATAAAAACACCTGCCGTTGCCTAAAATTGACACTTAAAAGAAACCCCTAAGACTCAGTTTGTGAGTTTTAGCAGGCAGGTATTCTTTTATTATAGCATGCTGGATGCACTGGGAATCAGTTCGCCAAAGTGCACACAAAGGTGTCTTTACTACAGCTTATATGTCTGCATTACGTGATTATTCATTTTCATTTCCTGTTACATATTCATGACCTTGCCCAACACTTATTAGCATATATACATATCCTTATAAGGCCTCCGAGGGACTTCTGTCTGGAGCCCCCAAAGTTCTTAGTGATCATTTTATGAACTCCTTTAAGACAGTGTACTGGGTTATACCATGACTTAGTGTTGCCTGCCTGGCTGCTTTGGTTCCTTTCTTTATTGTTTCTTTACTTTGCCTGGCTGGTTTCTTTAAATTGAGGCTTTGATTACACAGTAATTTTCTAGGGTACATTCTGTGGCACACATTACTAGTGCACCAGCAACTTCTGTTACATCTCAAAACTCTGGTATCACTGCCATTCTTCATTTTCTTTCTTCCTTTTCAAAGCATATCTTTGAATCACTAGTGAGTCAAAACCATTCTGAGCTTCTTTTTTGATAGTCCTGTTTTTTCTTCAGTGAATGCAGTTTTCTATTAGAACAGCATATTTGTCTTTCACTTGTGTACTTGAACAATGCCAACACATAACCTACTGACAGGGGAATGGTTTTATGTAAAACTGAAGTGTGGAAGTGATCTGAGGAAGGGCCACATTGTTTGTTTCCTATCTTTTACCACAGGCAGCATGTTGTGAAGCTATCTATATAGGGAGCAAATTAGAAAGACCACGGCCCTACTAGAGTATAGTCTGGCTACTGCCATAAAAGATGAGAAAAGATGTTTCTATAATTATATCAGCAACAGAAAGAGAGGTAAGGAGACTCTTCATTCTTTATCAGATGTGGGGGGAAAGAAGAGTGACAAAAGATGAGAACAAGGCTGAGGTACTTAACGTCTTCTTTGCCTCAGTCTTTAATAGCAAGACCACTTGCTCTTTGAGTACTCAGACCTTTGAGCTGGAAGACAGGGATGTGGACCAGAATGAAGCCAGGTGAAACAGTCAGTGGCCTGTTACACCACTTGGAAATGGACAGGCCTAGGAACTGGATGAGATACATTCAAAAATACTGAGGGAGCTAGTGAAAGAGCTTGCCAAGCCACTTTTTATCATTTACCAGCAATACTGGCTAACCAGGGAGGACTCTGGTGGTTAGCACATGTGATGCCCATCTACAAGAGAGGCTGGAAGGAGGATCCAGGGAACTACAGGCCTGTCAGCCTCATCCTGGTGCAAGGGACAGTCATGGAGCAGATCATCTTGAGTGCAGTCACATGACAGGTGCTGGGCAACCAGGGGATCAGGATCAAGCAGGTGTTGCTTGAGCAACCTTATCTCATTCTATGACAGGGTGACTCATTTCACAGATGAGAGAAAGGCTGTGAATATTATCTGCCTGGACTGTAATAAAGTCTTTGACACTGTTATCATCTGCTCGAGAGTAGAAAGGGTCTGGATAGGCTGGATCAATGGGTTGAGCCTAATTGTATGAGGTTCAATGAGGTGAAGTTCTGGTTCTTGTACGACCCTATGCAGCACTACAGACTTGGGGCAGGGTAGGTGGAAAGCTGCTTGGTGGAAAAAGATCTGGGAGTGCTGGTCAACAGTGGCTGAATTGGAGCCAGCAGGTGGCCAAGAAGGCCAGTAGCATCCTGGATTGTATCAGAAATACAGTTTGATTGCATTTGATTGTTGTTCTGGCCAGCAGAACCGGAGCAGTGGTTGTTCCCTTGTACTCAGCACTGGTGAGGCTGCACCTCAAATTCTGTGTTCAGTTTTGAGTCCCTCGCTCCAGGAAAGATATTGATATGCTGGAGTGTGCCCAGAGAGGGACAACAAATGTGGTGAAGGGTCTGGAGCACAAGTCTCATAAGGAGGAGCTGAGGAAACTGGGTATTCATAACCTGGACAAAAGAAGGCTCAGGGGAAACCTTGTAGCTCTCTACAACTACCTTAAAGGAGCTTGTAGCAAGGTGGGGATCAGTCTCTTCTTCCAAGTAACAAGTGACAGGAAAAGAGGAACTGGCCTCAAATTGCAGGAAGGGAAATTTGGATGTTGTTGACTCAAAGAGTTGTTAAGCTTTGAAAGAGGCTGTGCAGGGAAGTGGTGAAATCACTATCCCTAAAAATGTTTAAAAAACATGTGGATATAGCATCTGTGGACATGGTTTAATGGTGGACTTGGGACTGCTGGGTTAACAGTTGGACTCAATGATCTTAAAGGCCTCTTCTAACCTTAGGTTTTCTTGATTCTATGACATCATGACAATCTTAGCTGAAGAAAGTGCGACTGAGGTCAAAAGAATAAATGAAAATTCATACGGTACGAAGATATATTTTTGAATTCCAACAGCAAGTCTAACAGTCTTTTACAGATTTTCTGCAGGTTACCTGGTAGAGGTACCACTCTGATGTCAGCTTTGCTTAGCATAGCAAATTGTGAGGTAATGAAGGTCATCAGAGATGTGGGGGTTTATGGATTATAATTGTCATATGGATTATACTTGTCAGTCATGGTCTTGACATCCTTCACAGTCCAGGTGACTTGATAAACCATTTTTCCCTCTGCAAAAAGAGATTGTAAGCAGGTATAAGGAATAACAACCTAATATGTAGGAGAAATTACTTTATTTCTACATATTTCTCTGTTTGGGAAATTCTGATACTTATTGATGCAAGTATGTGAGTCTATTGACGAAAGACATAGGCTGATTTTCTTTGACAAAAAAACCTAAATGCCTGGATTGAGCTATAAATACTTAATAAAAATGTGATTTTTCTCTTTTTTTCACCTATTAAGGTAATTATATTGTGTCTGTGTCTACTGTCTAGTTGTCTGTCCTAAAGTTGCAGTATCTTTCTACTGTATGAATCACAGGGCTACCATATTGTCTGGTTAGCATCATATTTTTCTAAAAGGGCACAGCAATTCTTATCACTGTATAAACTAAGGAGGACACAATTTTTCAAATAAATCTATTTCTATTTGGTATCAGAAAGTTAAGCAGTGTAAAAATATCTCAGAAGAAATATTAGCAAGTATCATGGCTAATCTTGCTTCTCAATCATGAGACTATTGTAGGCTACTTAAATATGTGGTACATATTTACGGCTATATGCAGGATGTCACAGAAGTGGTGTGTGAATGTGAGTCTGATCATGTCAGTACAGATTTGTAACTCATTCATCCAGAAAATTCCACAACAATAACATAGCCAACAACTGATTTTCACTTTCATGAGGAAGGCTTTTCATGGCCAAATATTAGGACTGTATCTTTGAATAAATTCCCCTGGTAGTTCTTCTAACTTCTCCAAAAATAAGACCAACTGCCCAAAACTAATAGAGGTAAGAAATGGAAAATGTCCAACAGCAGTAAACAAGAGGCAAGATTTGGCATTAAGCAATGAATGTTCTGTGTGAAAGAGGGCTTCTGTACATAAGTATTTGAATCAAAGTCCTTTAGAATGATTAATGTTATTGAAAGGTGTTTCTAAAAGGTAGCAGCATCAGTAATCTATTTGCCATTAATTTCTCTAGAACTTATAAAATTATTACCATCTTGGAATATTACCTACTTCTCCATGTAATCATAAAAATTTATGATGTATATCTTTCAATTGCTTGTGTAGGAAAAAACCTCTGAGTAACCATAAAATACGGTTTGTGAAGAGAGTGGAAGCCACGTACTCATTTTTAAAGATCTTTTTATTTTCAGTTAAGGTTATGTGGTATTGAAGAAAACTGTCTGCCTCAGATTAAGAATGCATAGCTTTCTATTCTTGTTACGTGCTTAATGAATGAAGCACAATAACTATATCATCCAAATGTATGCTTTATTACAACAAGGCCTTTCAGATACTATGAATTCCATAGAGGTGATTTTTGTTATTTCAGTGAAAAAAGGTCTACTTGGTTTTGTTTTTGTTGTGGTAGTGGTGGACTTGTGTATGGTTTCTCTTCTGATTTTTTTTGTTTAGTTTATGTTTTTTTTGACAGGTGGATGGTTTTATTGGGGAGCTGTTTCTGTGGAATAAGTACTGTATCCATACATTTTCTGACAATCTACTGTACAAAGCTAGTATTTTGTAAGAAGCAAAATGCAGGATTTAGCTGTATTTTTCCCCTGTTAACTTATCTTTTTGGTGTTCTGGACTTGGAGGAAGAAAAATGAAAGTAATAAAACATGGAGAGTGCTAATGTACCTTTAGTGAATACAGGTAGATAATATAATAGAAGCACTCAACATGTTTTTGAGTGAACTTGCCCAAAGGTATTCTTGGAAAGGACTCTTCAGCAATTCTTGCATTCCATGAAACCCTTTTAGTTCCAAAATCAGAGGCAGAGGATGAACACTCAAGTCTTGAGTTCTTTCTCTGTGGTTCTCATCTTAGTTTTTGTTTCATAGTCCAATCTAGTAAAGCTTCCTGCAGCCTTTAAAAGGGGAATTGATTAAAATTATGTCTTGCTTTACTGCACGAGGTTCCAGAGTAGTAGTATACAAGTATACTTTTATCAATACAATTACTGGCACTACTATCTGTTGGCAAATCTATTAGTGATCTTATTTTGTTTTCCATATCATTGTACTGTGATATTTTCTTTCAAAACCAAGAAAAATACTGAAATTAATTTCCTAATAAAAATGATAATTATATTAGCAATAAAACTTAATGCTACAGTCCTTAAGAACAATACAGAATTAAAGAACATTCCTACACATAACTCCATTCCTCAGCCTGTTGTGTATGTTTCATAAAATCACTAATGTATTATTCTGAATTACTTCTTCACATCTGTCTGTAAAAGCATGATTATGTTTGTAGTGAAATACTTTAGACATAATTTCTCAAAAAATCAAGGTAAACAACAGAATTTAAATTTCTCAGATGATCCTGTTGCACAATTAAGAAAGAAAATAGCAAAATGGGGTTCAGATTGAGATTATGACCTTTAGACACCTTGTGCATACTTTTGTTTTTCTCTTGCAGAAGTGTTTAAGAAAGACACAAGGTGTACAAATTAGTAGGAAAGAGGCTTTTGAATTTGTGGTAGATCTTCCATAAAGAAGACATATCTTCATTAAGGACTGCTTAAAATAAAAATCTATCTGGCAAAGACCTTAGATGGATAAAGAAAAAAAAAAAGGCAAAAAACCACAACATGAGGGGCTATGCTGGAGCCAGATAAGATGTCTGGTTTCTGAAACAATTAGGATTTATAATTTCAAGATAACGTATAATCACAATGATCCAGAAGTTTTGTGCATCTTCAGTGGTTTAGCAATCTCTAACTGGAATGCATTGATGCAGAACTTTTTATCAATACTTACCATGCAAGAATAACTGAAAATATGAGTAATAACAATGGTTTTCCTCCCTCAGGATGCTTCATGCTCCTGTGAAGAGCTAGGATAAAAGCATTGGTGGTGTTATAGAGGACACAGGGCTCACACAAAGTATGTGAGCTGACATATTACTGTTGTGAAATGATAGAAAACCCAGAAATTTTCAAAACTAAAAAGATGTTCTTAAAGCAAAGCATGTGGCAATTTGAAATCTTCTGATACAGATCATTTAGCAGACTTCAGTGATATACCAGTAGCTTTCAACCTCAGCAATCATCTCTTTAGACATGAGTAATAAAATAAATGAGTGTTTTTCATGAGGGACCTGTGTGAATAGATTGACATCTCCAGAAAGTATTGGCTTATCTTTTCCAGTGACTAAATGAAATACAATAAAAAAAGCAAAGCCATAGGCTCTCTTGGGATACAGTACAGTGTATCACTCTTTCTTTACATTTTTTTTTTATGAGCTCTACCTTTTCTACTACATGTAAGCGACTATTTCCATTCAGATAAGATAGATACACGATAAGATAGATATGAGCAATAAATGAAATTGCCATTTAGGGTGTGTGAAATGTTCCATATTAACTTCAAAATTCTGTTAATTGAATTACTCTTTTCAGAATTAGATATTGTTTCATTAAAAAAAATGCTATCAGAGACTTTAATTGTTGTGGAACAAGAATTTTTTTTTGAATTTTCAAATTTTGGAAGGCAATAAAATTTGCTGGTATGACTTATTTATTAAATGATTGATGATAGCTCTAATTTGTTTGTTCTGTGAGGATTGTATTGCTTAGAACAATTTGAAAAAATTTTAAAATATTAATTTTAAATTTTTAAGATTGAAAAATTTTTACTTTTTGACTTGATGCTCTTAATAGAGATGCTTTTAATTTCTCTCAAACTTTCTAATTCATCATCAGTAGTTTCTTGGAAATAGTGTATAAAAGATTGACAAAAATTTGAAAAGCTTTTAACATATTTTGCAAAGACTTGGTCTTTGGAAACAACAAAATCACGGTAGAGAAAGCTCTTTAGAAATTCATGCTGCATGCTGTCTGTAGTGGTGAAAGAAGTTTACGTGGCTGAGGTCATAAATGTGGCAGTACTCAGCGGCTAGGGGAGCTTTGGCTCTCTCCTTCAGCCTGACTTGTGCCCTGTATTGTGCATGCTCAGCCTGTGCAGGGCCTGCTGCAGCTACACTGTCCCCTCCCATGTCCCTGCAAAGTGTCAGCCCCTCTCACTGGAGCCTGTGTGAATGAAACAACCATGTATCATTCCTACACCTTCACAGTTTCATACCAATCATCCCCTGTCTCCTGAAGGTTCTTTTCCTCCCAGCTCTAGGTTTATAATCTCTTCTAATGTCAAAAATAAAAAGAGCTACTGGGATCAAAGATCTAGTTCCAGTTTTAATACGAACATCTATCAGCTATCACAGCAGATAGAAAAGGAAACAAAATATGTACAGAGAGCAGTCTGACTTTCAGCTTCAGAAAGAAATCTAGGAAGTAAATGGGATGTGTATGGAAAAACCAAACAGATATAAATCACTGTGTAACCGGCAACTAATTCAAAAGTCATTGGGAAAGAAAATAATAAACAGCTTGGAATAAGTCAGATTACAACTTCCAACCCTAGCTTTTTAAATAATTTTGCCACCTCACAGCAATTTAAATCACAAATGGCAAAAGTAAATATGTCTGGAACAGAGGAACATAGTAAGGAACTACCTGTACTGGTGCTGCAGCCCTGTAGTCTGGGAAGTAAAGCAATGTGTTTTCCCACCTGTGGAGTGTTAATTCAGTTTTAATAAATCATTTTGGAGATGGTTCCCTTTTCTGTAACACAGGGAAGGGGGAAAAATATATATATACACACATATATATCAAAATAATTAAACTTCTGTCACTCATTCAAATTTTTCCTTTATTTTGAAACATCCAAAAGTGAATTTCACTTTCTTAAGATATACTATAATTGTAGCACTTTAACCTCCACAATCTTTTAAATTTTGTTTCATCTTAAATTTGCTCCAGTAGCTTGTTGTTATGGTTTTACTTGCTCATTTCTCTTACTGTCATTTTGAATTGTCTTTAATTTGGGGCAAGCTCTTGTGAAGCACTTTTTCTTAAATTGAGATTATGGCCTTTCATTGATGGTTAGAAATAGGTGGATCAGTAAGTTTAGTTCTCAAGCCTGTAAGGAATTTACATAAGATTATTTTACCTGTATGTTGAGTATTAGCCTTGCTAAAGTTAACAATCATCTCTCTTTTTCTGCACAGGGAGTTCAGTACAGCTGATCAGCATAAATCAGGCTTCAATAAATTGTTCTCATAGCTGAGTTTTGTTTACATGAGAACTACTTTGTTAGCTTATTGCCTTGAGGGTTTGTTTAATATGTTAGGTTTCTGAAGTTGGCATTGTGACAAAAAAGTAGTTACTCCCGTGGGGATAAGAAGGATATCATTCACTGTGAAGATTATTTTAAGTAATGAATAACAACTACATACAATGAGTTAAACTCACTGAAACTCTTACAATGATGAAATGCTTTGTTACTCAAAATATAAGTTAACAGTGTACCTTAACCAGTTACATTGTTTACTTTCCAAATATCCTAACCAGAGAAATTTTAAGCATTTTCATTTAATAGTGTCTTCAAAAATTACACATTTCAAGCAAACATAATTTAGAGTTGAAATATGCTTAGTAAATAATGTAAATAAAATTTTTGGAGCAACCACTACTTTTACTTCATTGAGAATGCAGATTCAGTTACTCTTATCTCTAGAAGAAACCACTTTTATAGGTCAGGATTGAAGTGCAGTGGTGCAGCACGAGCCAGAGCTACTAAGAGAATAATAAAAGGGTTTTGTCTGTGGAATTTCATTAGCAAAAAAAAAAAAAAAAAGTTATTGTGGAATTCTATAAGTTTCAGCATCAAATACAAAGGTAAATGCAGCAATAATGAACATAAGCAGATCTTTTGGAGCAAATATTTAATATCCGAGGAACTAATTTTCAATTTCAACTGAAAATCTGTACTTTTGATGTGCTTACTTTTTTTGTTTGTTTTTTTTTGTTTCATTTTTAGAGGGGAAATACAACTTTTTTTTAGCTTAAGTATTCTGTTCAATTGTTCTGGTGCTTTTAAGTCATTAAACTTTTTTCTAGATAAACTACGGTAGTAATTATAGTACAAGGATAAAATGCCCAGGCTATCGATCCTGGTGATATTCGTACTTACCTTTTATTCACTGCACTGTTTCAAAATGATTTATTATTGCTTCAGGCTACAGTTAGTAAAATGAAAACTCTGAACTTCAAATTTCCATCCAAACTCTTTGGTGATTCATTAGTCTGCTATCTGTCTTTGCTGAGAGATCATAATCGTGCATGTGAACAAATGTAATTGAAAAGACGTTTGACCCCAATTTTAAAAAATAGGTAGGGCACTATAATTTCTTTTTCTCATGCAGTCTGTGTCTAAACAAAATCTGGTACTTCAGGAGGCGAGAAAGAAAGTTACTTATAAAGCCACTGGCAGTTCCTATAGCTTAATTTGCTCTGGGCAAATGAAGCTGGAATACACATCAATCACATAGATGATTTCTTGGTTGTCATGCAATTGCATGTGCTAATCTTGCCTTTTCAAAAGTGGTGCATACTTTGATTCGGCAGTGAAGGGGTGAATCTCAAGCTTGTGTTCCCAGTTATAGCATTTTACTACCTAGGTGGAGGAAAAATATGTCAAGAAGTCTGTGTTTAGCAAAAGAAGTAACTCAAAACATTCTCAGATAAATGAAAACTGATGGGCAAGTAGGAACACTTTTTGCAAAGAGGAAGTTTCAGGTCCCGGTAAAGCTTACCCTCTATAGACAGGAATGTTTGTTCAGCTATGTGTGAGTGAAAGCAGAGAGAGAAGTGAAATACTGGAAATACTTGGCAGAAATCAGGTCTAGGATTTGGCTGAATCCAAGCTGAAATTTAGATGTTCTCATTCCTCATTTTGCTCAGATAAAAACCCAAATGTTGCATTTCTCAGAAAATAAATTAAAACCCTGTAACTAGAGTATAGTGAAAACCAGAAAACTTTACTCTTTTGTACGCCAGTTATTTTTACTAGAAACTACTATTTTCAGAGGCAAAGGGAATATAAATAGTGAAATAAATAAAAACATTATAACTAATGTGTTCAAATACTAAAATGGAATATATTCAGGAAACAGGAGATTTCCAAGGCCTCATACTTCAAAGAGGTTCTCACTCCCAGGCAGATACTGGAACTGCTCCTTCACAATGAGTTCTTATGCTGAAATTGCTTAGAACTTTTGGGGTCTGGGGCTTCACTTGTTGATGTGATTCAGGAAAGAGCATTGTAGCTGTGGTATTGCTATTATCCAGCACAACTGAGTGAATATGTAACACAAAATACAGGAAAATATGTTTGGCTTCAAGTAGGAAGGATAAGATTTAAAAAGGGGTTAAGGGGGTTGTGGTTGCGCAGAGCTGAAAACACAGGCAATGATTTAGGATAATTGAAAACTGGCAAGTTTCAATTAGGTTACTACAGAAATCTTCTGTTTCTGAAGGCCTTGTGAGTAATTGGTTTCAGATAACTTTAGACTTTGATTCCACCTTATCTGGAGAAGAGAGTCTTATAGAGGATCTGAAGGATTTTCCTACAGAATCTAGAGGCAATTAATAAAAAATGAGACACCTAGCTGAAGTTTTTTGCCTCAGAAGTGCTATGATTAAAACAAATAAAGGAAATCTAGTGATATATTTCCCTTTACATAAACTTGTGCATGTACAATTCAGGTACCTAGATTAGGCTTGTCATGTATAAACAGCAGTGAGAGTGGAGTCCAAGCCAGAAGCTATCCATCCTGTCTGAGGTCAGTGATGATAATTTTCCTCTGAAAATGAGGTTTAGGTGTCTCTGGTCTGGTGCAGTTATCTCTTAATCAGCCGAATCCCTCCTAAGTGACTGTTCTGCAGCACTAATCTGCTGACTATTTAGGAGGATTATAATGTATTTGTGGCTAGTTCTCATTTAAACATTCTTATACCAATCTTGATTTTTCAGAAGTGATTTAGAATAAATTACTTCTGATGAATTGTAAAATAAGTTGATAGGTTTACAAAGACTTGCATGTTGAAATTGCTTTTTAATTAACAACTTTATTACAGTTGATAAAAATTGGTCACTTTGAAAAATTAATAGGAGAATTTTTATGAAAAAACAAAAGTCATGGAAAAGGTGTAAGTAGATTGCAAAAAAAAAATCAACCATTCTTTTTTTCTCTGATTTCTCTACTAATGTACAACCACATATACCAGTGATCAACATATTTAGATTGTAAATTCCTCATATATAGAAATTAAAACTAGTTCTTAGCGCTTAGTGATGTATTTTTCATGAAAATGTTGTTACTGAAATAGTAAACTCTTAGCTGGTATGTAAGCTGACCAAATCACTTCAGTATGCAATGTAGTTAGTAAAATTGTGCTTTTGGAATTTATCTGTTTTCTGTTAACCAGGCTGGAGACTCAAGGCTGTTGCAGTCAACAAAATTCAATTAGTGTTATGTTTGAAATTGAATGGGTGTTAATGTCTTTGTTCATTTGTAGACTCATTTGCAAAAGTATCATGGCTAACGTCTCAGAATAACAATATGCCATAGAAAAAGCTCCTTTAAATAATAACTTTTTTGAAAAAACGTATACAGTGCTATTTTTTTTTTTTAATGTGGTTTTTATTTAGAGGGCGAAAAGCATCTTATACATGGCTCTTTTTTTTCTCTAGTTTTTATTCTAATAAAAAAAAATTAAAAGATGTGTTCATGGTTCAACATGTTCTATTCAGTTTTGCTGTAGATTCATTTAATGAGAGCCAAAGGACTTTATGATATGGAGGGGAAGAATATCATCCCATTTTCATTGGATTCTTTAAAACAATACTTGAAACTGATGCCTGTTCATTTTGTCTGTGATTATTATGTTCTAACTTGATTTTGTTGCACAGCATTTTACATTAAATCAATGGGTAAAATTCAATTTTACTTTTGAAGGTGCGAGGGCAGGGTACAATTCCCTACACTGATGGTCACTGAGATCATTCCCTTCTCCTGTCTCACAGGTGCAAGAAACAGGACCCTGATCTTTCCTCCTTCCTTGCTGTGGCATTTTAAACTTCTCATATGTTGAGACCTTTACAAAGAGAAGTAATATGGATATATATTTTAAATGTTTGAAATGTTCTCTAGAAATTATTTACTCTTTTCAAACTTTGTTTTCCTGAACTTGCATTCTTCCTCCTCTGTGTTTTGAGCAAAAGTCACAGCTTATATCCTAAGAAGTTTTATGATCATTCTCAAGATCTCGGTTTTGTTATGCATTATTTTATGGATGTCACAGAAACTCTAACAGTAACAAAGAATGAACACATTGAAATAGTAGGTAAAGGTGATTTAGTTTGTTTTTGGTTTTTTTCCAGTTTAGCTTTAGATTGAAATTGATGACTTGTATTTCTTCTTGTGACAAGCTAGATGATATAGTCTAATAGTTCTTTCTGAGAGCTGTGCTAGGCATGAATAGAATTAAATAAATCCAGGAACTGTAATGAAGCCTGATGGGAACAATATATTATTATATTACTAGTATACTGTTCCTAGGGCTGGTCTTTGGCTTATATTTATTTGATTTAAGTGACGCTTTATTAGTTGCTCTTTCATGTTATAGGAGTTAGTTTGGTTCTTATGAAATAACACCAATGT
Organism: Xenops minutus; assembly: GCA_035221455.1. Lineage (NCBI taxonomy): Eukaryota > Metazoa > Chordata > Aves > Passeriformes > Furnariidae > Xenops > Xenops minutus. The sequence goes on along the minus strand of JAWWEE010000122.1, from coordinate 33,102,905 downwards.
CCACAGCTATCTTATTAATTTTGTTATTTATTATCAGTTTTGACAAGAAGTCAATGTAAAATAGGTGGCTGAAGAATTCAAACTGTGAAATAAGCTTTTTTTTCCATCAACAGTTCATCATATTCAGATACTGGAATTTTTTTTTTTTTATGTATTCCATATCTACAGGGAAGAACTATACAAATAAAGGGCTTTTTTTAAGCCAATTGTGAATTCAGAAGGCACTGAATTTAGGAAACATTGAAGTTGCTTATAGCAGGCAGATGGAGAAATATTTTGACATGGTATCAGATAAAAAAATAAGCATGGCCCAGAAATGTCATCATTAACACTGGGTCAAAATAATTAAAAGTTAACTTTAAGAATCTAATCCAAATATATAGTAATATTTGCACATGTGAAGAATAAGTTTTGGCCAATCTATGTGCAAATAGAATATATCTTACTTGGTGAAAATACTTAAAATGGAGAGGGGAAATCTGATGATATAGACTTAATTTTGTGAAGCTATGTTAATGCTAATATTATGATGTGGCTTTGAAAAATGAAAGATAGAAGATAACCAGGGGTGTAGTTGATATACAGGGGTTGTTTGCTTGTATATGTAGAGTGTTGGGGGTTTTTTGAGTTTGTTTTTTTGTTTTTTGTTTTTTTTTTTTTTAATAGCAGGATGAGAATGTTTATAAGTAACTTGTGTCAAGTGTTGCTGGTGTGCCTGAAGAGCCTGAGAAAGCAAAATGCCTAATGATCAAAAATGCAACCTGGTGTAACAGGAAATGCTTCATTAGAAAAAAGTCAAAATTTGTAGTTTTCAGACATTCTATAGATTCAGCAGTACATCAATATAACATTTGTTTTTTAAACATTTATTTATATTGTAATTAGTATAACCGATCTCAGAACCTGGATTGTGCAGACTTTAAAGAAAATTCTTTCCTCCCTCAGAACCGGTCCTACACTTTTACTCAGGTCTCAGAAGAAGAGAAGAAGGAAACCACTTAAATGAGTGAAAACTCAAGCCAAGTTTGCTGTGATTTTAGGGTCACTGGTTTGGGTTTTTTGGCTTGGTGTCTTTTCTCTTTTTTCTTTCTTTGTTTTTGTTTTTAAGCGCAACAGAAGATTTTATCCTCTGTTGCCTGTTACCTTCTTGCTCCCTAACCACTTTTTCCTATATTACAACCATGCTTCAGTTACCATGAATTAATGCTCCGGTATGTCTCCTTGTATTAGACATGAGACAAATGAATAGGTTGTTCTTTGAAATTCTGCAATTTCAGAAATCATATATAAAATGTAGAAAGTAGGAAATCAAAAAGTAGTAATCCTCTTTTACTGAAGAGGAGGTGTCTCATGTGGATGTTGAAGTATTGGCACTGGTCAGGTGTTGTATCCTTAACTGCAGAGAATAATGCCAGAATAATTCTCTCTTTGCTCTCTCTTGATTTACATTCTTATAAGGACTGTGGTTCTTCAGCTTGTGTTCTTGTTATTTCTTTTGATATCTTCATAGCGAATTGTTTCAAATGTGTTGGGTATGTTCTTGCTCTCATTTACATCCTGTGAATCAACTTTCACACAGACTACATTCCTTTAATGACCAGTAACTAAACCTTCTTGACTTATGCTTTTACCCTCAGAGTGCTCTGTTAGCATCCTGGACTTCTATTATTTGGGATTTCTGCTGAACTGATATTATTCTTGCCATTTAAACATCCAGTAAATAACATCGCATGTTTACCTTCCGTAGGAGTAACATTGTGTCCTTTTTAACCTCTCGTCACATTCTTACTTCCCCACTCCTTTCTGACCCCTGTCATCAAATGTTATTGAATTTAGAAGTCATTCTGGCAATATGAAGTCCTATTAAGGATCTCTCCAAAAAGGGTTTAGAATGAGTATGTTCACAGAATGTCATAGGAATGCTATTCCCCACCACAAGCTACTCATCTGTACCCCAGAGCATTGCTGTTGTGGAATGGAACCTGAGACACATGGACACACTCTTTCACTGAAATTCTAGGGATTAAAACGTCTTTAGATAAAATAGGAATATGGTCTGTTTATGACTGAGAGGATTTACTCTAGGATTTACTTCATTCTGTAGTCACTTCCACAGATAAGCAATATATAAATTTGATATTTAAAAACAATGATCTCCTTTATTATTTTGTTATACTTTATTGAGTAGTTTTCACTTGTAGCTAATGAGAGAAGGCAATCAATAGCTCTCAGAAAACTTGAAATTGATTTATACTAGGTTCCTTCTATAGTAAATTATTTTTTATTTATGATAAAATCCATGGCAAGCAGCAAAATGCATTTGCAGTATTAAATCCCATTATTAGCATAACTGTAATAAGAATTTAACAATGACTGCAGAAGCATAGCCACAAAGTCATAGCAGTATCCTGGATTATTTCTCCCTCTCTCCACAGAATATGTGTGTTAAAGGTAGTTGCGTTTTTATAGAGAACAGTAATTGCTTACACATTGTTCTATCAGTGATGTACTGTATGAACACTAATCAGTCTCAGTGAAACTCACTGTGCTCTGCCTGATCTCAAGCAGAGCGAGTGAAATACTCATTAGGTATGCATTATCTATAAAGTTTGATACATAACTGTTGGGAAGAAGTAGGCAAAGAGGTAGCAAGAGTTTTCCTACAGCTCTTTATGCGATTAAAACAGCTTAAAAAGGAGATCGAAAAGATACAAATTCCAAGAAATCGTGAGATTTTGTCTGTGCTACAATGTTTGAGCTCCTGAACCTAATGACACTGCCATTATGTGGTTTTAAAAGTAGTTCCTTACAGTGATAAAAATTGCCATGTAACATTAATAACCTACAAAACCATTCAATTATTCTTTAAAATTGGTCTAGTAATATACTTTAATTCATTAGGTTGGCTGCTACATGGTTGAGCATATCAAAGTCTAAGAGCTGAAACAGATTTTCAGAGCCTTGTGTTTTCTTCTGCTCATCAACATAAATAATTGTGCAATTTGGCATGTTGATATTCTGTAGGTGGATGTCACTCTCACGTTTAATGATCCACAGTTTGCTTTTTTTCTTAGTGTATAAACTAGAGTTTTGGAAAACTGCCTGTGTTACTTTCTTTGGGCTGTGATCTGTCTGCTCTCAAGGCAGACATCTGGGAACTGACAGCTGCTTGGAGGTGCTTGTTGTTTCATCAGGACTACTCTGATACATTAGTGGGACTATTCCCCTCCCCCCCCTCCCTTATTTAGGAACCTTAGTCCAACATTTTCCAGCCGTTTTCAGATGTCAGAAAACTATCGCTGACATTTAAGGGACATTATCAGTTGACACAATGTGTCTATGTCATGATATAGAACATTGTGTTGTCAGCTACATTAAACTAGAGTAAAGTTTCCTTTATATTTTACCCAGAATCACTGGAAATAACTATAATTTATTTCTGCCCTGGTGGTGGTGCAATAGAGAGTTAATAGGATGTATTTGAGCTTTATAGGGCTTGTTGGCTCCAAGAAGTGGTATTGAATGTGAACAGTGGTAGCTTAGCATCCTGAATAATAAGACTTTTCATCTGCAGGAAGAGTAAGGAAATATCTCATCCATGAGAATGTGTGACATCTTCACAGGTAGAAAAAGGCAGTGGGGTGGGGGGAGTGGGGAAGCCTTTACATAAAGAGATGTTCTTTGGGAAGATGAGACTGTATCAACAAATGACTGAATATATTTGACACCAAAAAGAACAGTTGGTAGGATGATTTTTGGCATGAATAATATCTCTGACATTGGAAAAGAAACATATTCATCTCATAGTGGACAAGTTGATTTAGATTTCTTCTTTATAAGAAATCTAGAGAAGTTATAATGTGAAAAACATAGCATTCTTGATCAATGGTTCTTTTTTGTACCTTTCATCTTTCATAATTTAAAATGTGAAATGCTCAGTAAATTAAGTCATTGATTACTAGAGTATGTTCTATTTGAATGGATTTAATTAACAGTTCTAGCTGCAGTAAATGCCAAAATCTGAAACAACAGTATAAGGAATTTGCATCAGTTGCCTGCTTACTCCAGAGTGTTTCAATCACCATACCATACTAGTTATTATATTTTCAAAATCTCTGAAATGCTTAATCCTGGTTTTCAAGATGATTCTGAAATGCCACAACTTCTTGATCTTGTGGGTATTTTTCCATAAAGAAAAGTAATTGTTAGAAAGATTATATCAGTTGTGGACAGCTAAGCAAAATGGAATGAGCAATAAACCTGTCCAAACTATGTTCTTCCAATATGTGTTGAGTTTCTCTGAGGAGTATATGAACATAGATTTTGTAAGATTGTAAAAATGGATGTCTGTGTTTTCTAGCTCATTCAAAACTTCCTTCCAGAATGTAGAAGGCCACTGCCATAACCATTTAGCAGTGAAAGAAAAGGAATGTGTCTGTCCTAGCACTGAACTACCCAAAGCAATTGGGTTTTCCATAGCAGTAAGCAGTGAGGATAACTGTACAGCTGCTTTTGCCTATGTGCTGCCAGTCTGACTCCATATGACTAGTGTTTCACCTCTTGGCAGTGATGAGAACACGAAGAGCAGATGGGTGACTGCACACCACTCCTGTTGTCCCTGAGAGTAATGCTCTGTGTGGTGGAACTACACTGATCTGTCTGCAAGGGGGTTTGCTGCAGCTCTGAGAACCTGTACCGAAATGCCTTCAGCTGCGCAATTCTGTGAGCACAGCTGAAAGAGCTGACACACAAACTTCACCCTTCTCATAGTCTTGACAGAAAGCATCTATATGTCTGCTTTTAAATTATTGAATTGGCATATGTCATAATGAAATCCGCAATAGGATAGATACACCGTGCGCTTTTCTGAAACATTCCTACTTACAGAAGTACCTATTTAATAGTAGTTTGAAGGGTTGGTCTAGAACGCTTCCCTGTTTTGGCTATATTAACAAAGTAGTTTTTTGTCTGATAAATGTTTGTTTTTCCTCTAGAAAAAAAATGAAACAAATCCAGAATTATGTGTTTGGAATATCCTGTTGCATTATATGTTTATGTGCAGATTTACCTTTCATCTCTGGGTAAGAGGAGGAAAAAATTAAAAATATGTTTTCCATGAAACTAAATTTTCTTGGTCATCTTTGCCTATTATGCATCTCTACATTTCAAGTAGAGCAGTAGAAAATCATGTAACCATCTTGTTTACATAAATAGAGAGAAAAAAAACAAACCTCTATCATTTATTTTAGTAGATTTCAGTGATTCTAGTACCTAACTGAAATATGGTGATCATGAAATAAATGCTCCCATCACACTAGAGCAAATGATACTGCCCTAGGGGCTGTGGTGTCTGAATGAGCTGTTTGAAGTTTTCAGCTAGTGAGATTTCTGTAATATAATTACAGCCCTGGCTAGAGTTCAGTTCTCTTTGTTAAGACATAGTGCAAGACTTGGCCAAAAATCTTCAGGCAATGAAAAACCCTCATTATTACTATCAATGAAAAAATAAAAGTAGTGGCATAAAGATACATCTTGCCAGTGACAAATAGAATTTGCTCTGGGATTTGCCATAACAGAAAGCTGGATAGCAACAACTTTGAAATTGTGGAGATGACCTCCTTTCTGAGTGCCAGGACTCTGCCCAGATATTCTAAGCAGTCTTCTCTGCGCCACAGAGAGCTAACACAGCCTTGGGCTTTCCCTGAAATCTCTCTCAAATCAGTTTTCATATTGAGTATGTGCAAGACAGCTGCCAAGTGAAGTAGCTTGGTCTGACTTCTCTCAAGTTCCAGTAGAATCATGTGAATGGTCTTCTCAAAGTGCAGATGCCTGAAAAAAAAGAAAAAGAAAAACAAAACAAACAGAAAAACAAAACAAAACAAAAAAAAACAAACAAAAAAAACAAAAACACCAATCCCCCCAACAAAACCGACAAAACAAAAAATCTAAACCAAAACTGGAAAACAATTTAAAAATGAGCATCTGCTGCTTTCTGGGCAGATGATGAAATGTTGCAATCATTCACCTATTATTTTGAAGTTCTTCTCAGCACAAGGAGAAAAGGGAGCTGGAAGAAAAGTTGAAAAGTTGTAGGAAAAGAATGTGTTTATTTGCACAGGGGCATCTGAATATAGCTTATTTATGTGGATGTATTTATTGTGGATTACATTCTTATATATCTTCCTTTTTGACTGCCAAAATAGGTCCCTATCTGTTAGTGTAGTTTCAGAATGGCCTAGGATAGGCAATTCTGCCTCGATGTACCTGAGGATTCTACAGAGCTTTCCCAGGAAGGCAGGGCAGTCACAGGACATGGGTTGTGTGGGGTAAGTGGGTACTGCATGGACTTTTAGTGGGGTGGTACTGGCCTTCTCTTGTTATCCTGTGATGGAATGTTGCTATGTTTGCGTTCCAGCATCACCTGCATTCAATACACATCATCTTACGTTAAATGAAGAAAAGATGTAATTATATATATATATATGAGTGTATATAGATCAGTAAATTAGTAATAAGTGATTTTTTTCTACTTTATGTCCAAGAGAACTTTCTGGGTGGCTGCCTAAACATGTAATTGCAGCTCATTTCATGGCAGACTATATCTACTGTAATTTCCCAGAATATAACTTGAAATTTCAGACTTATGGAAGACTACACCTTTAAAAGTTTAAGGCCATTGATCTCATCTTTTGATGAAGAGAAGTGTTTTCTGGAAACTCGGGCTGGAGAGCAATAAATCCTTCAGAAGCCAAGAAATGCTTGGTGCTAGGAATAAAACTGAGGGTCTCATTTAGAGTAAGTAGCATTAGGGGTGTGCTTTCACCTGCAGGAAGATTACAGCCTCTAAATCAACTTTCGTTCTTAGGGGTTTTTTTCCTGTTTGCTAAGAAACAGAATTCATTCTAGGGCATAGGAAAACTCTTCCTGTTGTTTTGATGTAAAGCCTGCAGGAGCTTATAAATCACAAATAACTTTCTGTTTCACTTCATAGGTCCCACATCCCCAGTTTCATGTATTCAGTATGTCACTCAAGGTAGATAGAGTTTCATCAATCTTCAAAATGTGCAATGGGATAAATTCCCAATGTTTAATTTTTCACTGTGCTCAAAACTTCAGTCACAGAAGAAAAACAAGCCCATAAAACAAATGAATACTTAGAGGATATAAAGATAAATCCTTCTTCATATCCAAAGGTAGAAAAATTTTAACTAATAACAGAATCTTGCACTCTTAAACTCTTGCACTTCATCTCAACATAGCATTTTGAGAGAACGAGAGGTTTTCAGGTTAAAAAAAAAAAAGACAAAAATAGGGGAAACAAAAAGCAAACAAATATCAAAAGGCAAAGTATTTGCTCTGAAGCTTCTTGCATCTCCTTTTTGAGAGGAGTCTGAATTTTCTTTCCTTTTCTATTTACAACTCAAGATTATTTTTTTTATCATTTAAATATCCTTCACACTTTAGAGATATAGGTTATGATCAATGATAGAACATCATGTGTAAACTAATTAATTTTGATCCATTAAGAATTTGACTAACTAGATAATAGGAAACAGAGTACTGGCTTGTGCCACAGGAAATCCTTTCTAGTTGCCATAGAAATATGTATTTAATTGTCTCTACAACTGGAAAAAAATTATGTCTTTCAGGGCCTATTTTTTAATGAAGTAGTTCAATTTTGATAGTAACACAATTACTCTAATTATATTTAGATATGTTATCAAGATGGCTTGTGTCTGTCACCAGCTACATACTATTTGACCTTCCATGTAACTTAGAGTTCATTTTATTCTTCACTATGTGACAGAGTAATATTCATTTTACAATTGTCCTAACACTTTATATACATATTGTGTATGTAGTAGCATAATTTACTACTAGCTAACTGTTGTCTGTAGAGCTTTAATCTTACATATAAAACCCAATATTAATGATTTAGTCTTTCTACAAGTATGCTGCTACTTTATCCCTAATATCACTTTAATTATTATGCCAGGACATATGTCATGGATTTGCTTAGAAGAAACCCCAAACAACCAGCATTCATAAAGATTAATAAACACCTCCTCTCTCGCTCCTTTTCCACCCCCCAAAGTTAATGTCTATATGCTTATTTTCAGCTAACTCCAACTTAAGTATGTACTATGGGGGAAAAGCAAACCAAAAAAGTTACTGTAAGTTTTTCAAAAGGTATATTGTTTTAGAAATCAATGTGTCAGCCAGGGAAAAGCTAAGAGAAAAAAATCTAATTAAAGAAAATACAGGGAGACAGGAATTTATTCTCATCTGCTGTAGGGCAAGCAAGGTTGATGTGACTACTCACACAATTTCTGTACGTAGGTCATGATTTGATTCCATCATCATGGTTTTATACTGCTTTTCAGTAATTACTGTGTGCTGGTAACAAACATGAATTCAGCTGAGAAAACTAAAAGAAAGTGCAAAATTTTCCCTTATTTGAGTAAAATCCGAAAAAGAAAAATAGTATCTAGGGTTTATTTTTTAAATATATAGTCTTTTCCAGGCTCTGTCACAAGCTTCAGAGATGGAAAAAAAAAAAAACAAAACAAAACAACAACTTTAAAAAAGCTTATGCAAAATACTTTCTTAACATACTGCTATAGCTGTATGGTTGGTCATCTAAATGTCCATTCTGCACCCCCATTTGCTGCCACTTTTTCTGCTTAATAGAAAGAAAATAAGTTTTTAAAGACCATCTTTTCTCTTTACACAAACAAGTGTAATATCTGTACAAAAAGTTGACTGTCAAATTCTGCACTGAAAAAAACTGAAAAAAACAAAAAAGGAAAAAAAAACCACAAAAAACCGAACCAGAACTATTCTCCCGTCTCTTTATTGATAACTGTTATTAAAGCTAGAATACTGATTTTATCTTTTGAAGAAAACCATGAGATGAAGTTGTTGTATTGTTTTTATAAAGTTCTGTAACTACTTCATAGCAATAATTTAGCTTTTCCATTTCTTTCTACCAGAAGTATAAACTCATAAACTACTACACTACTTAGCTATTTTGATATTTTAGTGCTTCCTTTAAAAATATTTTGTAATTCAAATCTGTGCTGTTTAGAAACTGCCTAAAAACCTATTTACACTGTCATACACTCCATCACCAGCAATTATTATTTTATTCACACAGACTTCAGATCCAATCCAGCAACTGTCGGTGGTATAATCCATTTTCTCTATTAAGCTCTATGACAGCAAACATTCTCATTAAAGCATCACATCGCCCCTTTGCTTTCTTACTCACCCATGCATATTAAAAATGATTGTAACAGGTGATACCTCATTACAAGGATCAGAACAAGTTTTAAGCACAGATTAATACCAACTAAACAAAAACACATAAAGCCAAAAAAACCCTGATAAAAACCCTTCAAATTACACATGAGCAGATTCAGCTTGTGAAATTTCTCAGGATGGGAAAGAGGCAAGAGTAAGCTCTGTTATACTGCTACAATTTACTGATGCAAGAGGAATAGAACAGCAATAAAACATCTTCTTTAAGTATTTAGCTTTGCTTTTGAGTCGCAGGAGCAAACATGCAGAACAGGACCCAGATAGGACTCCCAGGTGCTAGTCAAGCTCTAAGACTGCTCTGATTCTGCAGCAGAGTTTGGATTACTTGCTTTCAGATTTTATTTTTTATTTTGATGTTAGAGTCAAAAGAAGTTCAACCTGCATACTCTATGGGATGGTTTGTGGGGTTTATTAGCTTATTTTTAGTAGTGCATTTAGAATGCATGTTTTAGTGTGTATGAAAGCTTATCAAAATGCTCATATAATTTTCTTGTATGGAAGAAAATGCCTTGTGTTTCATGTTTTCTGGAACTTCTGTGATAAAAATATTGTTGTTATAGCACTGCTGCCAGTTACAGCAATAGTTTTTTAGTTTGAATTCACTTTTAGTTTTGTAAAATTAATCATTTTTTTTCTAAAGTTAGGGCTAAACACTTCCTGGCAGGTGATTAAAAAGAAAAACTAATAGTATGTGGTACATATAAATAACTTTAATTATTATTCTATTTTTTAATATATACAGCTTTTGTTACAATAGCATCCATTTGGTTTGCTTAAAAGAAAAAGAAAATTTAAGTCAAAACCAACTCACAGTAACTTGTAGTAAAAAAATATTTTCTTGTATTTCCATCTTCATTCTAAAAACAAACAAACAAACAAAAAACAAAAACCCAACAACAAAACAAAAAACCCCAAAGAAATCCCCCACAAAATAATATATCAACACTTTTTCAAAAATGGAAGGTCAAAAGGTACTATTAGATTATCTAGTCTGTGTTTGTGTGTCAGAGACATTGTCTATTTTCTTGTACTGTCAAATATCTTATGAATATGTAAACAGAAACACAGGATCAGGCACCTTTCTGTAAATTGCACTTTGCATTATAATTTCCATAACTACCCATGACTTCAAAGGATGACTAATCCAATAAATTTCTGATAGTTTGCTCTAAACATGAGCCAATTTTAGTTTCTACTTTTTAACTGAGTTAGAATTTTGAGCTTAATTTATTTTCTTTATTTGGGGCATTTTTTTAATGTAAGAGGAAAATTACCCTACCCTCAGGGATAATCACAGGTCAGCTTGAGACTTGGAAGTCCAACATTTCAATATTTTTAATGGTTGCAACTTTTTCCTATAGTTATCCTGATCAGTTTGGAATAAGATGTTGACAGTAAAACTCAGTTTGTGGTAACAGTGCTAAAGAATTTATTAGTGATGTCATGACACAGGTAAATATTTATTCCCCTACTTGAATGTCTATTTAAAATTCCTTATTTCTGTGCAAGTGGCTGGTTAATCTTGAAATTAGTTTCAAAACTCTCATAAATGAGTGTGATGAGAATGTGATAGTCATGTGTTTTGTGCTTGAAAATGGTTACTTTGAAAAGGTTATGAAACACTTAGTCTTGTTACTGATACTTTTAAACTGTGTGTCTCTGAAACTGTTTATCTCCCAAAGGAAAGTTCCTGCTGCCACTACATTTCTAAAATCAGTAACTTGCCTAGCAAAAAACCCACAAACTTGCCTATCTCTTTTATTCTGTTCCTTCTGCATAGGATGTTAAAGCTAGTTAACATTTGTCCTGAGAATGATCTGTCCCACTTCTAGTGTTGGCAATCCTCATGAACCAATACCAAGCCTGTTACTTACTCTCCTTTAGAGATATTTTTGAACTAAAAAAAAAAAAAAAAAAAACACAAAAAAACACAACCAAATACACCCCACTCTTAATGTTTATTAAGACATTCTTTAATGACAACAGAATGATAATTTTACCTATTTTTGGAAAAACAGTGGCATTTTAGAGCCAGTAACCACACAGCATAGAAGTGTGGTTTTGGTATTTTTTTGTTGGGTTTTTTTGTTTATTTGTTTGTTTGTTTGTTTTCCAGGAGAAAATTGTTTTTGTGGCAATTAGGATTCTTGGGGTGTCCCTTTACACAAACTTAATTGTCTGGTATGAGCCCAAGCAGAAAGGTGCTGCAGAGATGAGTGCTGTAAGGAGTCTGGATTGGGTCTCCGGTGAAAACTGTCTGCTACACAGACCTGGAGGACAAAGAAAGTAGAAAAAATGTGCCCTCTGTCAGAAAGGGATAAACAGATCACATGAGCAGAGAAATTAGAAGTCAGGGAAATAAGAGTCACTTCCATTCATCCCAGTCTTAGAGAGCACCTGAGTTCCATGAGGGAATATTAAGCACAGTACTATGCAGCATTACCCAGGCCACAGAAGTCACTCCTTGGCTATGTGGTATTGCAAGCATCTCGATTCATGCAATATAATTTAAAAAAAAAAAAATCTCAAAAGGAGCACTCAGATATATCTGCTTTTCTAGGATACAGGAAGAAATGTCTGTGGTTTTGCTATATGTAATCCCTGATATATGGCCAAAATAGTGCTCTTAAAATGTCCTAAAAATAAGCAAACTTTAATTTTTAAAAAAGTTAAAAATAATTGAGTGGTGTTACTGAAGTCAAGGAAATACTCAATTTGATTTCAATAAGAGCAGAATTTCACCAAAAGTTACAGTTTTTAGCATGCTGGATCTCAATATGATATTATATGTCATAGAAACAACCATCTTCAAAAATCCTTTTGTGTCTGGAAAACTAAAAATATAAAAGAAATTTTTCAAAAATATATGAATGCTTCATTACTTAAAATTAATCATTTTGTTTTTTCTGTGCATAGTTTCATTCTAAGGTGTAAAAAACCCCTCCCAAACTAACTAAAAAACCCCAACGAAACAAATAAAAATACAATAAATTTAAAAAAATCAAACCAAAACAAAAAACAGAAACACCTAATATCATTTAAGGACTTCATAGATGCTTTATTGTGGAGTCATTTGGTTTAATTATGGAAACTTTGTCTTCCCTAGTGATAGTTAATAGCTAAACAGAAGTTTATTCAATTGTAGTTGCTCAACTGTGACTCAGAATCAAGGAATGAAATTATATCAATTAATAAAAGTGACAAAATAAGACTGCCTAATGCAAAAGATTTTTCTATAAGGTAAAGATGCCATTGTATGATTACATACATCTATTTAAAATAATATTTCAACACGTCATAAATGAAAATAATATTTTTATTAACAAACCAGTTTGCACCTTATCTTCACAAAGGTTTTTTTAACTGATACTGACACCCACCATTTCAAAGCTCTTTGTATGCTCAGAATCTCTTAAGGAGGCAGGAAAGGAGTTGTATAAACTATCATTGAGTTTCAAAGGGAAGTGGGTGGCTATCTCCCTTGTAAACTTCCTTTAAAAACATAGGCTTGTAACCTCACTTCACACAGAGAGAGGCCAGGGAAGAGGCAATTAAATTCAGAAAGATAACTGTCTCAGATTTCTTCCCCTCCCCCCCACCCCCCCAAACATACCTTTAAATGAGAACTTTTGTTTCCTGAAATTATGTTGAAACAAGCTTTTTTTTTATTATTTTGGTAATAAATATTTGTTATGAATCATGATAAAGAAACTTATCAGTGATGTGTTGTTAAATTCAACCTGCGTTCTAATGTCTGATGTGGACAGAACAAAAAATATTTTCAAAGATTTCTCATTTTCCAGATCATTTACTTACTCTTTGCAGGGTGCAAAGTAATTAGGTTCCTTCACAGAGGTCTCTGTTTCTTAAAATACAAAAAGCCTTTCTTTTTTCTGTGCTGCACTCCAAGTATGGAGTTGTCTGCTTGTAGTTTTCCTCTTTTAGCTCTTAAAAAGTCCATTTGGCCACTGAAATAAACAATGAACTCTGAGAACGCTGTTTGGAGTTACTGCCAGCACAGCATGTACTAACATCTGAAAAATTTATGTTATATTTTTCTTAATTTCAGTAATGCAGCTTCAAAGAAATGGACAGAAACACAAACATTTTAAATACTTGAATGTATTGTTTGAATACACCATAGGTCTTGGAACATCTCTGAATACTTTTGCTTGTACCTGTTAGGCAGCACTTGCAAGGTTTTTGCACCTTTTTTTAAACTGTAAATAAAATGTATAAATGATATGTATTAGAAGTAAAAATGCAAAATATCTATGTAATACAATACATATGTAATTGCATATGTAATATGTAATGAAAATGTAATTATCATTAACATATGTTGAAATAATTTATGTATAAGCACACACATTCCTTCCTGTCTTCTCTCCACCCTGCCCTCTAGTATGTTTCTGTACTTGTGCAACTTAACAGTTTTCTTAGGTTGATTTCTTGGTAGTGTGTGTTTAAAGATGTCCTAGAGACAAACTACTTTAAATGAAGGGAAAAATTAGGCACAGCAACATGACACATCCTGTTACTGCCATTACAGTTTCCAGTCCTTATTCTAGCTTGCCTAGGGATAGCTCACTTACAGTATTTTGTCTTGCATACTATAACTTCAGTGTCTGTGCTGTTCTCTTGAACTTTTTCAGGCCTTGAGAAGAAAAGGTGTGATTTATTCTTGTCTTTCCCCCATAATAATATTACCATGAAAAGGAAAATAAATCTGTATGTTTATGCATGGGAATATGGTAGATATTTATACAGAAGATGCTTATATTCATGAAGAAGTTCCCATCCTGGAATAGGTTATTTTTTTTCCTGTATGCTTGACCTTACCAGGTTGAAGATGCATACCTTCTTAGTGAATATTCTCTCTATAAGTAGCATAAATTGATGATTTATATGGTTTTAATCAAACTATCTAATGTTGCTTATTTATTTATTTATATGCTGGTTTTCATTGAATGAAAATTCAAGTACAAAGGCAAAATCATCTCACAAAAGTGAGATGGTGACCCAGCTTTCTGTTAAGTTCTCAAGTCTGGATGTCTGAGGTACCATCAGACTGGCTCAGACAGTAGTATGCACTCGCCTCATGGCAGAAAAGTTCATTCAGCCACTCTGTGTTTCTAGGAGCTGTTCAAACTGGCTTAGCTCATGTCAAGCATGTAATTCCACTGATACTCTCAGCTTTCTGGAAGATTAAGATTTTGGTGTATTCATTAATCCTGGACTGCTTTGCTTTGTGTTTGGTCAGGAAAAGATTTAAGATGAACTCTGAAACTATGAAAATGGAGACCCTGAGTACCTTGTTTGATGGTGCTTAAGCATAAGCTTGCTTGACTTAAATAGATTGGCTGACAATGAGGTAGTCCACCAGCAGGCAGCCTTGACTAAGTTTTTTCAAAGTATGCATGGTTGTTTATCTGGAGGAATATGGTGAACCTGAGGACTTCCTGGTCCTGGCTGTACCTGTCCTCATCTCATGTTGTGATGGGAGATGGTGCCCTTGCTGCTCCTTACTCATGGGTTTTCATAAGGGGAAAAGTTCAAGAGGAAAATGAGGAGGATGCTCCAGGTAAGTCTCCAATCAGGGTGATGGTAAGTTCACACAGTGGACCACATTCCAGATTGTAACTGAAGCTCATAATGAAAAAATTATTTAAATATAAAATTTATCAGACATACTGTGCATATTTTCTGGTAAGGAAGCTGAAAACACATACACACAAAAAAAGGCCCCTAGAGTAAGCTGTTTTGAGAATACTTAATAGTTGGATATTAATATGTGGGTTTTTCATAAAGAGCTCTTTCAGTGTTTTGGTTTTTTTCTCCTGATCTATAAAATCCTTGTTGTTTTGATCAATGATACAAATAATGAAATACAGTTTCTGCTCCCTGGGTAGCTGAATATATCTTAGGATCCAAATAATGTCTCAGGTGTTCATCACTATAAAGATGAGATTCATTTATCATAAGTATTCTGCAAAATTAATTGAAGCTATGCTTTTCTCATGAAATTTTCTGTCCTTTAGTAGAGTCAGTCCTTCAAATGTCCTCTGCATAAAGAAAAACACATTTAAGCCAAATAAAACACAGAGCTAATCAAATTGCAAAAAAGCTCTAATAATGAGCTCATTTTTTAATGGTAAGGCCTCAATTGATTTGTCTTCCCAAGCAATAATAAAAAATGGAGGACTTCACTACTTTTCCATACAGTGAGCTTGAGTTCTTTTACTATTGTTTTTAGGCAGGACAAAATGAAAAGTGTAGTAAATAGCATTGGAATATATTTTATAAAGTTG
This sequence comes from Xenops minutus, assembly GCA_035221455.1. Classification (NCBI taxonomy): domain Eukaryota; kingdom Metazoa; phylum Chordata; class Aves; order Passeriformes; family Furnariidae; genus Xenops; species Xenops minutus. The sequence continues at coordinate 33,087,273 of JAWWEE010000122.1, read as the reverse complement.
GGGACGTTTATGTAATATTAAAAAGTTGACTTGATTACACATTTTGGACTAAAAGTTATATTTTCATTTAAAGGACACTATTATCAAATATGAAGTTAACAGACCAAACTAGGCAATGGTTGCAGACATTTTAACTATTACAGGATTCTATTCTTAGTTGTTAAAAATACTAACCTGACAATTTGTAAACTGCAATGACTGAAGTGTATAGGTTTTTCCATTTACTGTGGGTTTTTTTGTCTGTTTGTTTTTAAAAAGTAGCTTTATTTTGAAGTGGAGATAAACAAAACCCATTAGACTTCTCAGTGTTCAATTTTGCCATAGATCTTGAAAATGTTAGCAATGTGTTTCTCTAATTTTATTGATGACAAGATTTGTTTGAATTACAAACAACGTAAAAAATATATGCTTTAAGTAAATAAGATTATAAAAGACTAAAGTTAAATAGCTGCAGTACAGCTGGTATGATCTAGTAGAACTGAAAGCCTAGTGACTTTAAATATATACTTTGTATCTGTGGATAAGGTAATGGAATTAAGAGATAAATTCTAGAAGAAATTATAGCTAGGGAAAAGAGCCAGTCAGTGCATTGCATCTGATACACATTTGAGAGTTGATTAGACAAGTTATAGGGTGGTAGTTGCAAAACAGATTGTTCTACTGAACGTACAGCCTTAAAAAGGAGTGTTATTTGTACTAGGGCAATTTTGTGTGCCCTGTGTGCTGGAAAAAGCAGCTGTGCACATCAGGCCCAAGATTCCCAGTCTGGGCTAGAGAGTTACACAGAATAAGAATGGAGAAGGATCATTTTTATATAATTCTTGTACTTATCACATACTAAAACAAACAAACAATCCAAACTGCAAAAAAATAAAACAAGCAAAAAAAACCCACACAAAAAAGCCCAAAAGAACACCACCATCAACCCCCCCCAACAAAACCAGCACCAAAAAATCTCCCACCAAACAAAAAAAAAACCCAAACAAAAAACCAAACAAAAACTTACAAAATGCATTACTGCAGTCTCAACCTATGATAATATGTACTTTAAAAATAGAACACAGATTTAATTTTTTTAGATAATAACAATCATTTAGAATAGACAACAACAACAACGAAAAAGAGCATTTTCTATGACTTGGGAGTCATCTCAGTACATTTTGTGCTTGGAATGCACTTTTCTGTCATAGACTGTATTACCCAATGGTTACTAAGCTTTACAAGTTGTTTCTTAGTTCTCAGTTGTACTTAAATATAAGAAATGAAATAAATAATACTTTGGCAAGAAATGAAATTTGCTTGTGTGAACCTGATACAAAATTTACAATGAAAAATTTTGGCAGTGTTAGAAGAGGTTGAAATTCTGATTTCATTTTTTTTTCTCTTATACACATACAAACAAGAACAAAAAGAAAATTTGTAAATAAGTAAGGTAGAAGTTGAATCCCTACGTTTTTGGGGTTTGTTCGTCTTTTATATATGGAAGAAATGTCAAATGTAGAGTTCTTCCATCTTTGGAGAGTGTCTTGCACTGTTTTGGCTCTGTTGCTTCCCCTCTATGCCTTTGACTTCAGAAATTATGCAACTCTGGGAATTAGACTGCCCTGTGTAAGCTGGAAAGAATCTGAGCACTTCATGAAATACCATGTCTAGGACCAAGCTTCCTAGACATCCTGAAATCTTCTCTCAGTCTGGAGGCATCTCCTCTTTCTACACTGTAAAAATGAGGATGCTGAAAACTGCAGGTCTGGCAACCTTAAAAACCTTGTCTTGAAAGGTGTTTCCCTTCCTGTCCAGGCTCCCTCCTGCAGAGCTAGAGTACCCATGGCTTCTGGGCTCTGCTGCAGGATGATGCTCTTGCTTTTAGTTATCCAAATTTATTTCACAGCAGAGGACTGATACCTGCTGATATAGAATGCTCACCTCAGTCAAACTGTACATAGTTGAAGTTTAACATAACAAAACAGTGCGCGTAATTTCATTTGAAGCCCGTGTCAGTGTTGCAGTCTGCTTTAAAACGCTGTCTTCTCAAGTGGCATATATGCAACCAGATTGTTCAAAGCCCTGCTCCTTTGAAGGTTCATGCTTGTACATAGCCTCAGACAATTAGTAGTCTTGCTGAAATCAATAGGACTGCTGACTTTCATCCTGGTTTCTCTGTAGACAATTTCAAATTTTCCACTGACTTCAGTAAGGCATGACTGCTCTCACAGTATTTTATGTGCTGCAGGTTGGGTAATAATACAAAGGGATGCAATGCTTGTAAAGCTAGATAGACTTTTTATCATGGAAGTATGTTTTGGTTTTGTTTTTCTGAAGGTACTGTAGCGTTCAAGTAAACCTATAGAAAGGAAGGCCTTGGTCCAACTTCCATCTTTTTGATTTTGTAACCTGTATTGCACCTTGCTTATTCTTTCTTTTTAAGAAAACTGGTGGAACTGATGACAGATTCTTCAATACAGAGACCCCCCTCTTCCTTATACCATTGATACTGCTTATTCTCCTTTTATGCCTTCCTCTTCAGCCAGTCTTGGAGGTGAGATTTTGCTCAAATTCTTCTAGATTTGAACTGTGCCTCATTTCTTGAGGTACCCTTTTTTAGTTTCATCTCTGAAAAGGTTTCATCTGTGTTATGTATGTTACATATCACCTCTGAAACTGGCCTTTTACAGTCTGGACTGTGGATTTAATGTCATGTTTACAACTCCTAAGACAAGGTCTTGATCCCCTTCCCATAAATGAAACTATTTCCAAAATAGCTTGCAAGTACTATTCCCAGGCATGAGACTTATTTTTAAGTGCCTATGGCAAGTCATCCCATTCAGTGATTTACTGGTTATCTCCAAGTCCTCGGTCAGGCACACAGCTGTACCACAAGATGGTGGCTTGTTCTCTGTTCATAAATATACTGTAAAGTGTGGTCTATTTGGACCATCTTCTAGTCTTTGTGACCACCGTATCATCCTCAGTCTTGTGATGAAATGACTTCCAATATAACTTCTAATCTGGCTTCATCCCAAAGGTGAAAACTAGGTTTTTCACTACCAAAATTTATGCAAAATTTATTTATCACTATCTATCTGTCATGTCTCTTTTAATTACTGCACAGAACACTGGCTGTGTACTAGCATTTATCTTCATGTTGCTTTACAAAATAACTGTATGAGCACTACATCATTTTAACATTCAGGGATGGGTGTTTTATTTATGGTTTTCTTCATAAACACTTCAGCACACTAACCCACAAGCTTCTGTATGTACCTAGTTCAGATAGGTACTTAATCATTACCCTAAATAATTTCTTTCATATACTTGAATCAGAGTAATTTGATTCTCCTTCCATCTGCCTCCCTGTAAAATCCAAGTAAGAACTTGTGAGTAATTTTGTAAGTACAAATTTACTTTAGAGATGGCATACTAGACTGCAGATGCACTCAAAGCAGTCTCAGGTGTTACAATGATGGAGACTTTCTGGTGGCTTCCCCAATGGAGTCCACACAGGAAAATGTTTCTAGTTCAAACTGGCTTCCTACCTGTTTAGTGCTTAAGGTATACCTTGATAAATATTAAACTATGTCTATGGAGATTCATCTCCCTGCTCTTCCACTTGGTGATAATTGTGCTCAAAATTCAGAGTGCTCATTCTATGCTTCTTAGAAGTCCAGGAGTCTGGGTTAACAGCATTAGCTTCAAGTATCCCTTGTTTTATGGAATTCTTGTTTATAGTAGGCATTTACAAATAGACGTTAACATTAATGCTTAGTATTTCTGGAACCCAACACTGTGACAGTGATTCCACTGCATCAGACTTCACAATCTAGCTAGAAGGTTGTCTACTAATGTTGCTGAAATGAGGTAGTTAAAGAGACAGCAACTACTGTCTTACATCTGCATTAAGCTTTGTCTTTTTGAAAGAGCACACTACAAACTTCAACTGTTTTATTAGTTCCTTTCTTTTACTGCAGAACTTATGGAATCAGAACATAAATTTTTCCTATCTTTTTATTGAAGGATGTGGCATATTATTTTTGCCATTATGATATTTTCCACTGCATATGTAGAAAGATCATAAGACTTGTTATTTATTTGTTTTATCCTGTCTTGAGTTCTGGTAAGTTTCACCCTAAATCTGTGAATTGTTCTATACTAGTGGATGTCATAATTTCAAACTTCTACCTGAACAGATAGACTAGCCTTGCTAATTACAGAAATCATTCAGTATTAACTCTAAAAATCTGATGTAGCCCAACCCGAACCACCTGTATGCCTTTAAACAGTTTTTAATATTTCCAGCACTAGGTGTTAGAGTCAAAACTTGATTGACCCCTGGTTTCAGTTATAAAAGTAAATAAACACATCATTTTTGTTACTTATTTAGCTCACTTTATTCCAAATTGCAATCTAGCCTTTTATTGGTTATTATAATTCTTGAAGAACCTTTTACCTGAAGAATTTCTTGTTGATTTTTGTTTAATGTTAAACTATATAAAATATCTCTTTTCCCCCAATCTTTTTCTTATTTTTTTTCCACCCACCTCAGTGGCAGCTCTTAATGTTGGATGAAGCTTGATTCTGCATCTGTCACAAAATATTTTGTTCTGAATACTATACAGCTCTCCACAGTACTGTGCTTAAGTTTTCCAGATTTTTCTTTCCCTGTTAAACATTTGGCAGTAGCAGTATTCTCTGCTCTGATGGAAGATGTCATGCTCCGTGAATCTCTCAGTGAGTGAAAACATGAAAAGACTATTTGTTTACAATATTGCATTTTTGTTTTGTTTGTGTTTTTTTAACAGAACATGTTCCCAGGCAGGGATGCTGTAAGTGCAGCTAGTATTCTGACCATGTGCATATAGGACCATTTCCAGGTGTCTCTTCCCTACTTGATTTTCTATTACATTGACAATGGTCTCAGGCACATGGTGTATTTTTTGGATGCAGGGCCAGGAGTTGTACTTTGACGATCCTTGTGGGCCTCTTCTGACTTAGGATGATATATTGATTCTAATATTTTCTGTAGTGAGTAAGAAGCTGTAAGGCTTTTGCAGGATTAGAAATTATTGTCATCAGAGTTTTTGTTTAAGTAAAAGCAAAGGTAGTAGAAATACTCAAGAGAAATTGGGGCAAAAAAGGAAATTCTAAACCAAGTGCATTAGTTCTTTTTCCCTCCTTCATTTAAAGTCCCTGTAAATACTGATGTATAAATATAGTGGTAACAGGTATATTAATATGCTGTTAATAGACAGAAATAAGTATCCTTTAATTATAAATTAATAATTTATTTTTTTCTTATTTCTAAATTACCATGAATATTTAAGGGTTTTACTGTTTCCTGTTGCTTACAGAACAGCTGCTATTCTAAGTTCTAATGGAAATTCTTCCTGAGCAAATAAGAAGTGTTTCCAGTCCCCACACTGAATCTTAGTTTGATTTAGCAGGATGCTGCAATACCACAAACAGTGCCTAAGGTTTTTAAATCTTTTAGAGGTATACATACATGCAATATGTATACACCATCTAATACTTATCTATTGACTCTGAGGAAATGTACTGCAGACTTATTACCTTCACTTAAATGCTTTTCTGTCAGAAAGTGTTGTGGGTTAAAATCAGAATGGAATTATTTTAGCAAATCAAAATATTGTGGTCTTAATTACGAAGCTGTAAACTAGGCCATGAAGAGAAAAATTAAGTAGCAAAATTATCAATATTTAACAAGAAGAAATCATCTTGGAAGCCCTGGTATGTCGCATCCAGTGTTACTGAGATCTGATCCAGACAAGTTTTTAACTTGGGAATGTTTATTGCTCTGCAATACTGAGACATAAAGCTTTGTTGGGTAATTGATGAGAAGCTCCCTTTTAGCTAGCCTCAGCCTGTCTGCCTGGGGTTCTCCCTCCACACCTCTTTTACAAGAGGGGTTTATGCATCCCTTAGTTTCAAGCTCTTCATCTGCTGTGTTCAGTTGCTAGGAATGAAGTTCTGGTGGTTCTATTTTTCTTGTTAGGTTTGTTTCCTCTGAGCAGAAATGGTACATAGAGGCGGTAGCTGAGCCATTCTCCACCAACAGAAACAGAGAATTCAAGGCTTGTCTCAGTAATTTTACATTGTTAGTATAATTTTAATACAGAAATAATACCATATGTATATGATTAACATGCCATATATAATAAAATGAATAAAACCTGCAGCCTTTCCAAGCCATTACTTTTCAACTTGGCCTTAGCTGAAAATGCACTACTTTGAAATTTATTCCAAGGAGCTGATTGTTGCAGGTGGCTGTAGTGGACAGCAGTAATATATCTAGGATTTTTAAAGTGTCTCTTCATGATGACAAACATTAACAAGCAGATTAATCTGTGGCTTAATTGTAAGAGGTTACCCAAATAGCGTGGCCTTCAGCCTGTCTTTCCAAGTACAGCTTGCTACAGAACAATTATTTTGGCCAGCACACAGGAGGAATTGGAAGCATCATCTCATTTGTGGAGCTGGGATCAGTCTGTGGTGATCCTACAACCCTTGCTTAATTAATCCAATTTTGGCTTTAGACTTCTAACTCTGTTTGGCACAGCAAATACAGCTGTGTTGTGAATTTTACTGGAAGCAGACATAACTGTGCTATGCACTCAGAAGGTTTCCACACTGAATATTTATTCTTTTGACTCATTTCATAGTTAATATGTGCAGGCACTTGTGACAGGTTGCTACTTGCTGACTGATTGGCACAATTAATTTCCATGTTCCAGTTGAGCTACAATCCTGAAATACAGTTTGCTCATTCATTATGGGCTATTGCACATAAATGGGGAAAAAAATAATCTCTCAATTGAAAACTGACCTTTCCATCAGAGACTGTCAGTCCTCTAGCTGAGGTTTTTAAATATTCAGGGGCCCTTCTACATATTAATTGGGTAGCAATTTTAAGAAACGGATCCATATCTTCTGGAGGGGCTAAGAAGCACAGAGCACAATTCAGATGAATGAATTTGGAGATCCAGTTTTGTTAAATATACGGAGAATTCCAGTCTGTGTTCTACTTTTTGCCATCTTCTATAGAGCATTCCACTTAAGAAAAAATGAACAATAGGTTTCATCACTGACTCCATTCTGAGAGAAACAGAGGGCCCAATATACCAATTGGAACAAACCCATATGGAAGACTGTTGCCTCCCTAGGGCCTGGATAAGCAATGTCACCAAGAAACTCTCCAGCCTAATGTAGTAATTATCCATTACTGTTTCTTCAAGTGGGCATCAATGAAGTCACAACAAGAAGTCTGAGGACAATCAACAGAGACCTCAGGGTCTTGGCATGCCTAGTTGAGCAATCAGGAGCAAAAGCAGTGTTCACCTTTCTCCTGTTAGTTATAGGGAATGATGAGGGGAAAAAACAGGGAATGATGAGGGATGAAACAGGAAAATCATACAGATGAATGTATAGTCAGAGCCTGCTATTACCAACAGAATTTTTGGGCTTTTTGATCACAGGTCAGTTGACAAGACACCAGGCCTGCTGGTGACAGACAAGGTACACTTGTCTCAAAGAAGAGAAAAAAGATCCTTGCTCAGGAATAGTAACGCCAGTTTACAGCTACAGCAGTCATGTTTTGCTGGTGCTTCCTGTGTAGTGAAAACGAGAATGAAACACTGGAAGACTTAAAAATAAGTCATCAAATGCTATTACTTCCCTGCTCTGAAGTCAAATACCTCTTGCATTTAGGAGAGAATGAAGCAGATGGCAGTTGTGTGAAATCCAAAGAACTATCAAATAACAATTTATAATAATTTTATTTGTTCTGAATTTTGAAACCTTGATATCAGGAACTGTTTCTCTTTTGTGGTCTCTATTAATAAGGTCTCTATTGAAGTTTCAAATGATCAGTGTGCTTTTGGGCCAGACAGTCCACTACAAGAACAAAAATCCTATCTAGTGGACTCTGCAAAGTGCATGGTTTACCCATAGTCTTATTTACTCCATGAAAGTGTGCCTAGTCCTACTCCAGCTCATTAGGCACCAGAAACAGCCTCAAAACTGTAACAGTTGCAGAAACAAAAAGTTCTAAATGTGCCTTAGTCCCTGAAATAGATTTTATATGCATTATTTTACCATATATATAGTATATATACTGAGAAATTTTGCTTCCAGATAATTTGGAAGAGTTAATCCTCTTATTACCTAATTACTAAAAAAATACTTGAATGTTTAATCCATATTTCCCCTAATTAATATAATTGCAGAGAAAATGAAATAGGTTATGTAAACAGAAACTATTCCCATTACATAAAACTTATTCAGAATCAAGAGAAGCATAGGCAGTGTCATTGCTTAAACAAAAATACGTTCTTAATATAGCACAAATGAAATGTCTGCATTGCGACACAACACCCAGGAACGTTAAGCTAGAGTTAAAAGAGAAGATGCAGTACTGTATAGAATTTGCACTATAATGCAGACTTCTAGGACAGAAATAAGCAGCCAAACAAGTTTTGAATAAGACGCAGGCAGCATTAAGATTTAATACATAATGAATGTTTATGGGGAATTCTGTATCTAACACCCAAAAAATGAAAAATTATATTTCACAAGAAGAAAAAGAAGTAATAGTATCAAGTAAATAAAAAATACATCTTCTTGTCTTACTCAGTGGAACCTGTGTGAGATGGTGACTTAGACATACCAATATGGGTAAACATATGAGATTATTTCATTCAGTAAACCACCAGAATCTCTATCATTAAAAAAGTCTGGGTAACACTTAGAATGGGTAACAATTACACCAAAGTAACTACATCCCTATAAAAATCTCTTTTCTTAGAGTTTTATACTTACTACATAATCACATATTCCAATGATATAGTTGCCTTTTTTTTAAAATTATTTATTTTAAACTTTTTGCTAATGGTTTTGGGTCTGGGTTTTTTTTTGGTTTTTTTTTGTTTTCTTTTGTTTTTTTTTTCAGATGAGGGAATGTTGGATTGGAAATTCTTGGTTCTGTAAGTTTTTTCAGTCTGTTCTGCTCTTTCACAAAAAATAGACTAATTTCTAGACAACGTGATCTCAAGCTCCACCTACCTGTCGTGTCGTCTTGTTTCCTTAGAACTTCCAGATCTTTGCAAATGAGCCATTCCTCCTACATCTAACTGGACTGTGGGTTGGTGTTGTAATTTTACTACTCGTCATTAGAAATGAAAGTGGTATCTCTGTTGTTAAGGATAGCACCTAAAAAAAGGAAGTCACTTTGACTGAGAAGAAAGTAATAATAAAAAAGTATTTGAAAGAAATCAATTAAAGGATAGATTGAATATGGACTGAAGAAGCATAAAAATGCAGTAAAAATTTTAGCACAGTTTTTTGCAGTACTTTTCTCCTGCTTATCTCAATCAACGAGTAATTCCTAACATCTCTTGGTATTATGGTTGTGAGGGTGCTTTTCCACCCATTGTTTTTCATAGTAGCTCACAAAAAATGCTTGTCTTGACTATTGCAAAGGTTATGTATTAGATGAAAAATGATCAAGGGGAGAAAAGGCTAAAGATATGTCAGAAAATGACTGAAAGCTAAGTTTATGGGTTACTGAGAAACATGAAGTATTGATCACCACTTCTTTACAGTTGTTTCCAGAGAAAACTGAGAAGAAGAAGACATTCAGTGCTAGAAACTATTGTTAAAGTTAGTGGAAGAGGGAAGTGTATAATTTGGAGACTCAAAATCTTTCATTCATTGTAGAAATCATGTGGACAGAATCTATAAAAAGAACCAAGAGTACTGAGGTGTTGTTTTGCCTGAAAGATCTTCCACATAGGAAAGAGCCACCACAGATGTTTTATGCTAGGCAACCTTGTTTTTTTCCAATATCTGGAAACAGCAAATAGCAGAACTGATAATTACAGGGTAATGCATAGGTCTATAGACAAGTGTAGGCCCTGCTGAAAGCTAATTGATCAGAACCCAGTGATGTCACATAGTTAGCAGAATAAATTTAAATATCTAATGCTGTATGTGATTATTATAATTATCAAAACTTATGAACGTGGCGTGGGAAGGAACAGATGGGAATTTTTCCTTCATAAGCCTCTGACATGGATGAGTTGGAATTTATTTTTTTTTTGTGTCTTGCATTGTGTGCTGCCAATCAATTAGAAAGCAGATAGTAAATTAAGAAATCTCTTTCCATGTTGCCAGAGGTTATGAATGATTTCTGACCATAGTATCTTTAAAAACACTTATTTAGTGTTTCAACTGACATTAAAATGATAATCTGTACTATGTAAGAACTCTTAAAATTTAGTTTTGGAAGTTATATCAGCGTTAATTTACTAAACTACCTTTCACCTTAAAGTACCAGTCTCAGCCAAGGTCATTTTAGATCTTAACAGAAGTGCACACTGAATAAATTTTTAGTAGTTTCTGACAGAGGAGTGATAGTGTGTTCATGTTCCTAGTAAGCATGTTTCACACTTCTAGAAAGAAGTGTATCTCGGTATCTCGGTAGAGATACCAAAAATGGTTCAATGTAGGAGGACCAAAATAAGTCTCTTTTTATGACAACAAGTACTCAGTGCAGGGTTCAAACGGCCCAGTAGACAAATATTTGCTCCAACCTTTTAGGTAAGTGTAACTATGAATACTCTTACACTGACTCAAGAAATAAATCATCATGGTACAAAACAATTATTTTAAAAAATGTATAAAGTATTATTCATATCTTTGACTCACTAAAACTATATCCCTTTATCTTGTGACTACAGAGGGGTACAGTATATTGTATAAAAACAATTAGACTGACTATGGTCTTCAGTTTCTAAACTTTTCTGTTGAAGTGAGTTTTCCCCCATTTCCAAGAAAGATGGTTAAACTTTTTTCTGTCTAATGCTCATTAGTGCAGATAATATTTGGACTTGCTAAAAATGTCATCTCATTTCCTGCATTCTTTTATCTCTGAATTTTCATTTATCGTGTTCCCATTTTTTTCAAATTACATGTATTAATTTTCTGCCTACTCCCTTGACTCTTTTTAATATATCTCTTTGCTTTTCTCTGTCCATTTTCTATGTTCTTGTTCCAATTTTATTTGGTAATACTTTTTTCCTACATGACATAACTTATTGTCAAGAACAAAAAATCCTCAAGATACTTATGACACCATTTTGAAATATGTTTAGGAACAACAAGTCTTACATAGTTTTGGATTCTGCACATATACTGATTAAACATGTAACTTATATGATACAAATGCATTTAATCAGCCATGTTTCTTAATGCTAGCAAGAGATTTGTTTCATTTGAACTGACCAAAAAGCATTAATGTAACGACAAAATTTGCAACCAGTTTATTAACAATTCCATCCAAAACAGAAATAGTTTTTCAGAATTCTTGTCAAGTTTTCTTGATAGAAGAACTCAAAATCTGTCAACCTCTAGGGATCTAAGCATTGTGTCTTTGTAGTCTCTCAAAGCTACTTTTACTAACACAAAGTCATCTCTAGTGTGAAGGTTCTTTGAAAATACTTACTGTATCCTAAAAAATGGCATCCCATTCCTTGCTTTTCTGATGTGACTTTGAAATTTGTCTGATCTCACTTATGGCTGGAATCTAATGAAAGACTTCTCTTAGGAAAAAAATCATTTTGCAGTTCTGTGGTATTAGAGCTGCAGTGCTGGAATTAAATAAGAACAACCAACCAAAAGAACCTCTAAACTCCCAACAAAATTATTTTTATAAATTTATTGAAGTTCTTTCACACAACTGAATAAATGCATTCAGTTCACAACTATTATAAAAATAAAACTGTGATGATTTATAGTAAAGGTAGAGGTCTTCACATATGGATATTACATGTACTTGAGGATTTCTATTGCACATCTACAGTTCATTGGCACTATAATGGGTTTTGATTAACTTTTTATTTAAATTGAAGATTTAACGTTATTTATTTTGGCATTCATGTTTTATTGATTATAGACCGTTAAGTCTCTTGTTCTTTATTTGCTGTACCATATTGGGCTGCAACAAATAATTTTGTGGACAGTCCTCAACCATTCAGACTAATGACATGATCAATAAGAAAATTGTTGTATTTGCTTTTACCGTCAAAGGTTGTGTTGGGCAGTCTAGCGCTAATGTCAGGTATTGCTCAAATACACAAAACTGTCATTGCAGAGACCTAGATAACCTTTTATTGCAAACAGTATTCTCTGCTTAGTACAGGTATTTTTAACTATAGAAAATAGACTACCTGGTAATATTCTAAGATTTTAGATATTTCCTGACCCATGTAATCTTTTGTATAGTGAAAAGTAGGGCAGTTTTTTTGTGATTTTGGTGTTTAGTTTTGGGGTTTTTTTGTGTTTGTTTTTTTGTTGTTGTTGTTGTTTTTTGGGGTTTTTTGTGTGTGGGAGTGAGGAAAGAGAAGTGTATTGATTTTCCCTTTCTCTGGTTTATATGATATTTGATGGGAATTAGGCAATAAAGGAATTAAGCAAATATACAATATTCAATTACTAAAGTAAAACAGCAAGCAACAGGAACAAAGATATCAACAAATTGACCTAGAGCTGAATAGCTTCAATTTGATCTTTATTAAACTTTGTGTTCACTCTAATTCGTTTTTTCATCTTTTTAGTTGGAAAAAAATAAAAATTGAGCCTTTATAAAATGACATATTTTGGTAATATCATATAAAATGAAATGAATAGTTATGTGGTGTATCTGATATTGCTGACTGCTGTAGTTGCCACTCACAGGGTAAATTTCTGTCCTCCTCAAACAAAGCTCTGTTAAATAAACCTGGGGAAACATTTCCTTCTAATGTTTAATTGTGTTTTCTTGCATAAAACGTGAAATTAATTTAAATATTCTAATTGGATGAAAGAGGACTGGAATGGGGTTAACAGGGACCTGTTCTTTTTGTTCTCAAGAGAGAGAATGTAATCTTTTGTTTTACTAACATACAGGGTTTGCAGCTGAGATGAAACTCTGTCCTGCAATCATAGCTACACTATCTAGCTCAGCTATATTCTTATTTGATTTATATAACTGCATTTCTGCAAAGAGTATTAAAAAAAAAAGAAAAATCATAATCTATGTCTAAGTCCAAACATGTCTCCTAATACATCTTCAATTGAAGAAGAACATTTGAAAGGAAATTAGAAGGAGCACATCCAAATCCAATACCTGGAAGCTGTTCCCGCTTTGGTTTTTTTAAAATGCATTTTTATCTTAGTCTTTCAAAATTATTCTTCAGAGTGTTCTGCCCAGCTTGTATAAAAATTGACTGTCTTTTGTGCATCTCTCTGTACAGTACAGGACTCTGAGAATTGACAGTGTCTCTTGTTACCTTGATATTAATTGCATTTTGAACAGAATAAACACTAGGTTGAAATTTGAGATGTGTATTATCCCAGGAGATGGATTTATCATTAAATTAACAGTGTACACTGTCTGACTTTCATTGTAAAAGGACTCTAGGAAATATTGCAGATTCACTGACCAGTAACCTAGATAACTATCAATGTGCATCAAAGATTTTCATTTTTCATTGTTTCAGTAACTTAAAAATATAGCAGCTGAAAAAAATAAAATGTACTTTAAGAAGTAACTGTGGTGGTTTAGTTTTCTGGGTTTTGGTTTAGGCCTTCCTTGGTAACAATGTCATAACTAAGGAAGTATTCCACACCATTCCTTCACGTAGTCAGGTGTATATA
>JAWWEE010000122.1:33025305-33073469 GCA_035221455.1 Xenops minutus | reverse complement strand
CCCCCTTCTTTCTCGGGGTGGTGAGGGGAATCCGTGTGGCCAGCAGTTGGGCTTGGCAGGGTGCCAACTCAAACCTCCACAGTAACATTAATATAGTTGACCTAAAAAGAATGTGTTGACTAGAAAACAAAAGAAATAAAAGGAATAAAAAAAGAAAGAACATGAGCCAAAATTGGAGAATGGAACTTTGTCAAAAATTTTTTTGAAAATCCAGATTAATTATATCAATTAATCAATGCTCATTAATGCCTTCAAAGTAATCTGCTAGACTTTGGGCGGATTACTGTCTATGAAACCTATGTAGAACTTTAGCAAATATTTCAAATTTATATATACATCTATTCATTCTCGAATAATAATTCTTCCCTATTTTCCCGATGGTTATCCAATTGCTATTCGGAGACCCCTAAGTCATCACAGGAGTCCTTTCTCAAGTTTTTTTCTCTTCAGTTTTTTATGCTACAATTTTTATGCTACAATTTTTTATATGCTGAGTTGGTAACTCAGCAACTTCATACTTGACTTCCTTCACTCTTGAGCAAATTGCCTGGTACTGGCAACTGTTATTGTTCAATTTATTAATTTGCACTAAATACTCTTCTATTGATGCCTTTTTTAAAAAAAATGGTTTCTCCATCTCAGCCCTTGTGAAGAAGGGAACCTTCCCGACCCCGACCATAGCGAACACTGATGAAAGGATTCCCTTATCTTTTCTGCAGTGGTCTTCCCTTTCTTTAGTTCTCCTTTTGTACTTTGATAGTCTACTGACCCCACTGACTCTTCAGTCGTCCTACTTCTTCTGTGCTTGAAAACATTTTTATTATTATCTTTTATGCCTTTGGCAAGTTTTATCTTAAGGTGTCACCTGGCTTACTGTACTGTAGTTTTACATTTGACTTGCTAGCCCTTTTATTTTTTTCTTTCAAATTGTTCCTTTAATGTGTCATGATCACCACTCCTCACAGTCACCCCAGCAGTAATCTGAAAATTTTGCACTGTATCACTCTTAAAATCTATGAAATGGAAATATGGAAAGACTTAATAATCAAGAATATTATAGATGTGCATGAGTTAATAATGGGTCACTGAGATGCACAGAATTAGAACTTTTATGTTTTTGTCAAATTTTAATAATAGATGGGCACTGAACAGAGTTATTTCAGGATTGTACTTCCAGGTAGTTTTTAACATGCATGATTTTTTCCTTTTATTTCAATTTATCCATAATACCTCAGTTCTTCTTGGTACAATTTTCATCTTTATAATGAGGCATACCCTTAAGTTCTTGTCCAGATATGGCTTCTTGTACCTATTATTTTTTTATTATGAAGTCTGACGTGAGTTCTTTCATCTAGTATGTGTCTGGGGTGCTTAATTTCGATGGCATTCTAAAATCAAAGTCTTCTCAGAATATACTGATAAGTATATTAGTAAAGATTTTGATAGGAATAGAAATTATGAGCAGTATAAATTTCCCGTGTATTTCAGGGGCATCCATTTTAAACGATATTTTTCTGGTGCTGTTTTCTAGCTGCACATTTGCAACATTTGTTTTATCCTATATTTGTTTGCAGATGGTGTTACATAATGTTTCCACAGTTATCTTTCTAATGCAAATGATCATTGTAAAAACTAAAGAGTTGAACAGTATAAAATGAAAACCATCCTACTAACTGCAGGTGACAATGTTTTAGCATAAGTATATCTTGTTGGCACTTCAGAGTGCACAATTTTCTCATATCATTTTCATTACGTAGCTAAGGTAAATTGATTCTAAATTGGTGCTATGAAAAAAAACGATTTACCTCTTCCTTTCTTCCCCTTTTTTATAGCAAGATGTAAGAGGAAAATACCATTGCTAGTATAATTTATTTGTTTAGATTTGTGACTGTGCTAAGGAAAATGACTATCACAGGCTCTAAGCATCACTGTAAAATTATTTTTTAGGAAATTTTTAAAAAATCAGCAATTTTACCACATCTACAGCGCAAGGAATCAGTCAGTAAAGACTATGTTTTTTGTTGCTAGTTGTTCATAATGATGCATTTGTTTGCAAGATCAGGGTTGTAAATTATTTGTTTTAGAGAACTTTTTTCTCAGGTGTCTCTCTTATTTTGTGGTATTTCTTAATCAGAATGCAACTTAATCTCAACACTTACCTGGGTTTTTTTGTTTGTTTGTGTTTTTTTTTTTTTTTTTTTTTAATTACATTGTTCTCAGTCAATGAAATAGATCATAAACTACAAAGAATTAGTTGCAACCGATGTCATTGGAATCTGGGGGAATAGAACCCTAGTGACCAGAGAAGAAACAAAGGAATTGCATTTAGTAAAAAACAGAATAACTAGGAATTGTGTAATGAAGCTCCCAAATAAATATAATAATTTATGCCATGGATAGATCTTAGTTGTTAAGTGTAGATATACTGGGAAATTTTGCCTGTGGTTGCACCACATATGAATTATTCACTCTTTCTGCACTTGTGAAATAAAAATAATGTATAGTTCGACATTTTCTATATTAGTACAATGATAGGCTATCATATATACCTGCTTACAGTCCTGTACAAAAATAAATGTGCAATTAGAAGTAATTTATATCTCAAAATCCTCTATGAGACTGAAAGAGAAACCTTTGACTGATCAAGAATATGGTCTGTTTCTTGAGGTAAATGTAAAGCTCTGCACAAACACAGTATGCAGGAAATCTTTCATACCTGATCTGAAGTTTATTTCTTATCCAGTCCCAGTCTGCTATTATTCTTCACCCAATGTTCTGGGGCTAAGATCAGCATTGATTTCCATTTTTTGCACTTCCATTAACTGTATATGGAGTGCACCACATAAAAAAAAAATGTACCATGAACTTCATCATTCAATGGAACTTTTCTTATGGGCTAGGTATAACATGGCTCACTTCTCCCATATCACAAGCTTTCAAAAAAAATCAAATGTTTTGGAGATATTGCTATGCAGAAAGATTTTTTTTCCTTCATTCTAGCCTTGAGATGAGAAACTAACCTTTTCTACCTCTTGTGGAAATTTCTTCCCATTCTCCTGTGCAATTTATTATCCTAGACAGAAGAACTGATTTTTTGGGTGTTTTTTTTGGAAGGGAGAGAGTGACATGAATAATAAACCCCTTTAAATAAAAATAAGTAATCAGAAAATCAGCAAACAAAAACCTAGTTTTATTTTATTTGACCTTCATGTTATAAAGACAAGATAGTTTTCAGACCTGATACTTAATAAGAATTTTTACCCTGAAAAATAGAAAAAAAAATAATGAGTTATCTGAACCAAACATGGTACGTGGCAGAAAAATGCATGACAATTTAGCATAATACAGGTTTAATCCAGTCTGGGCAATCTTTCTTTCAGGTACATCAAGTTCAAGATATGTGCACTCGTATTCATTGACTGTTTTTGGCAATCAAGAAGAAAGGGGGGGAAACAGCAGTGAAAAGCACAATACCTTCAAGTCTGTCCTTTAGGAGATACAGAGTCAATAATGGTTTTTAAACCATGTTAAAAGACAGTTCTTAAAATGTGCAGCTACTGGCTGAAAAAAGTCTGTTGGATGACAGAAAATATGACAGCAAAATCATGGGCATTAAATTTTTTCATTTGTGTGAAATCTTTTAATGTCACTTCTCCTTTCCAAATTAATGCTCACAAGAAATGTAGCTAGTTCTGGGATGCAAGGAAGAATGTAAAGACATAAAGCACTCATGTAAAGAAAAATTACACTGGAGAGATGAAAAAAAGGATGAGTCTATGTAGTCTACTGGAAATTAGTTGTCATTACCGTCATATTGGAATGATGCTGGGTAAGAAAATATGATGAACTGCTGCAGAAGTGCACATGAGTTTGGCATCATACTATTTCATCAACATTGATTTCCCTTAGAAAACAGTGTATTTTGAAACCCAAGAAAACTTTAGGGATATAAAAGAAGGGGGGAAAGTAAGTAGTAAATATATAAACAGCAGGGATGTTTTATATTTGTTGCTTTATATATGCCCCCTTTATTGAGGTATCACTGGCTTCCACAGAATAATTAGAGAGTACAGAATTTCACTTTGTAGTTCCTGTCTGAAGCCCACAGTTTACAGCTGCTTTATACATGAAGAGAGAATCAGATTCTGCAGTTTGAAGTAGCCATTTTTCAGAGCAGCACTGACTGTGGGTGACAAGTAAACAGAAACATGGAATATTTCTTGTGGAAAGCATTGGAAATTGCAGTTTCTTTGCCTTTAACAGAGCAAATGAAAATAAATGTACACAGACATCTTATGGTTCTTTAAGGTCATAACCTGACTAATTTCAAGACTTTTAGGAATGCTGTTTTCCTCTTAAAGCAAGGAAAAATATGTCATCGTTGAAAGTGACAAATCTGTTTTGTTGATGGAAACCCTTAACGTGTTTTCCTTTGAGCAATTTCTGGTAAAATTACTCATACATGATTAATCAAAAAGGAAACAATATAATTATAGCTATTCTGTAATACACTAAATAGGACTTCTGTGTATCCCTGAGTAACAGTATAGCTTTTTAGGGGGGGGAAAAAAAAGCTATCCCATCAGATATTATTAGCAATGGCAGTGACAGAGAATCAATTGCAATCACTGCTAAATTGTTTCTATGATTAGTTTCTTATCATAAAAAATGTGCCCTGTGTTGCAAGTTTGAATTTGTATGGCTTGGTGTTCCAGGCCTTACATCTTTGTTGTGTCTTTGTGCATTGGACTCATTATAAAAGTTTTGTCCTGCTGTAGATACTCACAAACAGAGACTGGTTCAGTACTAAACCTCGCACTTGGTAATCTTAAGTAGCTTGACCCACTTCAATCTTTTATGATATGATATATTATCCACCTCTTTATAGGTTATCATTCATTCCAGTGAGACAAGTAAGTCTAGCTAATGTTACCTAAGGCATCACTAGAGAAACCAAAAGAAACTGAAAATTGCTCAAAAAATAAGAGTCTCATCTACTCTTCCTCACCTCCTTTCTGTGAAAAACAGCAGTCCACCCCCTTAATCTGTTTTCAGTTAGAATATCCATTTTCCCCAAATTATTTTAGTAATTAATCGATCTGGTGTAACTTTAGCCAAATGTATTATAATGGAAGGATAATATATACAGTAGTTTGAAAGTACTTTATCTCTTTTCTTGCAAAACCTAATATTAACCCCTGTGGGGGTGGTCACAGTAGTCTTCTTTAGTTGGGGAGGATAAAAAGGGATGATGTTGTCATTCTAATTTTTAGGAAAGAGTTCCTGAATGCAGATACCAAATGATAAGACATAGGAAATAATTCTGATACAATTGCTTGAGCTCAGAAAAATATTAGCTCCTGTATTTTCTTCCATTAGCCACCTGAGGATGTAAGCAAAACTGCACATTTAGATCATGAAATCACAGAACATGCTGAACTGGAAGCATCATTGAGTCCAAATCCTGGCCCTGCACAGGACAACCCATGAATCATGCCATGTGTTTGAAAACATTGTCAAAACACTTCTTGAATTTATGTGGGCTTGGTGCTGTGACCACTTCCCTGGGCAGCCTGTCCCAGTGCTCAGCCACCTGTTGGGTGAAAAGTCTTTTCCCAATATCTAACCTAATCATCCCTTGACTTGCCATTCTTCTAGTCCTGTCACTGGTCACGACAGTGAAGAAATCTGTGCCTGTCCCTCCTCTCCCCCTCATGAAGAAGTTGTAATTGCAATGAGGTCTCCCCTCAGTCTTCTCTTCTCCAGGCTAAACAGAGTAAGTGACCTCAGCCACTCCTCATATGTCTTCCCCTTCATATCCTTCACTATCCTTATGGCTCTTATTTGGTTGCTTTCTAATAGCTTAATTTCTTTTTTTATATTGTGGTGCCCAAAACTGCTCACAGTACTCAAAGTGAGGCTGCACCATAGCAGAGCAGGGAAGGACAATCACCTCCTTTGACCAGCTGGCAATGCTGTGCTTCAGGATAGTCTTCAGATGGCTTCTGGCCTACTGAGCTGGATGATTTGTGTCACTCTTACTTGGAGTTCCCAGGTATCTAACACAGGTTTCCATATTTTCACTGAATGCATGAGGCCTGAACCTTATTTTGCAAAGCTTCTATTGGGCTCCTGAGGCTCACGTAACACATCCCGTTACAGCTACATTGCCTGGAAATTTCAAACGAAAAAAGTTGCTGTCCAAAGCTGAATGTCTCCATTTTGAATTGCTGTGTTTGCAAGGTCCATTTCCTTTAAATAATCCTCTGTGAGTGGACTGGATACGTTTCAAAAGCTTTCAATTTCCTTTTTATTTTTCACAGGGGTTATGTTTTTAGTAATGGTTGGAGAAATGTGTAAAATACAAATTTTTGTTCTAGAAAACTGTTTTCTAGCACATCCTGTGGAAAGAAAACAAAAGGATATTCCTTCCACATCTTACTATAAGCTTCCTATAACACTGCAATTTTTGCAAAAATGCAAAATAAAGCAAGCCTCTTAATGAAAACTTTCCAACATTATTAGCAAGACAAAATTTAAAAGCCAGCTTTATTAGACTTCTTGTTGACAAGTAAAAAATATGGGACAGAATAGCTTATTTATTTTTCTCTTTCTCTAGAAAAATGTTTTTCTTATATATTTTTATTCACACTTTTGAGAACAAAAGGCTACTAGCTGACTGAATAAGAAAACTACATGTGGCTATAAAACAGTAAAATATAACGGTGTAGCAAATTCACTCCTAGAACCCTTTCTCCAGTGGTGCTGTCTAAGTACAACCATTGTCAAGAGAATTAAAGCAGTATTTCCTTTGTATAAAGAGCAAAAACAAATTTAAAAATACAGTGTATTCTAGAAGAGAGTTTTATTGCTGGGATTTCAACAGTTTTCCTATTGGCAATTCTGCTCATTCTTTTGCAGCATGGTATGTCTACCACTGTCAATCTAAATACAAAATGCAAAATACTTTGCATTGGAACAGAATCTATGTAATTTCAAACTTCAAGATAGAATCAGGTACCTCCTAAAAAGCTCTTCTTTGAAAAGTGTGAATGAATTCCAAACAGGGCTTAATTACACTAGATATTTTTTTCACTGTTACTAGATATATTGCAAAGTACTACAAAGTAAGATTTTTTTTTTTTTAATTGGAATAAAATTTCCTGCTTAAAGATTCTCTTTTCCACAGATGGCTTCAGAATCTTCTAGCTATACTTTTGGCTCCTTCTGAGGTTAGTGCTTGTTGTCTATTATATTCTGCCGTAAAAAAGAGAAACAATAAGGGAGTCACAGGTAAGTGTTGAATAGGAAATACTGCCATGCAAATGCAACTACTGATCTGTTCCAATCTTCTTCACAAAATTGTACAGGGAAGTTTCAGAATAAATGAAATCTAGCTAGTAAGCTGCACTTAATCCCTGTTCATCTTTGTATTCTATACATATCTGTGTTGAACAACTGTAGAAGAATCTAGATTTCTGCTCATTTGCAGTATAATTGTAGTTCTTGGGGTTTTTTGTTTCTCCAACAGAAAATTATTATGCTGTACATATCCAAGGTGTTTATGTATTATTTTATAATGATAACAAAAGCTAGAAGGAAATGTTGAAGTAGATGTCTATTATTCCATTAAAATTATTGTATGAGAAATTTCTATCATCTCACATCTCAAACATTCACAGTTTTACTAATTTAATGTAGCTCCCAAGTAAAAATATTAAGATATATCATACACAGATTTTTATCAGAAAGGTAAGACTGTTGCATGTGGACAGAAAGACACAACTTTTCTATTTTGCTGTTGTTATTATTATTTGTTAACATGGTCATGTTTAAAATTTAATCATGTCAGGAACTTTAAAAGTTTAGGAAAATTAAATCCCTCTTTAGGAATGTTATTACTCAAAACCGGGGGTGAAAAAGGTGAGAAATGGAGACACAAACAGATTTTTAGGTGAAAAAGGTGAGAAATGGAGACATAAACAGATTTTTAGTTTCAGGGGTTGGTTATACTATGTGTGTTTTCCAGCAGGAGGTTTTGGTGGTAGGGGAATGAAGGAAAAGCAGCTTGGCAAGGCTGGCTTGCTTGCTTGCTATAAAATACATCAATATCATTTTATAAAAGACAGTATCCAGTTCAGGTGAAGGGAAAACAGCAGATTGACTCCTTGTTGAAAATAAACTGTACTTTCCTTTTGGGAAAAAAAACAGATCCATAGCTGTGAGTTCTGTTATACTGTTTTGGATTGAGGTTTGCAAGGGCCTGCAGATACCATAAAATTAGATTTAGATGGAATTTAGCCTTCTGTATGACTTACACAAAATGAACTTCTGTTTAAATTCTATATTATAAGTGGAAAAGTAAATTAGGAGAATGAAGCAGATTGAGGCATATATTCATAACTAAGCAGTGGGAATACTTGAGTGGTTGAGATGGGGAAGAGAGGCTGCCAGACTTTTGTGTTTGCCCTTGAGAGCAGAACATTCTGAGTGGCCTGAAACATGGCTCTGGTGGAAGGCATAATTATATTAGAAGTACATCACTTTTTTGAATGTCATAATTTTAGTAGGAAATCAGTAATCTTCAGCTTGCTTTCAAGCTTCTAGTTTGAAGTTAAAAACAAATCTGAGAAAGCAAGTTTATGTTTACCTGACTGAAACTTTATTCTGCAAAGAAGCATGTATAGGACTACAAACATGAAAAATAAAAAGAGAAAAAAATAAAAACAACGAGAAGAAAATAAAAAAGTTGAAAATAACCATGTGAGAAGGGAAGGAGAGGAATTGCAGCAAGGAGCCAAAAAGCGGATGGGAAGATCCAGAAGGTAAAGACACAAGTTGCTGTTGGACCCTGCTTGAATTATTTTATGTGGCTATTCTAGTAACCTCTGATTCTCAGTCATTCTTTCCTTCTGGTATCTTTCCTAAATCTTTGTGGTCAGGGTGAGGTGAAATCTGTGTAGGTCTTACTCTGACTACACAGTGTAAGGCCTCCCCTATCTACTGCTCATCTAAAGGATGTTTTTAAGGGGTTGATCTCAAACCAGCTCTATATTTCTTTTCCACTGATGTGATAGTATCTTCCTGAACTGCTTTATGGGGATGTTTCAATAGATTCATACTGTTTGGTTCTTCTATGTAGTTTCTTTTCCAAGCCCTCTTTAACTAGTGAAAGAT
The DNA here is from genome assembly GCA_035221455.1 of Xenops minutus. Taxonomy (NCBI): domain Eukaryota; kingdom Metazoa; phylum Chordata; class Aves; order Passeriformes; family Furnariidae; genus Xenops; species Xenops minutus. The sequence goes on along the minus strand of JAWWEE010000122.1, from coordinate 33,064,292 downwards.
AGCAACTAGGGCTCTATAGCAATTATTATACCACTAGAAATATCTTCTTTTGTAATTCTGGGGGGAGAATGGAATAGGACTGAAGAGGTAGGTATGAAATAAGGTTAAATTACATGTACTTTGTCCCCTTTGTTAAGCATCCCCTATAAAGATTAATTTTAGGTCCTAAACATCTGTCAGCCATTCAAGTCCCTCTCTCTTTCTAAAATGCTCTTCCTTTCACCAAGGGATTGACAACAGCTACATGGCATCTTTCTATGGTTTGAGGCTCCCCAGTACAAAAGAGATGTTGCTAATCTGAAGAAGGTGCCATGGAAGGCCTCTAAGATGACTAGGAGGGCTTAAGCACAAAACATGCAAAGAGAGGCCTGAGGAACTCGATCCATTTAGCCTGGAAAAGAGTAAGCTCTGGGAGTGGGGAAAATCTAATCATAGTCTGCCACCACATAAAGAGAGTTGTAGAGCAGATAGAGCCAGACTCTTCTCAGACATCCACAGTTAAAGAGCAGGAAGAGTCAGTTTCAATCTGTAATAGAGTGTAGGTATGTAAGGAGAAAAGTTCTTCATTGTGACTGACCTTTTTGGACATGCTGCCTAGAGATGCTCTGAAGGTTTTCAAAACACCTCTGGGTGAGGTTCAGAGAAAACTGGTCTACCTGTGAGGCTGCCCTACTTGGAGAATGCTGCTGCAAGGAGTGGCATCCCGAGTCCTCTCCAAAACTATGTTTTATGTGATTCTCAGTAGCAAAAGTAATACTGTTCCTTGGGGGACGATAAGGATGAACTGCTGAAAAACATATTAAATGTAATGGTTGATATCCCAGCATGTGGATGGGTGTTAGGTGGTTGAGTTTGCATGTACACGTGGAGGGAGAGAATTGAAGAGAAAAGGAACTTTGATCCTGTTACATTAAGATTTTTAGAAATCAATCCCATTTTTTTTTCTTCTTTTTAATGAAGAAAAAAAGAAGAATAGTGATAGCGATAATAATAATCACTATCATATTAATGAATAGTGATAACATGCCCTTGTCTCCTGTACACAATAATTTATTGTATTTGTAGAGCTTCCTTTGACATCAACTGATTGCCTCAAGCAACCATAAAGTACTTGTATACATATGAGCCAAAACCAGCAACTGAGACATCACACATAAGGAATTTTTTATTTATTAATCAATTTTTAAAAGTGATTATGTTACATAGAATAAGACAATGGTGTTAATTCTCTTCAATGCTTTTTGGAAGAAGTTTTTGCTTTCTATGTTCTGTAAACACTATTACTTTATCCACGTGAGCAGTTGATTTGAGCTCAGGTAAGAGATGAAAAAGTTGATTTGAATGAATTGGAGCATGCATAAATGCATATCAAATGGTAGTCATTGAATTGTACTGAAGGTTTGCTTATGTTTTATTTTTGTAATTAACCTTCAGATGCTTCTGTAATCTTCCTTGTCTGTGGATTCTACAAATCTAGAGAAAATAAGTATATACTGATTTTTTTCCCTCTAACAAGAAATTTTCCATGTACAAGAAGTTCAGAGGGCTGGATGACAATCAAACACTCAAAAAGATAACTTTTTCACAGTATGACAATCAAGATTTGCTGGCTTAAGCTACTAAACACCATGATGTTTAAAGAAAAGTAATAGTGGGTTTGATACTTATTTTTTTTTATTACCTAACTCAAAGGTTTTGCTAATTTTTGTAGTACAAAACTGTAAGTAGTAAGGCTGAACAGACTACTACATGTCAGAGTAGCAAACAGCCCACAGGAGCCTGCCCTAATATTAGATCTAATATTATTTCTCTTGGGCTGTTTACTTTTTTGTGCACTTCAAGATATGAATTTTTATCCCAGTGCAAACACAATTTATTTTGGAAATATTTCTTGAGAAATCCTCTTTGTACTATCTGTTGTTCTTGCAAGCTAGCTATAAAACAAACCAAAGTGTAGTATGCTGGCTAGTTTAGCTGGCTAAGCCCTTAATGTTTTATAGCATGAGATCAGCAATTCTCTTTTTCCCCTATTTCTTTCTTTGTCCTCTCTGTTCAACTTATATGGACACAAGAAATAACAGAAGTTCATAATACCTTAAGACTTCCAGTCTTTTTCCTAATGTTTTGGTTTGGTTCATAATAAGGAATAAATTATTCAAGGGAAGACTGATATTATTTCAATACTTTGCTTAAAAATATTTGTGTGCTTTCCTCTCTGTCTCCAGAATAGTGGCAGTCAAAAATTTCTCGCTAGATAATGAGGGCAACAAACAAAAACCCCAAACCAAACAACCAACCAAACAAAAAGACCCCAACAAAAACCCCAAGCAAGCAAGCAAGCAAGCAAACAAACAAAAAACAACGACAAAAAAAACCCCAAAGCTGAATGCATTTGTGAGTTTGGAATAAATGGCATAGGAATTATTATAGGCCCTTTCCATGACAGTTAATTTAACAGTTATTCTGTTAATATTACTCTCTCTGCCGATATTTCAATGTACTGTGAGGAGTACTTTGCCATGTGTGTTCACTATTAAATAACCATATGAAATTATATACAGGTGGTGTTGTGCCCATAGTGCCCTAGCAGAACAGACTCTTGCTTCAAGGCTTGATTTTAACCAGTCCCCTGATTTTCTGCATTACAGCACACTCAATCCTCACTATCAGCCGTTAGGAAGGTTCCTTCTGTCCCATTCTGACATTGGGCTGTAAGTCCTTTTTTCTTTCTTTTTCTTTTTTTTTTTCCTCCCCTGCAGGCTCCCTGTTCACTTACTACACTCTGTGACCTCTGAATCTTCTGTCCCCAGACTCTTAGCTCCTACCCAAAGCAAGAGCTCAAGGGTATTTTTCCTCAAGGAAATTCTTTTAACCCAGTCATTCTTTGTAAAGGAACTTAAAGGACTAACTGAGAGCAAATATACTGTGTCTATCATACCTTTTCATCTAGGTAGATGGAACTAGGAAGGAGAAGGGGATTACAGAAGTAAAGAAGTTAGAGCAAAGGTTGTATGCATTTATGTGGAGTCAAATTTGTTAATGCCTTTAGTAAACTTTTATGATAAATTATTGGGAAATCTGGTTAGGTAATATGGTCTTCAGTTAAGAAATTTCCATACATAAATTAAAAATTGAAGGAAATAATAATTCACAGATCATACTTCTTGAAGGTAGATTTAGTTTTTTTGAAATGGTATAGAGGAAACTGTGTGATCTGTAGAAAAGTGTAATTGGATGGTCTATGAAAAAAACTACCAAACATAAATATAAAGGTAACCAAGATAAAAATGCCCTCTGTTATGAGACTTTATTTCCCTAAATGCTGAACCCTGAAAAACCTCCTGCATTCTTCTTTCTTGCAAATTGTATTTTACCATTACAAGAAAATTCCATCCTGCCTACATTAGCCAAAGCTTTCTCAGTTTAGAGGTGTTTAAGTATGATTAACAGCCTGCATTCTGCCCTCTCATTACAGTAAAGTATCCAAGAGTAAAAAGGGAATGTGGTATTTTTACTGCTTTCTCATAACTTGATTAATAGTAAATAGAATTAAGCCTGAAGAGTTTCTGTGTTGTGCAAGAGTCAGATGAGTCTAGGCAGATGAAAGCAACGGCAACTATAGGCATGAGCCAAATGACTCTCATCTGCTTTATACCCTGTCATTCGTCACAACAGTCCAATTGAAGCTGACCACTGCAATAAGTTGCTGTACAATCCTTAACTGAGAGTTACACCCTTTTTGTGGTAACTGATGCAGCTAACCAATGTTCCTGAAGAATGAGAAACAGCTTTAACAGTCCATTAACAAACAATTTCAGAACAACTAAAAATCTAGATACACTGTGTATGAACTTCCCCTCAAAAAACTGAAAAGTGAAGATTCCTTCTACCCTGTGAAAAATCTCTCTCAATTCAACCAGTTTTAGGCAAAAGAGAAAACAAGGTAAAAAGACATGCAGAATTGATTAGGCTCATATTTTGAAATATCCTTCCTCCCCTCCACTTCAAAAATATACAAGAGCCCCAATCCCAGCGGCCGTATTCTTGATGCAGCTAACTAAATAATTCGAGTTGGTTGTGTACTAAACAGTAATGGGAAAGCTGTGAATAGCTTCCTCTATCCCTATCCTAACAAAGAAATTTAGTCTGATGCTTGTGTCACTCCCTCTCCCTCACTCTGAAATTTCCAGACATGCAGTTAGTATCCTGCACTGGGAATTCTGAGGTAATTTCCAGATTCTACTTCTTAGGAGTTTTATTCTAAACTCTAAGTATCTGGCAATACTAGTCTACAAGTCTTAGTTTAAATACATTTTCACGCTGAGATTTTATGTGAGGCAATTTCTTATTGTATCTCATCAATACAGATACCTGTATGGTGGCATTTATAATATTCTTGTTGGTTACAAGAGTAGACAAAACAAAACAAAACAAAACAAAACAAAAACAAACAAACAAACAAAAAAACCACAAAACTATAACAACAACAACAAAAAAAAAAACATAGCACATCCACTTAAGACTTATACATCAAGTGAAAAGAATTGCTCTGAGGCTGAGATGATCCCCCGAGCTTACTAGATCAGAATAGAAAAAGTGATAAAGCCTTGCATCTTGTAGTGTGAACAGCATTCTTATGATATATTCTGTTCTTCTTTGATAATTCCTCTTCTACTTCCCCTTTCTACATAAATAATTTATTGCTTTCTAGTAGGTGGAAGTGTGATATTGCATAATTTGTTTAGATTTTCCAGGGGAATAACAAAATAGATTTCCTTCTTTTGTTTTTGGATAAGTAGTAATTTATGTTTTTAACAGAATCTGAGTGATGTATAGAGAATGATGTATGATCTCCATCTATTGCAAAAAGACCCATAAACAGTGCTCCAAAACTAGCATTCCATTCTCTTTTACAAGATAATATGCCAGCTGCAGCAAAAGCAGTATTCAGTTGATTTGTAGCAGGATTTGCAGCTAAGACTGTTGCTTAACCATGCGGCATCTGAGCCCTGCTGAGTGGCAAACCGTAAAGTCTGTAGTTCACATACTGCAGCTCTACTGGAGTATTAACGATGTGCTGCCTTTAAAAAGCATCATCTTAATATTTTGTCATGTCATTCAATTACTTACTCAGTTCGGTTCTCTAGGAAGATGTAGATTTAGGAGCTCCTTTATGCTTGAAATGCACAGGTTTCAAAAGTGGTGTGATCCGATACAGTCAGTTAAAGTGATTTGGCTCCTGAGTTAGAAAAACCTTGCTGGGAAAAGTCTTAATAGCAGCTTGCAACTATTTGTCTCCTGACAAAGTCTGGAGTATTCAGACAGCTGAAAGCATGGCTTACCATAAAGTAATACATTGCATCAAGTTAATACTGAAACATATATGTATAGAAAATACTAGAAAGTTTGGAGAGGGCTTCACTTGCTTTATGTTATGAAATAACATAATGGGAAGAAAACACGAGCTATGTAGCAAACTGCAATCTGCTTCATAAATAACAGTTATCTGTCTATATATGAAAATCAGATGTTATAATTGTTTATGTTACTCTTCAAATATACTAACTGCAGTCAAGAGAAGCCAGTAGTTGATCCCATTTCTATTTAAGGTCTGTGCAACTGTTTTGGAATAAAGCTTTCCTCCGCTTTCACACTTTTTGTCACATATGTGCAAGACTTGCAGCTGCATATTTAATTGATCTACAATCAACACCTCCTCTGAAGTGAAAAACATTCACACTTTGTGTCTCTTCACAATTCCTTTTAGTAACCTCATAAATGCTGTTCAGACTCTGCTATGAAGTTCCCAAACTGACAAGTTATTGCAGACGAAGGATAAGGAAATTTTTCACTAGTTTACAAGTGATGTTCTAGTGAAGAAACTTTTGTATTCAGAAGAGAACTAAACTTAGCTTTCAAAGTATTCCCTATACACATCAAACTCACAAATTCAAACAGTTCAAAAGAACTGGAGTATATGTCTGGATTAGTGTTTTCCTTTAATATCTGAGTTTGTCATTAAATTTGCTGGGTGGGAGCTGCCTCAGTATTTGGTCAGTCTCCACAAATCTAGATTTTAGAAGCATAACGCTAGGCTGTGGTTTGGGTATAAAAGTCATACAGAACAAAATTCTCATCAGTGAGTTAAAAAAAGAAAGTAATTAGAAAACAAAAAAAAAAAAAAAAGGAAATAATGAAATGGAGTAAAACAACTCTCAGATTCTTTTTTCCTCAGAAATTATCAGTTGTTTATTAAATCAGTATAATATCTTAAAAAAAAAAAGGTCAGTTTTCTTGCCCTCTCTTGACATGCTTCCTGTACTGTGTGGGATAGATTCTCTCCTGCACTACAGACAAAACTTGGATTGGTTTTTTTTGTATTAATTTTAACTAGAATACTAACTTGCTCTTTAGGGGCGGGGGTGGGGTGGGAGAGAAAGGAAAGAAAAGGAGTGATGCTAACACTTCTGAGTGATATTTCAAATGCCTTGGAAGACAAAAAAATTTTCAGCAGTCCCTTTTGGTGTCAGCCAATAATTCCCTCAGTCATAAACACACTGAGTTTTCTGGTTTTAATCACAGTAGCAAACACTTCACACCTTGTTAGTGCTTTTGAAATTAAATCTGCATAGAGATCAGTCAAAGCAGGTATGATATATAACAGTCATTTTGGGGCTTAGAGTCCTTAACACTACCTTGGGTATCCTTTTGTTTGTAAAAGGAAACTCTGTCTGCAGTGTCTGTGAGAAATGTATGTGTCAGAGATGTTCCATGACCAGTTTCAGGGAGGATGGAGGTCACTTGTACTTGGTTGTTTATTGGTTTTGGTTTTGTTTTTTTTTTTTTTTTTTAAACGGTTACAAAAGAGAATAGTTTATAAGAAAACACTTGCTTTTGTATGTAGAGGAATGTTTTGCTGATTCCTGGAAAGGTGTATCAGTTATGAGTAGAAATCCTTATCTAGAGCTATGAACCATGTTTTGAATAATCAGAAGAAGAGAATGAATGAAAGCTTTTAATTTTGTTTGTGTTAGATCATACCCTTAATAACATGTTTTATTTCCCTTCCAACTATTCTATTCTATTCTATTCTATTCTATTCTATTCTATTCTATTCTATTCTATTCTATTCTATTCTATTCAGAACTCTTTTCATGGCAAAGTTTTAAAACAGTTCTTTTGAAGAGTAAGAAATTGTATTGTGTTAGCATTTACTTATTTCTGCTAAACGGGGACTAAAGTTCCAATTTTCCTTATTTTTTGCTAACAACTGACTCTATGAGAAAAGATTATCAAGTAAAGAAATGCTCCATATACTCAGTGTGAAATCTGAAAAGTTTATCTGATCTGATTTCTTATGCCGCTGCTATTCTGTGAACACAGAAAAGGATTTGTCATTCTCCTGGTCACACTTATAAGCAAATGAACTCAGTTCGGGAGCGAGGAGTTTGTATTTTCTCTTAGACTTTTGAACTTCTTATATAGTGTAAAGAATTGGTAACATTATATTAGAAAAAAATATCAGACAAGAAGAAGGTGGTTGCAGTATATGCTCATGACCTTTTTCAGCAGTTCTGAATGGACCTGGAGGGAGGTTCAGGAGTTGTGATTATCTGTTAATAGCCCTGTCTTGAGTTTACATTTGTCTTTTTTATGTTAAGAGAATGCTACTTGGGAATAAAACCAAAACAAATAAATAAATATTAAGTGTCTATGATAACACAATTAAATAGTCATCATCTCCTGGTAAAAATAGCTCAAACATAATCTTACATCTGAAAATTGAAACTTGAGCTGTTACTGTTTATTTTCTCATGCAATGACACGCAACTATGAGATAGCTGCTGTTTCATTTGTCTCTGCTGTTGGTTTTCTTGGTAACTGTGGAAATCTTTTGTAGGGTCTCAGTCACCAGTATTGCCCTTCTATATCTCCACTTTTTCTTTGTGCTCTGCAGTTTCCCTACTGCAGTGGTGACAATTATTGTTATTTTAGTAAGGAGGGTAAAATCTTTCCAGCTACTTGGGGAGGCTGCTACAATGTTTTCATGTTGTAGAAGTAATACTCAGATAACTTTGTTACACATGCAGTGTCCTCACAGATGATCTAATTCTAGGAGAACATACAAATAAATCTTCTGTTATTGAATCTTGTGTACTGAAACACAATGGATTGCTACTTGTTTGTTTTTCTTCTTGAAATTTTAAATGCTACAATGCACAGATAAAAGAGAATTAGTTGTAAAGCATTAAACAGAGAAGTAAGTTAAAATTTTGTCTAATATGATTGAAGTATTTCCCATGCCTAAGTGTTCAATCACTGGTTCTGTTGTTTGTTAGGGTATTTTATGCTTTACTAATGGAAGAGATCTTTTGCTTCTCTTCCTTTTAAGGTTTAAATAGATTTTGTGTGTGCATTTTGGATGGGAAGATCTGTGGGTAAGAAATAAAAAGTTTAATCTATCTTCATGTCCTTGAAATGTTTGAGAAAAACAGATGCTTCAGGCTTAATTCTAGAAGATTGAACATTGAGTGTTAGTTTTGATATTGAAAACTTGGAAATTCTACATCTGTGCAAGTAAGTTTTGCAACTGTAAAGCAAAATTCCTATGTCTGATATTATATTGAAACTTTACTATACATTTGTAAATGCTGAGTGTTTTGACAAATGTGTTTTGCAAACATAAAATAGCTCTCAGAATGAAAAAAAAATATGGCTTTAGATAACACAGTAGAATGAAATATATGGGAGTCTTAGAAGAGATGTGCAGCTGCAGCTTCTGTCAGCAGAAGCTGGTGATAATAAATGAGCAGAATGTGAATGATTGATTTGCCTTACAAGAGGGACTGTTGTAGGCAGGTAGGGTGTTGTGCAAAATCATAGACCCTGCATCTGTAATAGATCAGAGGTAGGTCACAATAACAGGTAATGAGCTGTGGAACTACTGATCTTAACTGTCAGGTGCTTACCAGGTGACAGAAGAGCAAAGAGAACACAAAAAGAAACCTACATGTATTTATGTAATAAAAACTCACTGTGTACTCATAATTGCTTAATCAAATTGCATGATTTGATTTGAAAACCAGGATAGCATTTCTGTTGGACAGAAACCTGTCTATGTTGATACAGTTTTGAGGTTTATGCTTAGCAGAGAGCCTTATAGAAGGGAAAGATATTTGTCATCAAGCCCTCTAAAAAAATTGTGTTGGGATAATAAACTCAGATATAACTTTTTAAGCTTATATTGTGATGTCAAAAGTATTCTAAATAACTTTCTCCTGCAAACAGATTTGATAAAATGCTCAAAAGTAGAAGTTTGATTGCATAAAATAATAGAATCACCAACTTTAAAGGTATAAAAAAATAAATAATATAGGATATGCATGCCACAGTACTGAAATTTGATCTCAATGCAACTGGAGTAATTTGCAGCATGCAGCTTTGATACCTAATTTCCCTTGTGTTGTCTGAGAACCAGTAAGAGTTTAAAAGTATTCACTAAATTTTGAAGTGGTCATGGCATGTTCTTTGATCTTTGCTTTTCATATTAGCTAGCTGCTCTTGACCCTGATCCAGTCAGGTGTTTCACAAGAAAATGCAGTGTCACAATTCTTACCCTATCATGGTCATAATTATTTATGAAGTGGACAATCAAGAGAGGCAAAGAATAAATAAAAATGGAATTATTAGGGATCAGATTTGCATGGCATGACATTCATTTCAGTGAAATTACTTAGTGCTATTTGATCAAATAGTAGAAAGAATGTCCAAGTGTGTCCATGTGGAAGCCTGGCTTATTAAGACAATATACAAATAATGCTATTGTGCTGGTTTTGGCTGGGATAGAGTTTATTTTCTTCATAGTCACTAGTATGGGGAAAACTGTTTGTAATACAGAGATGTTTTAGTTATTGCTGTGCAGAGCTTATACAGAGCCAAGGCCTTTTCTGGTCCTCATTCCAGTGAGGAGCCTGGGGGGCACAGAACACTTAGCAGGGATTCAGCCAGGACAGCTGAAACCAACTGACCAAACTGATATTTCATGTCATATGACATCATGCTCAACAATAAAAGTATAGGGAGATCAGTGGGGGCACTGCTGCTCAGAGACTGGCTGGGCATCTGTTGTTCAGTGGTGAGGAAATGTTTTCATCTCTATTACTTGTCTTTCTTGCTTTCATTTTTTTCTCTTTGATATTTTCCTTGTCATTACAATGTGTTGTAATAATAATTGTTGTTATTATTATGGTACCATTTTTGTTGAGAAAACCCATGAGTTTTCTCACTTTTATCCTTTCAATTCTTTACCCTCCCGCACACTTTTTTTATATATTACTACCTGGCAAATTGAATGGTGAAATTATTTTTGAAGAGAGACAATTGATGTTGTATTAATGGGAAAAAAATGCATTTATATTATTGTGCTTCAGGAGCAGACAGGCTTGTGGCATACTCATGATCAAATGAATCATCTAATTAAATGCTAGCATTCTTAAATGTCTGAGTGTCAATATCCTGGATGTTGAATTTGTCTCTATGAAATGCATTTGCTGTTCCAGACAGGACAAGGCTCTTGTTAAACAGCACAGAACAATTTATAAGTCTCTATTTGTACAGAAATTGTTTATTTTGTATGTTGAAATGTTTATTAAGAAATGTTTTGTTCCTTGTAGAAGATTCACTGTTTTGTGATAGGGAAATAAGTAAAGAGTGGAGAGAGAAAAAGCAGTGGAAACAGAGAGAGGGAGGAAGGGGAAAGATTTTTTTATGAGACAAGAATTGTTTATTAAATTAAGAGTAAAAGACCTTAAAAAATAATTTGCATGGTATTTCACATGTGCTCACAGCAACACTATTAATACACAGTGGAATCTTTGACATGCTGATTCTCAGAATCTTAAGGAAATGAGTTGCTGCCAAAAAGAAAGCACAGCACTAACAGAAAAAACAAACAAACAAAAAAAAAGAAGCTACTCTTAAACTTAGATGGCATTCAAAGCACATTTATCTTATTACACTGTAAAAACAAAATTGGATTCAGTGTTTTAGCTCAAAAAACCTAGAGAAGAAGGCCTTTATTTACAGGCCATTCAAACCCCCTTTATCTTTTAGCCGCATGCAAACTGCTCAATCCAGCTTTTTTGACTAAGTGACCTTTTTTTCAGTAAATTACAAACATCAAAGACCAAAAAGAGCATTTAAAATAACTCTTGTTGCAAAGTGAAAGCATATGTCTGGGTCAAAAGTCAGTTCACTGTCAGATAGATTCCCCATAGCTGAGGACAGCAATGATTGCATTCTGAAGGATGTGTGAAAATGCCCTTTCTCTGAAAATGAGACAGATGTTTTTCACACTGGGGAAACTTTTAGGGTTTTAAACAAAAAGTACAGGTAAAAAAAGACTCTAGTAATGCACAGAAGTGTGTATAGAGAAAATACCCTGAAAAAATTCATGCTTTAAGTTAGGTTGGTGCAATAGAGAAGAACAAAATAACTTTACTGGAAATAAAATGCTATTAATTAATATTAATATGAAAATTACTGTCAAAATTAAGACTAAAAGAGTTTAGAAAGAGAACAAAGGTTATATCAGTAATTCCTAAAGAAACACCTTACTAATAGTAATATTGAGAATGGATTAGGATTTTGTGTATTTGGTTTTTAGGGGGGGTTTGTTTCTTCATTGTTTGGGGTGTTTTTTTCAGATTTTAATTATTTGCCTTTGAATTACAGTATTACAAATTAGATGCACAGAGCAAAGCAAATATATTCTTCTGAGTGTTCTGGATCACGGGACAAAGTGATGATCCTTTCCTATAAATCTCTCAGGTGGAGAGGACATAGATTAGATAGGTAGGTAGGTAGATAGATAGATAGATGAGTGAGTGAATAGTTAAAGAAAGTAATAATGAAAATGGTATATATTAGAAAATAGATTTTTTTTTCTCTTAAATTATTGTTTTCTCACTATAAAATTCCAAAACATAACCAGGCTGCTGATAAACCTAATTGATCAGTTTATTTTCTCAGGGCAGTCTCATAGCAATTCAAGCCCTGTGTATTGTGGCAATGAGGCAACTGCTAAAAATAGTGTATTTGTCACACAGTAAGGAACATACCAATAAACTCAAGGCTAGTTTTCCGGGTCTAAGCAAGAATTATGAGAAGAATGCACATGTACACAGGTGGGATGGTGTCATTTTTTTCTTCTTCCTCTTTAATAAATCAATCTACTTTATAAAAGTAGGACTGAATGTCCAGATCAGTTCGGTTAATCAGACAGAGAGAATGATTATATAATTGTGACTTATAGATGCTAAGCCACTCATAAAAGCCACTGGTTTGATAAAAGAGAACATTTTTCAAAACTGCTTACACGATTTTTAAAAAGTTATAGCCAAGCAAATTCCAGCTTATTAATTAAGACAGTTTTTCTTCCTTTTGCTCTGATTATTTTGAGTATAAAAATTAAATTAATGCTTCATGTTTATGTTTTCTGTCCTGGTTTTGGCTGGGATAGAGTATATTTTCTTCACAGTAGCTGGAACAGTGTTGTGTTTTTTGGATTTAGTATGAGAATTTTGTTGATAACATACTGATATTCTAGTTGTTGCTCAGTAGTTCTGACCTTGAGTCAAGGACTTTTCAGTTTCTCATGCTCTGCCAGTGAGAAGGTGCACAGGAAGTTGTGAGGGAGCATAGCTGGGACAGGTGGTTCACACTAGTCAACAAAATGTTCCATACCGTAGAACACCATGCATAGACTGGGGAGAGTTGGCATGGAGTGGCCAGTTGGTGCTCAGGGAAGGGCTGGGCATTGGTCAGTGGGTGGTGAGCAGTTGTGTTGTTATGGAATGTTACTTCTCTCTCTTTCCTCTCTCTCTCAATTCCTCTCTCTTTCATGATCATAATTTTACTTTATTCCGGTTATTAAACTGTTCTTATTGCATCCCATGAGTTTTCCCTGCTACAGATTCTGTTCGCAATCCCAGTGGGGCAAAGGAGGGAAGGGTGAGGGTTTGATTGTATGTTTATAGCACAACAGTGTCTTACTTAACTTCTCTCTCTCAGAACTTTGGAGTCCAAGGCAGAAAAAAAAGGCCCAGGGAAACTTTACGCAGTGCACCTTTAAGGATAGAATAGTTGTAGACCTTAAATTGCTTCTCTAGGATCTCTTGTTCATGTGGTAGAAAGTAATTTGTTTCAAAGGTCAAACATTACTGCCGGCAGGGACCACAACATGTATCTCTCACTTAGTTAGAATGGAGGTACCTTAATTGAAAGCCTGAAACCACATCCATTTCAGTGTTTTCTCTCTAGTCTGATAGATCTTCATTCCTATCTGCAGGAATGCCTCCGGTTCAACTGAAAGAAATGTAGAAAATGCCTGATTAGGTCCAGTTTCTAGTGATAAATTGGACTACCTTCTATTGATTTACAGGTCAAACCTTAGGGAAAGTCTACAGAGATGAGTAAAGATTTCCATACTCCCAGTTTATATTACTTCTTGGAACTACAATTACTGATCTCCTTACTTTTCATGCAACTTCTCTGGTTTTCCTTCTAATTATTTAAATGATGTCTTACAGAAAACCTGTTTTTACACCACTTTTATTCTTTTAATTCAGTTTTCAAGTACAATTTCAGTTTCACATTGGGATTGTTTTCACATCTCTCTCAATTATAATGTTTCCATTTGCTCACATCTATACCTGTCACATTTCATCTTCCTTCAGTCATTTTTTTTTTTTTTTTGAGCCGATTCCTAGGTGTCTACTTTGTTGGTTTTTTTCCTTACCATCTGTGTAGTTTGTTTCTCTGGGTCATAACTACTGCCATCCTATTCATGATCTCCAACTGGAGTCATTGCTATCCAATTTTTATTTATTTAGATTTTGACATATTTCATGAAGCCTCAGGTGCACTGTTTGTGCTGTTGCCCAGAAGGTTTCTGATTTTTCTTCAAGAAAAAGAAATGCAATTTTTTTTCTAATTTTCATCTTTTCAGTTGAAATATTTTTTCTTTTCTTTCTTTAAAAAAAAAGTAGATACAATATGCAGCAATGTTAGTGTGTTGAAGAATCATTCCCTCTTTGTTCTTGGCATTTTTACTTATTGCTTTAGCTGGATAATTTATAGACAATGGGATTTGTTCTAATGTATGTGTACATTATTCATGTGTAGTGTACTGATAGAGAAAGTATTATTTGTCTTCCAATTTTATATCATATATAAGTTATCATCAATTCCTTTTCTTTCCAGGGTTTTCACTTTTCTGTCTTAGAGTTGACTGTTCATTACACTGCTCCCTATTTACTGCTATCCATACTTCTCTGCTTTTGTTCTATTAGTATTGTTGTGTCAAATCATAGATTTAAGGCAAAATTTGAAGAAAACTGTACTTCTGGAAGTACATCCACTGTGTTTCCTGATATGAAGGTGTAAGTCTAATATTTTAACATTTTCACCTTCAGGAACTTCTGTAATACTTGCTCAGCTTACATGGCAAAATATTAACTGCAGATATTATTCATTTAAGTTGGCCCCTGTGTCGTTAACTATATGTTGTGAAACCACCCTGACACTTCTGAACTTGATGCTTTTGTACATATAAAATAAAGTTTTGGTCCACAGTCTTAAATATCTATCAGTAACAAAGGTTCTCAACCAGTTTTTAGATGTTAGTTTAGCTGATTGTTTGTGTTCTATTATTGCATTGTCTCTAGGTTTTTTGCAATGAAGAGCTAAACTTGTTTTTCAAAAATGATTTGTAGTTCTGGAAGTAGAACAGAATGTGTTAATTTAGCCAATTCTTATTATAAATATACTTTGACTCTATCACAGTGCCAAATCGCTCTCTTCACAGGAGAAAAAAATATTTTCTGTTGATTAATATGTTGTGGAACAGGACATGTTGGATGGAAAAGTTTGAACGAGCCTTATTCTTAAAATAATTTGCTGTGTTCCTAAATGCTGAAAAGTGGGCAGAATCCAAACATTCACAGTCCACTTTCTACCCATGTGTGGGTAAAGAAGAAGTCTAGCTAGACCACTTCTTTGTCCCCAAGATATGGTTAGTCCTAAGCAGACTAAGACTGTGGCCTCTTTATATCATAAAAATCAGCAAAATTATTTCAAGAGACCTAAATAAGTTCTGGTATTTAATGTGTTGTTTGGAAAGTCAGGATGTCTCTATAGAATGAGAAAAGCTACATTTTTGCTTTAAGCAAAATGGCAGCACAAATTTGTTTCCAAGAATTAAATAGAACCCAAAACTAGTAACCTGGCTTGGCTTGATTAGAAGAGCCACTTCCTTTCTAGAAGATTATCCATCCAGCCACAATGGAGTGCATACTGAAAAAATCATATTTCCTATGCTTTTTAAAAGACTGTTAGCTACAGTGGAAGCTCAACTGCCATTCACTGCAATGAGCAAAACTAAAATTACATCTCCTGAGTTTTGCTGTCTTTACAGAAGTGATGTGCAGCCAGGCTTGCAAAGGAAGTAAGGTGCTCATAGAAGCTCAGGGGTTCAGTGTTATATTGTTAAGTTATATTGTTTTTTGTTAGTTGGGGTCTTTTTAACATATTATATTTTTCTCTCTCATTTAATGTGAGATCTACTTAACTTCTGAGTTTCTGTAGTGAAACTAAATGTTACATGCCACAGAAAAATACATGATTGTCTTTATTCACACATGAACGAGAATATATTCTAAGGATTTTAAATCCTTCAAATTAACACAACTGAAATTCAGAGAATTTTTGAGGTTTGGAAGTGACATCTTGAGATCACCTAGTTCACCCACCTTTTCCACCTCTCAAGAAGGGTCAGAGGATGAGATTGTCTGGGATGTGTCCAGTCAGTCTTTGAATATCTCACAAAGTAGAGAATCCACAGCTTCTCTGGACAAACTTATTTTTGTCTTTGACCATCCTCATAGTAAAATATTTTCTCTCGTGATCAGGTGGAATTTCATGTTTTTTGATTTGCATTCATTGTCCAATTTCATCTGTGAAGAAGTTAATTGAAACCAAGGTAAAAAATTAGAACAAGGAAAGAAATTTACAGATATTGCTGATGTTCATCTGATATTTCCTCTAGGCTGAAGTCCCCTTTTAGCCAGTAAATCTGGAGATAAAAATTGAGATTAGAATTACTAAATCCTAGTAAATTGCATTGGAGTTGTATTCATGCAACAAAAACATCAGTGCTAAAAATAGAGGTATTTCAGTATAGTTACTCTCATAATAGGTACCAAGGGTTTCACATATCATCCATTTACTGACCCCTCTTTCATACTTTCTGAGGGAGAGGACTTCCAGAAATGTGTAAAGGTTCTAGCTGGAGAACGACATTAAAACAATCTTCAAAATTACACACATGCTCTGTGTGCATCTGAGGAAGTATAAATCAATTGGGTCTAATGTCTTCAGGCATGATTCGAAATATTAGCAGAAAAAGAAAAATAAAATCATTATAAAATAAGGACAGAATAATATATTTATTTTTGTACTTACGTTTCAAGCTCAACAAGAAACCTTCATCAAGGCAATGCATATTTCTCTTTAGCTCTCAACCCCCACCCTGGGTTCTTAATCTTCATTCTCATAAATCACTGTGCTAGACTAAAATATTGAGAATGACTTTGCATATTTGTCTAGCCATACAGCACAGATGGACAACTAAGAGCCTTGGCAGTTAGCAGGTGTTGATTTATGCCACGTTCAATGATACTGTCAGAGGCTTACTGTTGTAGTTATATTTAGGGTTAATTCCGGTAAAAATCTCTGTGCCTCCTTTTGTCAAGGCAAGGGTTTTCAACTGGTTTCTGAGGGAGTATGAGCCAATGCTGAGATTTTCTAAATGCATAGACCTACCCAGGAGGTTACATAAGATTAGCAGTGCAACTTGAAGAAAAACCTTGAAGGCAGCAGTGTGTTTCATTCTCTGAAACCATGCACGCTCTGTGTTTCTTTCCATTCATTCAGTGACTTGTTGGGGCACTGTAGTGGTTTAGTAGATCTTTGTGCTTCACAGCCTTAGCGAGTCAGGGCAGTAAAGACCATTCTGTTTCTCTTTACACATAATGTAGATCAATCAATCACTTTCTCTATCAACCCTGGCAAAAGAGCATGTAATGTACACTTCTCTTGGTTTGTCACTCTGAGGTGTAATTAAGCTCTTCCATCTCCCTGTTCCTCAACACAATTAGCACTAATGTTTGGTGCTAAGGTAAATATGAGGTCTGAAATCTCACAGGGCACCAGCAATGGGTAAGAATCCCATTTTTTGTCTGGAATTGAAGGCTTGTACCTAATGCTTACTGGTGTTAGACTCTCTATGGCAATAGTAAGAATTACACATCTAGTACATATGTAGACTCAGAACTGTAGTTGTCCTAATAGTGGATGTGATCTCATCCAAGAACTGGCTCCCTGTTTTTACCTGTTTATATATGTGGCTTATATATTGTGAATTTGGCTCACTACTGCTTATGATACAAATTTGTGTATAACTTTCATATCATGTATCTCACTTAGGTTTTGGCTTTCTGAGGTAAAATTTTTTAACTTTTTCTTATTATATTATTGTGTAATGTCAAAATGCACTGCCATAGTCACTTGCTGTTCAGCTGCAACAATAATTGATTAATAACCTGCTTGCATGACTTGGAAGAGAACTATTCACATGCAATCTGTTCTCACTGCTTTTTTGGTCTTCTAACATCAAGATGAGTTCCGGTCAAAAGATAGAAATGGATACTGAAGGTTCAAAAACCAGAAGGAAATGAGTTGATACTCCTAAAAGCTGTTTAAAAACTAACAAAAATCTGTTCTGTTGTGTAAGATACCTGATATAAAATGGAAAAAGACTTGAAATGTATGGTCTTGTAGTCTTAAAGTATAACTATTGCTGTGGGAAATATATTTATAATTTATTTTGAGAATGCATGTTTTTGAACAAGTAATAGGCAGATGCAAAAAAATGAAAACACCATTTATTACAAGATGGCTTGAGATACTAAACACATTTTTTTAAGTAAAGACAACTTCAGATAAAGAGACTATCTTGATTTACTGTAAAGTTCACAATTCTTTTAACTTTTCCATATGTGTAAAATAAAGAGACATGTAATTTTGATGATCCTTGTAGATCCCTTCCAACTCAAGGTATTCTGTGATTCTCAACAACCGCTTTTAAAAACCTTTGGAGCAAAATGCCATCAAATTGGTATAATATCAATTTCCACATATTTTATGCGGCTCAGTAATCTCTTAATCAGCTGACCACTCTTGAATACGACTAATCTGCATATAGATAGTCTAAATTAACATGCTTAAAATATCTAAGAGCAGGCTTTAAAGGAATCATTCTGGAGCTAGGCACCCAGCCTTGAATAGTTTTCATGGGCTGATTTGGAAATGCAAGTGATACATTTTTCCTTTAGATTATGGTAAAAGAGGTAACCTTCTTCCATGAAAAACAGCTCCTGTATATAATGGTGTTTCTCAGGTACTGTTTCTTTCTGCACAAGCCCATGAGATAATATGACCTTAAGGTCCTAATCAATAAATCAAAACTGCTTTCAGATATCTTATGCTTTGTGACATTTAGAAAAGATGGCAAGATGAACGTTAAGAGTGATTTCTTAGTATCATTTCTATACTCACCAGAATGTCTTCTCTTAGAAAGGAAGACAGATTGCCTTTATTTCTGTTTCAGAATTTAGTTTTCTGTTCACCCCTATTTCAGTTGTAAGGAGGGCAAAATTATGTGTTTTGAAGTCCCAAGTACCCTCATTTATGTCAAAGGTAAGTTTAGCTCTATTAAGACTTCATTGTATTTGAAGCCACTGAAATGTAATCCAAACAATTAAATCTATGGTATCAAAGCAATGTGCCTTTGAGGAAGATGTTGTTCTGTCTGTAGCTCTGAATGCAACCCAAAGGCTTGACCTTTCTTAGAAACATACTACATTATACAGATTTGTCTGTGTGTTTCACACTCGGAACTTTAAATAGAGGCAACTAATTTTCAGTTTCCATTTTTAATTATTCAACGCTGTAAATTAGATTCTTGTGCCATAATGTCAATTAATAGGAAATAAGTGAACCACACACTTTTGACACTGCAAGGATTTTTCCTCTGTCCTCTGAGAGTTTTGGTAAGCACTGTAAAACATTTCTGTCGTTTAACTTTCCTTGTGCCATTTTTCCCTTGCACAAACTTAAACTAGGAAAAGTCTGTGGTTTCTTTTTAATGCACAGCAAAGATACGTCAAAAAATAATGTTTAGATGTTGTGTTTATTCTAAAAATGTCAATCAGGCACACAAACCTGTTAAGAAACAGCTAAGTAAATCATGTGTTATATTCTACATGCAGTGAGCTATTATGACATACCAACATCATCTGACATCACAGATTTGGGTTGTTAGGGACCTCTTGAAATCATCTGGTCCAACTCCCCTGATCAAGCAGGGTCAGCTAAAGCTAGTTGTCCAGGATAATGTCCGGTTGGATTTTGATTATATCCACAGATGGAGACAGCACAACTTCTCTGGGCAGTCTGCATGTACTGGTGTGTGGGAATATTCCTCCACAGGAAAACAGGATAATTCATGTCACAGCACTAGAGATAATATAGACTTTACACTCAAAAATAAAGACATCAAGCAATCAATATAACTTTTATTTTGATGTTTCCCCAGAGACCCAGGTTAAAAGGTTGGGTGGTTTGTTTCCTCATCATTCAAAAGAAAACAGAATATCCCGCTGCCTGGAAGCCAGAACACTTAAAGAGGTTTTAGAGATACCTTTTTTATTGTGTATTGTGTCTAATATGACCTCCGTTGATATGATAAATACTTTAGCTCAAAATGCATATTCTTTAGGAACGGTCTGCTTTCAGCCAAGTTGTTGTCTAGTAGGCAGGGTGGTGTTAGGTCAAAGGTTGGACTTGCTGATTTCAGAGGTCTTTTCCAACCTAGTTGATTCTATGGTCCTATCTTAGGTAACTGTGGAGAAAAAAACTTTATTTAAAAAAGATTCAGTCCCGTTACTAATGTGTGTTTTAGTTGGGGTACATTCAGTTAGCATTACTAGCAAGTGACTAGATGTACTTTTAGATTCATCTTATTCTGTAAAAGTGAAATCATGTGCAATATGTATCGTAGAGGGAAGTGTGCAGGAATACTTGTATTGTCCCAGAAACAATTAGAGGGTGTGGTATACAGCTGTGCTATCAGCCTGTTGTTTAGGATAACCTGTCATATCTGCTCAGATGCATGGTGCTTCATCATGCAGTTCAGCAACAGCCTTTCTTTCTGTTCTGTGGCTGAAAAAATGTCTTTTGAATTACATTTAGTAAAAGCCAGGATTGGGGAAAAACAGAAGTAATTTTTTTTTGTTGTCTTTATTTTTGTGCTGGTTTCTCATTCCTCTGGGGAAAGTCTTGTGAGGCATAAATTTCTGAATCCTTAAAAACACATTTTTATATAGGGGTTTTTTTGCTTGAGAGAAAAGTTTTCTTTTTCTTGGACTGGTAGAGAAGAGCAAATCAATCATTATGTTTAATGGACAAGTGTGTTCACTTAAAAAGGACTGTTTTCTTTTGTTCTCTTCCAAACTGGAAATGCATTGTGCATTTTAGTGTAGGTTAGGTGTGAGCAGTAGAAATCAAGTACTTAGTCATTCCTCTTAAAGCAATATATAATTAAGCCCGAAACATAGACCATATTTCAGATTAATTTGTTTAATTAATTGATATTTCAGACCTTTCAAAATAAGGATTTAGTTGGTAATGTTGAGGATTACAATGAACTCTCATTCATTTCAATCACTGTCATTACGGTTTGCAGTAACAAAACAGTGGAAATCTGCAGCAGCATTTGAAATCTTTGACTTCCATGGTATGTTAACTTTCACTCTGAAGATCTGTTAAGAAGATAACGTAGTTAAATGTCCTCTTATCCACTTTTCTAAGCTCCTTTCCTTCTGAACGTTCATACATACAGAGTGTATAGGTAGGTATAAAAGGCAGCAGTTGCTGTGAATAGATTGTTGCATATGATCATCACATAGTGTATGAATGATAAATATACTTAAAATGTTAGTGACAGCTTGAAATAGTTTTCAGATATTTATTGAATATCCGTGTTCTGTCATTTCATCTTTTATTTTTCACATTTGGTATTTGGAAACCTGCAAACTTAGTCCAAATAAAACTATGGCTATAACCTCTTCATAAACTGATTCCACTGCAAACTTCGTCCACATGTGTGTCTTATGTAAAGACTACAATAAAATGGAATAAAAGTGCATCTTGCAAAATAATTTGTAGTTTTGAGGGTGCAGTTGCAATAATAATGTGAAAAAAAAGATTTTTTTAAAAAGTAAAAAACTTTGCATATGAGTCAAATACAATGAAAAGAAAGATAAATTTAATTTATAGGTAAAATCTGTTCTTAGTGAAAGGATGTGTTTCGTATTGGACAACATTAATGCGGTCATAATTTACCTGTTTTTATTTTAGGTTATTTGCAGTCTTCATTGTGTTTGATTTGACTAAAAGGTTTGATCAGGTGACACAGCTTTGAGCTGGCTTTTGTTTTGCCACCCCACTCTCAGGAAGGCATGGAGTATGTTTGTCATTGAGCACACAGTAGACCAATTGCCCTGGCTAGACTTCTATGTTTTGATTCTGAATCCAAACCAGATACAGAGAAGTAGTCCTCTGCCTTTCAGTAGAACACTGATACAAAAATATAGTTCAGGAGCCAGAAATTCTTTTTAAGGCCAGAGACTGGGGGGCAGAGAGGGGAGAAGAAATGGAAACTTCACTGGAAATTCAACTGAAAGTGCACAGTACCCTCTTCACCACAGTTAATTGGATTAAAATCTCTGGTGGGGTCATAGATGTCAGTACTTCTGTTTTGTCAAGAATTTCACAGGAAGATAAGCACAACAGTTGCTATGTCCTGATATAGTCCATATTTCAAAATAACAGTAGTACAATAATGTTAGTCAAACATAAGAGCTTAACAATTATTTCTACAATACAGAGGTTATATTTGAAGACAACCTATGTAGTTATATGACTGCCTGATTCCTTTTATATCAATAGTGAACTGGGGGAAAAAAAGTATTACTTTCGTGGGTTAAACTTATATAAAGTTATCTTTGATGGAAAATAGCAGGAAATTGTGAGAAACAAAGTGCAAAGGGAGACTATATCCAATTTTCAACAATTTCTCAAGCTTAATATGTGAAATATAGACTAAAAATAAACTGATTACCTGCCTGCATACGTTACTTCTAAAAATTAAAGTATTTTGATTAGTATTCATATACACAAATAATGGTGTGTGTGTAAAATGTTAATTTAAATTTAAAATTGAAGTATTTGACAATTTGCTATCATAATGAGACAGTTTTTCTCTAAATTGGTGGGAACATTTCCATTAATATTTGTGAAGTAATATGTTAATATTAAGGTGTTAATTAAATTTAGTTTTTTTATCCCTTGTAAATGTCACCTCTAAATTACTGTCAAAAACAGTGAGAGTAATTAATATATTTCTCTGTGACTATTCTTTGAATTCTTCAAACATAGAAATGTGTTTTATGTACATTTTTCAGCATAAAGTGATCAAAATTTAGGATTAAAATTCCTGCAGGATTAGTTCTAACTTCTCTACTACAAGAAGAGTCACCTCTCCTCTGTCAGAGTTCCAGTCAAACATTATCACCCTCTGTGGTAACGGAGGTACATTTTGTATTATCATCTACCTCTTTGTTAAGATGTTCTCCCTCAGTGTAGCAACTAACACCTTTGAGAGCACCAAAGACAACAGAAAGGAGTAATGAATCTCACTGGCATAGTAAGTTTTACTTTGAAACTTTGATGTTGAAACTAATATTTTCATTTATTGTGACTCATTTCTGGAAGAAATGCAGGTAACTCAGCATTGTAAGGTATCCCATATTTTTAATTGATACCATGTAGAAGGTGGTAAAATTTTATGAAATAATGTAACCTGTATAAAATTCTTCTGTGTGTTTTGGAAAAGCACAGCCATAAATAAATAACCTAAGGCATCAATCCAAGCTGATTAGCTAAACGTAAATGAAGAAACTCTATCCTTGGTACTGATTATGCACTTATCACAATCAATACAAATATTGAAGCATGTTTGACATTTTGTCACCAGCTTTCTACTCTCTCTGAAAAAAATTCTTAATCAATTCTGATAATTAGACAATACTAACTTAAGGAAACTAAGTATCAGGACTTTGCTAAGTTAAATCATTTTGACTGAAATAGGTTAATATATGAGAACCACAGCTGGCAAAACCACCAGGAGCAATAGCTTGTGGTGTAAGGGTGACAGCAATCAGCTGGGCTCAGGCTGGAGGTAGTTGACAGAAGATGTATGATTGTGGCCCAGCTATAAATATAGGTTATGGTTTTCTTTCAGGTTCTTTTCCTTCTCTAACATTGCTTACAGGCATCTAAGGTGTTTGATCTAACCCCTAATTCAGTTTTCCTAGACATAACTCACATCCGCTTGCCCTGAATTTTTTACCCTGGTTTTATTTGTTTTGTTTAGAAGCAAATGCAAAGTTTCATTAATAATACCACAAGATTTTTTTAAATCTACTTGGGAATAATTGTACACATTTTACAATAAAAAGAAAACAAATTGTGTGTTTCGAACTGTTACTTGGAAGTAATTTGACTAGATTTTTTCTTGTTCTTTTTTCCCCTGACATTTAAAAATGCAGATAAAGCATTAGGTCTAATACTATTATAAAATAATGTGTTGGCAAGAACTATTTTGGACAAAAAATTGCTCTTTTCCACAGAGTAGAGAATGTGAACAGGTCCTGAAATCATGATTTATATATTACCCTTGCATTATGTGATTAATTAACTCTCATGCAATGATTCTAATCCTCTCTATAGCTAATTTTCTAGGTGGTCTGTGCAAAATATGAAAAATTAAAAAAAAAAAAGTGTAACGTATCCTGAGAGGGTTTTTTGAGGGTTTTGGGACTCTTTTGTTCATCAGTTGGTTTTCAGGTCTATATCAGTCCGAATTCTGTACTGTAGAAACAAAAAAAATTCATCTGAGTTTTCACAGCTAACAACAAAATGTGTGTGTGTTCTTCAGTGATTGCTAGGAGATGAAAATTCATTAAGATATAATGTCTAAGTAGCATCAATAATTCCAGCATTCTCAGACAAAGCAAAGCACATTAAACCAAAAGGAAGGCAGAAAAAATGAATTCAGAAGGCTATATTTTTCCAGTTTTGTGGTTGAAGGAAAGTCTGTTTCACCAAGCTGGTAATGAAATACATATTATAATATTATCAAATAAAATATATTGTTTTAAGACAGTTATTCTTGTAGTGACTTTAAAGGAAAAGAAAATAAGCCATTCAAATCTGATCTTAGTGGTACAATATATTAATTATATATTATATTAAGGTAGAGTGTACTGAGCCAAATCTAACACCAGAAATGGTCAGGGCAGACAAATTAAAAAAACCAAACCCTGTGTTTGTAGTGACTTTTTATCTTTTATTAACAGTATTCAAAGTGACCGTTAAGTGGTTGTATGCAGATTGCTTGTAGAAAACAGTTTGAGTTATTGTGAATCCATTTATTTTCTTTCTGTTTTCCTAACAGCATTAAGACCTGAAATAAAAAGGTGAGGCTCTGTATGGGTTGTGTGGAAAGCTCAAGAGTTTTGAGCCTGAATGTTGTATCAGACTCCGAGTTAAAACACCAGTGTAGATCTACTCACAGAAATCAGGATCAAGACAAGTGCGCAGTCAGTCTTGTAAGACTGACAACCTGACAAAATCAGACTTAAGAAGCAATTTGCAAAAATTCAGATCTAAAACTGGATTTGTTCCTGATGGTTTTCTTAAAGAGCAAAAGTTTACATCCCCTGATATATGTAAAAAAATCTTTAGAAAAGAGAAATTCAGTTTTTCATTTGTATACCTTTACACCTTTCTAATTGAGAAGAACATCTGGCTCAGGCTTTTGCTTGGATATCACCTGGATGGGAATATAATCCCAATCCTGAAAGCTGACACACATTTTGGTTCTGATCCCCTGAATTGCAGCACTTATAGCCATCTGTTAGACTGGCATTACTCCTAAGCCAAAATTCTTCTGCCAATTTAAAAATGGCATAAAGGAGAAACTAGTGGAAAGAAGCAATTTTTATCTCTTCTACCTCGTGTGGTAGCCTTCATCAAATATTGCTCTAAAATTTATTTTTTAAAATTGTTTTAAGTGTTTCTAGTTAACAACAAGGCTAATTGCAGAAAGTTAATTGCCCATATAACTCTTTAACTACTATTAATCTTGGGCCTCTACCAATTTAATTTTGTTCAGATTATGTTTGAGCTTTATAAAAGTAAAAATAAAAAGAAAAGAAAGAGGATGAGGTTAAAAAAATAAGGCAATAAGAAAAGCATGAAGAAGCCCATTAAATGGTGGTTTGGTTTTTTTAGAGGCTCAAGTTGTGTGAGAGAATAACATTTTTTTCTCTTTGAAGTAAATTAATAAGTCATTGTATATTATGCCATTCTGTGGGAAACATGGCCCTCATTTTTACTCCTAAGAATGACCATTAGCTTTAGCAGTATTCTTCCAGTTGAGCCTGGAATATCACATACAGTTTAGATTCTAAGTGAGTAAGCACAGAGATTATTGAAACATCCAAAAGAGTTTACATTTCTGCGATTATCTGGAAAGAGGTATGCAAATAAATTTTATCCAGAGGTTGCCTTGAAAAAATATGTTTATTTTAGAGCTGTAGCATTGCAGCACTTCAGCTATAAAGTTTTCAGCTATTTTAAACATTTCCAGAAATTGTTATGATTATTCCTTAATGTGGGAATCCTTCAAATGGTCATATATGGCATGCAGTGCTAAAAAATACCAGTCAGGAATGCACTATTTGCTGGCTGGCTTAGCACTTAAAAGTAATGAAGGTCTGCTATGCACAGCACTCAAAGTATGGCCTCAGACTGTGGGCAGACAGTCACCTTTGATTCTTCTATAGTGGACATATTGACAAAAAAACTTATAGTCCGGTATTGGAGGAAATGCTGGGAACACAAGCAACCAAACAATGGGTGTCTATTGCTGATGAAACAGTAATTCCATTTAGAAAATGCTTCCACTATGAGAAACTTCTCTATCTGTGAGTAGAAAAATGTAACACCTCTCTTTGTCTTCAATTAATGATAGGCTCTTGTGATTTTCTTTGTGCAGGATTTGGTTCTACTCTAAATTAACTACTCTATCTGAAGAGTTTTTGTTTTCAGTTGCATTGCATGCATCTTTTGGGAATGCCTTTATTTTAAACTGTTACAGTTTCCTGATTTTATTTTTACAGAGACCTGTTCTGCATTCTTAAAAGTTTCATTTTCATACTGTTATGTTTGTTCATTAAGGTTTTTAATGTCCCTTGCTGAATCATGTTTACACTTTTACTAACAGACACCAAGTTCTCACAGCTTGGAATTTATCCAACTGTAATGAAAATTTGGGACTATGACCTAAATTGTACTGTTACAAATTAATCTGCTGTTATCTTGTACACACTGGCATTAATTGATTGGTTTGTTGGCATTCCTTTAATTGCTTGAGTAATGCAATTATGACAGATCTTGTGAAATAACAATAGGCTTAAACAGGTCCATTAGGAAAAGAATTTCATTCTGAATAAAATCAGGAAAAAAATCCTACC
This sequence comes from Xenops minutus, assembly GCA_035221455.1. Lineage (NCBI taxonomy): Eukaryota > Metazoa > Chordata > Aves > Passeriformes > Furnariidae > Xenops > Xenops minutus. Next base: position 33,037,512 of record JAWWEE010000122.1, on the reverse strand, counting down.
TACAGGATATTTTGTAGTTTTACGCTCCTAAAAAAAAAAAAAAAAAAAAAAAAAAAAATCAGAAACTTGTTAACTTTGTTAAGTCATAATAATTAAGTAGTTGTCCTGTGATAACTTTTTATGTCTTTAATTCAGTCAGAATTGTTTAGGGTTTTTTCAGGCAGCGAATTATTTATTGAGTAAAATTAATTTTTATTTTAAATTAGTCTTTACTATTTCTCTCTTGATATAATCCATTTTAAAGTAAAAATGACAGAAATTATCTTCCAGCTAAAAGAAATAATAATTTTCTATTATCTGTTTTTTACCAACAATGATTAAACAAGTTATGTTTCCCGTGAGACTTGCACTGGGACAAAAGGTTTGAAAATGAAGCAAACATAAAGGATGGACCAGAGAGAAACAAAGTCATTACTAAAATTAGTATTGTTTTCAATGAAAAAGATGTGTGGAGCCTGGGAGAAAGATTAGAGAGGGACCCAGATGAGACGACAACTAAGGAAGCTAGACACAAATATTGTTGGATGTATATACAACAAAATACTGATACACATAAGTTCTGTCTGCAAGTCAGCAGAGATTCACTGTTCAGAAATCACAATGGGATGAGGATCAAGTCAGTCAAATGTGATGGACTACTAATTCTTGTGGACTGTGCTTATGCCACTGTATACTTATTTCAAGAGTTTATTTAAAAAAAAAATAAAAAAAAATTGTTCTATCCCAACAAACAAAAATTCCAGGATGCTTAGCTTTATGTAGAAGGACATACAGTAATCTCATGTGACATACAAAAAATATACATGCTTTGGAAGATCACCTTAGCCCTTTTGTGATCATGTATGGTCTTCAAAGTAAAAGTTAGCAGAAGAATATTCATAAGTACTTATCTCTTGCAGTGAGAACTGTCAGAATCAACTATAATAATTAAAGATGAAGTAAATTCAAGGAGAAAGTAATTGAATAGTTTGTGGAGGTGGATAAAGACAGGTCTAATTAATAAGTGTGGAATGCAATAAATCATTCCTGGAGCAGAAGAACCATGATTTTCAACAGTACCTTGAAGTTGAGTATGCAAAAATTGGTGTTGCAATGATGCTCATAACATAAACCTTGCTTGCTACTGGTGCACATACTCCTTCAGATGAGAAACTATTGCTTCCAGTACTCCCCAATAGCCTTCATATCACCTTCAGTTAGGGAGCGAGCACTTTCCAGCTATTGCTAGGCCTTCTTCTCTGGAAGACAGAAAATATAAAAGTTGATTACCAGTTTTAATGTTTTGGCTGAAAGACTGAAGGGATTTCAGGTGCTTAGTCACTATTTTTATGGAAAAAATTAACTCTGTCTTCATATATCTATAGGGATTCTGCACATTCTCAGATATATTCTTAACATAGTTAAGAATGTTAACATAGTTAAGAATATAAGTCTTACAGTTTTTTACTGTATCTCAAATAGGTAGGTGTATGCACGCATTTGTATGCCTTTATATGTTCTTCAGAACAGATGCAAAGTAAAACACTTTAATTTTTTATCTGATTGTAACTAGGAACAGATGATGCATAATTCTGGTCTTCATTTCACTCAAAGGAAAGAAAAGAATGCAGTAAGTTGAGCTTGTCTCTCATATCTGTATCCTCAGACATCTTGTGTATCAAAGGCTTCCAGGAGATCTAAAGAAACAAAAACAAGTCCTGTCTTTTTGAGGATTGTAAAAAAAATGTGTGAGACTACTACTACTATTGTATATTACTGCATCTGAAGTCTGGATGTATAGAGGCAAAAAATACTCAGGAGGTCCAAGTATACTCAAAAATGTTGGAATACAATTTTACTGATAGTTTCCCTATTAAGAGAAGGTAGAAGTAAAATTACTGATGTGAGAAGGTTCACTGTGGCAGCAAGCAGAAAAAAGTCACTAATTTGTGAATGAATGCTGTTGTCTTTAAGAATGCCTGTGTCAATTTAACAAACTCAAAGATTCCTCTAAGGATTCCGTGTGTTTGTAATTCTGCTTTGGAATAGCTAATTTCATAAATTCCTTCCGGCCTGCCTGCCTGCCCGCCCGCCCTCCTTCCTGCCTAATTTGTCACCTTTTTTTCTCTATTAGTATACTTTCACATCTTCGCTGGTTATGTCTACAAATTTCTTTGACATGTCAAAGGAGAAATGAGCTCGAGGTCTTTAAACAAATGCTGCAGAAAATGAACTGGTTTGCTCTTTGGCTCTTGCCCATGTACATTTGTTTTGACCATGGGGTGAAATATATTTAGACTGATTTCTTCCAGTCTCTCATGAAGAATAAGGCTTGTGTACGACGATATTGAGAAAATGTGGCATACCATACCACATTAATTCAAAATTATTACAAAATTTATATCGCAAATACATATTAACCTGTTGAACAAGAAATTATCCAAATGATCACTAATAATGCCATAGATCTTTTATGTACTTCAGTTATATTGTGTTTTAAGCAACCACACATACTAGAGAGGTGCAAGACACTTTTGGTAGACTTTCTCTGATTTTGGTGCCGAAAGTAGCCAACTATTTACATTATTTGTTTGGTTTTTTTCTCCTCCATGGGGTTCAATAGGTCTGTGAAATGTCAGATGCCTGTGTCACACCAACAATAAAAATGCTTCCTTTTAACATCTTTTTTTCCAAGGAGCAAACTAAAGATATTCCAAGTGTAGTCCCTATCCAGCCAGAAAATGTAAAGATAAGTCTTAAATATAAGCTTTCTTTTTATGTTTTTTTTTTTTTTAATGTGTATTTATAGAATTTAGTGTCAAAGTTGTAAATCTCAAATGAGAAATGCATTCTGTAACTCTGTATTAGAAGTGTTTCTGGTTTAAATCCAAGCAGGAGGTGAGCAAGGCATATTTAGCTTTTTAAAATCTGTCCCTGGTTACACAATGACTTTACATCTTCAATTTTGAAATGACGGTTGCATTGCTATCTCTCTACACAGTACATTTCTGCAACAACGGGAAGCAAGTTGAATTCAGTAATCAGATAGCTTGTTCTCTTATCAACACAGCAGACTTCATTATGAGGCAGCCCTGTTTATCTAATTTCTTTTTGTACATAGTGTCTGAATGCAGTGTCAGCCTCCTCTAGCTTAGTATGTCTACAATTGCCTGTGGATAAATGCTCTTTGCAAGTAACAACTATTTTATACTTACGTATATATGTGTGTGTGTGTATACATATATATATATATATAAATATTCTCAGACATTTATATAATGTCATGATTTTAGCCAGGACAGTGTTGTTTTTTTGCAGTAGCTGTGAGGGGGTGGAGCCTGGAGCCATGCGGGCATGGCGAGGCAGTTACTTGGGACTATCGCATGTCATTGCTGGGGTGGAGGAAAGGGACTCTGTTTTCCAAGAAGAAAGGCAGGGCTTTCAGTCCAGAAAATGTGGCAGGAAGGGGGAAACTGTCCGCTGTTGTTTGTTGTCACCTGGGGTCTGCAGTGAACATTTTTTCATGAGAATTATTCTTTCTTTTGTATACTTTGTTATTAATATTTTGCTGTTACTGTTCATTTTCTTATCTCATTGCTTTTTCCAGTAATTTTTTCTTAGCTCAACCCTTGATCTTCACCTTTTGTGCCTTCAGTTCTCAACTCCATCCCTCCAAAGCAGTGAGGGAGAGGGAGAGGAGACCAAGAGAGTGGCTGTGAATTTGGAGAGTGTCTTGGTTGGGACACTGAAATAGGGTGTATCATTCCTAAACCATGACCATCTGTGTATGTAAAATTCTAATCGTCTCCCTCTTTCAAAGCAGTGTGAGGTAAGAGAAATAAAATTTTATGAAGGGACCATAACATACAGGACTAAACATTATTGTAGCTAAAATATCACTTCCTTCAAGGTAACAAAAATCAGGATGGTGAGTTCTTTTACCTCCTAGCCTTTTTCCCCACCTGCCACTCGCCCTCTCCAGCCATGTTGTAATCAGGACTGTGCAGCACAGCTGTCAGGGAAACCAGAGCAATATTTCAGTACTTTTATGTTTCAAATCATTTTCATGGTGATATATGGAGTCCCTAGACCATGCAATGGCATGTGAAAAATAATTTATGTTGCTTTCTCAAAAGACAATGGAGATCCAGATATACTGTAACAATGTCACCCTGCTCTAAAAGAAGACTATGAAGGTATCATTATCATGATTAGTTTTGCACAGTACTTCCTAATGATGTGGCTAATTGAAATGATTTTTTTTTGTTGTTTTGTAGTGTATGCCTCAGTTTCAATTGAATTTCTTCCTTGAAAGCAAGTTTTAGTTTAATAAGGAACTTCTTCCCACAGCAGTTACCCAAAAGCTAGGAAAAAAGGCTTGTCTTGCAATTGTGAGAACTGCAAGACAAGGTCATTGCTCTGAGCCAGGAGGGCAGGAGCTGGAAGGGTGAGAGGCCACCAAGAGACTTGTCTGTTCTTGAGTTTGCAAGCTATTTGTCTACTTTTTCCTCGACTTTCTTTCTTGTACACATACTAATAATGTTTTCTTGATGCTTTCCCAGCATTCTCAATGAAGACACTTGAACAGTAGGGAAGGGGAGAAACTGTAATTTTTTCCTGTGTTAAAAAAAAAAAAAAAAAGAAAGAAAAAAAAGACAAAGAATTTTCCTTAGTGTAATGAAGGCTTTGGAAATGCATTGAGTATTTGACATTGTGGAATCATTCTGGGTTATTAGACACTCCAGATTTTCAAAGTAATTTCAGGAGTCCTGTTTTTAAAACCTCTTACATCAAAATCTAGGATTAAACCCAATTTATTCTCATTATTTAAAAAGGGATAAATTAACCTCTGTTATGTTGCAACAAGCTAACATCATATACATGTAAGAGAATATTATTGCTATTATTTGCAATATATGCAAATCTTGAGACAAAATTTCATCAGAAATCTGTCATGAGATCTAGAACCCATAAAATAATTCTGTTAATTTGCAAATATTTGACTCTAGAAGGAAGAAAGAACTACAGAGACCATTTACCTCTTTGAAATAGAAGCTACTCCTGATATGCACCCTCTTTTCTCTGTTGTTTGTAAGGTAGTGGTAAGTTTCTTTAACAAAGGGGTATCCTTACCTGCTATAGAGTAGGTAATTTGAAATAATTAGATTGCCCAAATTTGAGTAGTTAAACTCCATTTACTTGAGTTCATCTTTAGCTGAAATAGTGCATGGTTGAAAACATAAGCCTTTACCTTTCTCTTTCATCTAGCAGTATTTTGAGGCTACTGTAATTGCACTTTCCTCCATTAAATATATTACTGTCCTTCCCTCAGGAAAAAAACAAAGATTCTTTCAGAATGCTCCTAAACTTCTGTGTTAGGCAGATGTACATTCCCTTTTCAGTGACTTCTTTCTGTAAAGGAGCTCAAAGACCTTTTGCAACAATATTGGATGGAGAACAGCAGTTATTCCCAATAGTTTGGAAGTAATTTCTGACCTGAGAAAAAGAGAACTGTATAATGTGAAATTCCTAAAATGAAACTGGTGGCTGTATATTAATATTACTATACTAATACTGTATGTTAATGTTATTCATAGATATTAATGTGATAGGGTGGTACACAGAGTTAGCCCCCAAGAGATGCAGAAGAAAATTCTAGTGACTCCTGAGAAATCAAGTCTTTCAGGCAAAGTAAGCTCATTCAAAATAGAATGATTGAATTTCTCTTTATGATTACATTGCGTGAGGCTTTCCTATAACCAGCCTGTAAAGTAGTCATAGATAAGACAAAGCTAACTTCTTATTTACATGGGTCAGCAAAGGTATGTATTTGTTTTACAGGATTTTTTCATTAAAATACTTGGTAAAAAAGGTGTAGATTAACTCCTGACTTCCATTTCAGTAGCAGTACTGAAATACATTTGGGTTTTTTGTTTTACTTCGTGTTTCCCTAGCAATATTCTGTATGGGTAATTTTTCACCTTAAAATAAGTTTCACACAAGATTTTGTTTGACAGTTATTACAATGATTCCTCCAAATGTGCAATATCTCTCTTAAAACTGCAGAAAATTTCTAGGGTTGGCTTTGCTATGCTAAATTAAGGCATAACTTTGGTCAATACTTCCAGGATTTTTGACTGAGAAAAATTATATTTCACCTCTGCTTGCTTATTGTGTATAGCAAAAATACTGTGTTTTCTATGTACATCTGCTATAATAATCCTAATTTTGATTTAAACTTTAGGTTTCTGACCTGGAACACATTTATTGTCTGTGCACATATTTTCTGTTTAGGGACCAGATTTTATTAAGAGCAATAGCTCTTCTATTCATGTATCAGGCATCAGTAGTGATACTGTGATACTCTTCCAATATCTCTCAGGCATGCATCAGTCAGGCATATGAAACACAAAAGTGGTTTTAGATATATTTAAATATTGTTTGTGTTTGGGTGGCTGGTTCATATTTAAACACTAGGCTAGAATTATTTTGCCTTTCATTTAGTCCTAATTCTAGCTAGTAATAATTTGTCTTTTCTTTCTCTCCAGACATTTTGATATTTTACAATATCAAAGAAAGTCTAGATTAAAAAAAAAAAAAACAAAAAAAAAAGATTTTATTCATTTATAATATTTGTCTCTCAGGCTTAACTTAAATATTCATCCCAAATAAGAAAATGTTTACCTCATTAGAGATTGTTTACCTGTAAAAGAAGATATTTAAAGCACACAAGGGAATCTATTTCATTTTGGCCTAGTGGAACAGAAATGAAGTGACTCTTTAGAAGTAGTTTATTGATTTAAGCAGTTGAGTAGCTATAATTGTGTAGAAAGTATTACATCATAAAATGTATTATGTCTCTACAGAAGAGAAATTGCCCTGGAATCTCTGAACTGGCAAAGAGTTCATTAGAAATAATAGACACTTTTCCCAAAAACTTTGACTCTTCTGATTAGTTTTGCTTTTTATTTGTTTTCTATTGTTGCTGACTCAAAGACATGAGTTACTAGGACTTCATAACAGACAGTCTAGATTTTTATAGCTTCTAATCAAAAATTTCTGTCTTCTGCAGTGTTGTGTGGCTGTGCATAGTAAATGCTGAATTCAATATATAAACCAGAATGATGCTGAACAGTAGTAGCTTGAATTCATTAGTATTAAGCATACATTTGAAAATTTTATAAACATACTTGAAGACTTCTCAGGGTTTCTAAAATGTGGTATTGTAAGAACACTTAATATTGTTGCTGGTTGTGATACGGTGCTACTAACAATGAAGGCATCTTATTGGTGTAGTAATAGTATTTTATGCCTCTAGACATCATAGCAGAGTATTGCATTTAAAGAGAAAAGGGTTTTCCTGAGCTAGGGCTACAGGAAAGCTTTCAATTCATTGAATGTGGATCATGTAAATATAATGCTTTCCTGAACTCTCCTATCCTATTTATAGACTTTAGATACAAAAATTTAAAGGCAGAGTGATGTTTCCATGTGGAGGGGTTGAAAAAAATTCCCAGATACTGAATAATAAAGGTAGACTCAAAAGTCCAACACAATGTAAACTGAAGCTCATACCTAGCTAGAATTAGGCAGCAGTTATTAATATGTTTTAAAAGACGTTGCTCTAAAAATGTATTTTGAGTCTTTGAGTTCATTAAAAAACAAAATCAAATATTGAGTAACTGAAGTTAGCCTGCCTAGTCTTTGCAGTTGCATTTTGCTGAGTGAGAGTGACTCGGCAGAAAATCAATTGAGGGAAAATTTCCTGAATATTAAAAAATATTTCCTAAACTAAAACAAATTTTAATTTAGGAAAAATAAAGGTTAATGAGAGTTTATTTAGCACTCAGTAAATTGCTCTATTTCATGATTTAAAGCAATACATAAAAACATATAGATACATCCTGTTTATTTTTTTTTTTTTTAACAGAAAAAATTTCTACCAATTAAAATAATAGATTTATCTATAGCTGAAGCTGTTCTTATCTCCACTGGTCTGGAAATAAAAGTGAGCTGTTTAAGGAAAGCAAAGCAGTCTAATTTCAGGCTGATGAGATTATTCTGGACATTTTATGTGTGAGTTAAACTCCAGTAGATGCATAATGAATTCCACTGTGTATTGCAATGAAAGTTTTGGCTAATCAGACAGAATAAACTGATAATAAACTTGTGCCTTGAATAGTCTGCCTCATATCCTATATAATTTAATGTGAATTATAAAAGAAGCTGGTGAAGGAAAAAAAATCAGGATCAACAATTAATTATCAGTAAATGCAGATAAGGACACAGTAGACAGCATCTGTCTCTGGTGGGACTTCATTGTATTACTTTTCTTTGTTACTTCACTGTCGCTGGACTAAACTTTATCAATGTTTACTCATCCACTGGAGAAATGCACTTGTTTTTCCTAAGGTCGGAATGACCTTTAAGAGTCTGATATTCTCAATATTCACATTCTTATTTAAATGAATGATTAAGAAGGTATTTAGGAGGAGCTATTTGAGAGAGAAAGGTGTGGTTTAATTCATAGTTCTGTATTTTGTAGCTAAAGTTAGGTTCCCTTGGCTATGAGGGAACATATTGTGTGAACAAGTGCATGAATTATGTAATTCATATTATTGGAAATCCTAAATCTAAACTTCTGTGTCTCTAAGAAACTCATTCAGGTTTGGATGAAACAGTAAGTTCCAAAAGTAAATTAAAACTACATCCAGTTTTTACTTGGATGACTTAGATGTATAAAAAAGACAGTTGCAAATTATGGCATCAAAATCTGTCTTGATCCTTGACTGCCAGTTCTATCTTGATTTCCACATTTTGCTGCCTTTCTTATACCTGGATGTAAGAGAAAGAAAAAAAAGACAAACCAAACAAAACACTTGTTTTTTAAGCATTTAATTTTTTTTTTCTTCCAATGGAGTATTTCACGTAAAAGTGTGATTCTGTTTTTTAAACATTCATAGTTAAGTGAAAACCCAGATTTGCTTTTCTAGAGTTATTATAATAGAAGGCTTTTATGAAAGGAAAGGTTACAGGTAAAAAGCTCTCAAACAAGAAAACCCACATTAGAAAGCAGAGTCTAGTTTCAGAGAGTTGCCCTAATAGATTATATTTCAGTCATTACTTGTTCTTCATAATGACCAGTGGGTATTTTAAAGAGAACAGAAGAGCATTTCAACTGGTAAAAATATCTTGCCACAATATCCTAGCAGACTGTTCAGAAGGAGTTAAGGATCTGACTTGAGGGGAGTTGAAAGTGGAAGAATACGCAATTTCTAAGGAATTATTTTGGTTTCTGATAGTTTTGTGTAACTGTCCTCATACAGCTTTTCCCATCCAATTCTCTGAATACTTCTGAGATGACAGAATTCATGCATTTTTAAAGAATAAACAATTTCCCCATCAAACATAAAAAAATTGGGAGCTGTACCTTTTCAGAAGGATCACTGTAGCTGCTTACATTTCTACTGTTTCTGTCAAAGGCCAATTTTTCCCTTCTTAGTACAAAATTAAATCAAATGAGATTTTCCACAGTTTTACTTTCTTATGTTAGTGAAATTATAAAGGTTAATAGACATTAGAGAAATCAGCATGCAGTAGTGATTGCCTTTCATTGTTCCTGCTCTAATCTGTTGTTAAATACTGATGTTTTTAGGCTTGGAGTATTAATGTAAGAGTTCCTAATGTTCTTAAGACTCTGAAAGAAGTAGATATTATCCCTGCTACTTATTTTTCCACAGTGTCTGACAAAGTTTTCTGTGCCAATAGAGTTATTAGTGTGGTGTTTCTGGAGAGGTGAAGTTTGGGGTTCCTTCAGTTTTGAAGAATGTACTGAAAAAATCAATTGAAACTACCAGGATTGACAGAAATTAATAAACCTTTAGTGAAGGTAATCTTTAGTTGACTGATATCAGGTGAAGTGCATTGAAGTATCTTGCTAGCTTTGAAAAGCCTTCAGTGAAAAATTAAGTGAAAATTGAAGCTCCTCACCGACCTTTTTTGTAGTATTTCCCTTCATATTAAAAAAGCCCCTGCCAAACATACCCAAAATATTAAACTGGAAGATTATATGCATTTTCTAAATCACCTTCTTAGTTAACAATCTTGACTACATTTTTTCTGTATTTATTGTTTTTTCAGAGTTGTTGTCAATGCTTTGTTATTCCTAATAGAGTTATTTCAGTTACAAAATGGGGGAAATATACAAACCTGTTCCATGGTTCTAGGTGGTTTTTTGTGACAATGAGATATACATACACTATGGCTTATGTATTACTGCCATAGTGAAGGAAATATTCCAAGCTCTAATGTTGTGTATATTGACTCAAAGCTACTTAGTTCAGAAGTTTCCCCTGTATCCTGAATAATATTCTTAAATTATTTATTGTGCTCTGCTTAAAAAGGGAGAAATATCGCTGGAGATTCCATTTTCAGAAACACTTATGTTAATTTCCACTTTCAAAAGAGTTTTCTCTAACAGATCTTTTGTACAGTCAGCTCTACATCTTCAGCAAAGAAGAGAGTTAAGCTTGGAAATAGAGGTAAGAAAAACTTCTGTAAGAGAATATGTAATATTTGTAATTAAAACAGTATTTATTTTGGTTTTAAGTTAAAAATTATTAGTAAGTATTTCATGTTACCATAATGTGTTTGTTTACTCAGAGGAAGTTTAGTTTAGTTTGTTTAGTTAGAGGAACAAAAATATCTTGGATTGTTTTCTTTCTAAATATATCAGATTTTCTGGCTGAAAATAAAAAAGGCAGATATAGACCTATGTAAAAGTGCATAGAGTTTGTGTTTTGGGAGTCCTGGAAAAAAACAAGGCAGCAAAAAAATATTTTACTTTCTTGGAGTTTTTTGGTGCTTTTATCCCCAAGCAGTACAACCACATAAAAGTCCACTATCTCTTTCCAGTGAAATTTTGTTCCTTGTGCAATGCCAATTGCAATTTTTTAATTGTGAGTAAGAAAATAGCTGAGAAAAGTTTTAAAGTTCTGACCCAACAGGATAGAAAAGACATTAATATTTACTGTGCATTTTTCAGATTATTTATTAAATTAAATATGATGAAGTAAAGTATAAATGTCCACTGCTGAAATCTTCTGTTTGTAAAAAGTTTCTCCCTTCTTTGCTATTCCAGGTTTGAGTCTATTGAGGAGTTTTATAGCTATGGCAGAATGTCACAGTGGATTAGTTCCTTGTATCCAGTCCCCTACCATCTGTTATACTCTAGTGTTACTGCATATCATACAGTATAATACATTTCACTGGTGAAAATTTGCATTGTTGAACAAGAGATCTGTTAAATAAATGTATTTTGCTATCCTATCTGTTTATGGGACAATTCCAAGTCATGTCCACTAAAGAAAAATATCTGACATGAAATTTCCGCTGCCGTTGTTTTATTTATTCCCACTGCTTTCAATGAACAAAGCTGAAATTGTGTCCATGGAATTAATATAATTTATAATCTTGCCTATGTATTTATGTTTTCTGAGTTTTTTTCTATTAGACTATTTGACATCTTATTAATTTTTATTTTCTGGATTGAGAGGAATTAGAATATATTGTATATGCATAATTTATATTTAAAATATATTGATTTATGCATGTATTGCACATGTGTTGCATCACACAGATTTCTACACACTACATTTATAAATACAGTTTATAATTTAGAATTTTTCACATGCATTTATGATTTTGTGGGAAGCTTTTTGTTAACTTATCTGGGAGTTTTTCTAAGATTGTAGCATGTTTTAGTCTAAACTTTGGTATTTATACATACAAGGCTTATTTTTCTCCTTTTCCTTGGTGAAAACTCATATGAAGGAATTTTCAGGCACCAATCATGATGATCATGGCTAGGCTTCATGAGTGAAGATTTGGAAAGGGCTCTACCCACATTTGCTGCAAACGTACTGATGGCTAAAAAGGCCAGTGCGAGATAGGCAAGTCCGATTGCAATAGGCACAGTGGGAAGTCTCCATCGGCACTGCTGGCGAGGCACAGTTCTTCCTGTGTTGCCTTTTTTCCACCAGACTGATTCTGCGTGTGTTCTCAAAGAAAGCAGCAGCGTTATGGATGGTGTGACTCCATGTCTCCAGACCGGAGGCCAGAGTGGACCATTGATGGTGGTCAATATGGCCATGGCTGAGGTGTTGTTTCAAGGAGTCCTTGTATCTCCTCTTCGGGGCTCCTCTTTTACGGCAGCCGGTGGCGAGTTCC
>JAWWEE010000122.1:33002187-33025205 GCA_035221455.1 Xenops minutus | reverse complement strand
CCATCTGAGGAAATGATGCTTCCCAGATAGGTGAACTGCTGGACTGACTTAAGCTCTGATTCACCTATGGTGATGTGTGGATGATGGAAGACTTCCTGAGGTGCAGGTTAGTAGAGAACTTCTGTCTTCTTCAAGCTGACTTCCAGCCCAAAAATCTGAGCAGCCTCTGCAAAGCAGGATATTAAGTGCTGCAGAGCTGCTTCTGTGTGAGCAACCAGGGAATTTTCAGGTATGGAGCATATAAAACGTCTGACTGCATTGTATTCTGCTGGCTTCTAGGTACTGTGCAATCATTGACATAAGAATAGAAATTACATTTGTACTTTTTTTACATTAATATATTAAGGATTATTAGGATAAGCTAGGAGAAGGAGGATTTTAAAGGAATCCTGACTGATTTTTTTTTTTGTTGTTTTGTTTTGTTTTCCACTTTCCTCCCCTTTAAAGCCTAATAATAAAAATCTCTGTTCTGGGAGAGAAATCTAGTGATTATAATAAGATTTATAGATACATATTTTTGGGACTCAGTTTGTTTTGATTTTGGTTTTTGGTAGGTTGGTTTTTTTTTTCCTCATTTTTGATACAAGCTGTGTTATGTAAATAATATGCTTGTGCACTATGTCAAAAATATAAAAGAAGTGTATGTTTTTCATCTTTGAATATATTAACAGCCTAGAAAGTGACTGTGCCCAAAATGCAGGAAAAAAATCCCAGTATTACTTGATCACATTAGGGTGTAATAGAAGGTTTAGTCCTTCATTTAATGTAAAGAATTAATGCTATTAGTTTATCTTTTTCTATTTAATAAGTATTAGCAAACCAAACCGTTATTGTCTTTTTCTCACATACACAGTTATTATCTTCAATAGAATACTGAACCGATTCTTCAAAAAAATCCTGAAGTAGCTTCTTCCATCTGATGCTTTGTAGGTATCAGAGCTGGGGTAAGTGGGAGGGAATGGAGGTATTAAGTAAACGTCTTCCATTATTTATACTTATAGCATGTATTTCTGCTTAATGACTAGAATGTAATCTACCAAGTAGCTAATAGCTCTGTATGTAAAATATATGTGTACCACTATAAGTGGTACTGTAAACAAAATGTTACATTCTTCAGAAATATGTTTTGTCTCAGAAATGGGACATGGTAAGTGGGCAAACTAGTTTAGTGAAAAAATACAAAAGCAATGATTATTTTTTTTTTTTAGTAGGAGTGTCTGTAGTTTCCATTGCTGCAAAGATGTTACACACACTATTTGCATTCACAACATTGTCATAGTTTAAGTGAGGTGTTTTACTGAAGAAAGGCTGCTAATATCAAATTCAGAAAAAGCTATAATTTTATCATTTCAGTGTACTGACTGAATCATTAGTAATTCAGAATTCTAATGCTTTAATTCTTGTGCAGAGCCTCAACCTTACCATTAAAGAGAGGAGCAAAAACTCCACTTCAGAACAGAATAAAAATAGCTGTTCCTTTTAGGAAGTAATAACTCACCTTATCAATATTTCATTACACTGTTATAAATACAAACAGCCCTACTGAAACCAATAGCTATTCTAGATTTACACCAGTGAAATGGTGTAAATCTCAGACTCTGGACCAGTGCCTCAAATTATCTTGTTAACATAATTTTATGCATGAATTTTGATAGCAAAAGGCTTGAGATGAGAAACAAGGCACCTGAAAACATATTTAAGTATGTGCATGCACTGCATAATGGGAGGCAGAAGTAGCACAAAATGTGAATTGCTGTTAAAATTATCTTTTGTCTTTCACGGCCTGTTTTAAATTCAGGATTTTCTTTTTGTTTGTTTGTTTGTTTGCTTGGTTTTTTTGTTTTTCTCAAAGAACACGAATTGCACATGCTCGATGCAATGTAACAATTTGCTTTTAGACAGTGAACGCACACACACAGAGCACACAGTTAGAGAGAGGTATTCTGCCAAAGATGGGGAATTTTCAAATAGTTACATTTTACTGAGCTATTGCTTCTGTGTGCATTTAAAATTTCCAGCATGATTAAAAACTTATAAATATATTAATCACCATGTGCACACCTTGCAAGAGCATGAGATTAGAATTATGAAACTGAGGTCCTGATTCAAGGAAGTCATTAGACGTGTTTTATCTCACTGAAGTTCAAACCTAAAATTAAGCCTGTATTTGCATGTTTGTCAAGGTAAAGCTTAAATTAATATGACAAGTCTTCGTAGAAAGAGCAGAAGTGTGTTTGACTGCTACACACCAAAAAGATAAGATATTAGACTCAAAGCACAAAACTAGGAGTGAGAAAAAAGCAATGCTGGATCACTGAAAAGAGAAGCCTGACAGACTAAATAAGGTAGGGAGAAAGCAGTATGGATTATGGAAAAAAAAACCCAAACAAACAAACAAAAAGAAACAAAACAGTGATCCTCAGAGACAGGGTTCAGCAGTCCATAAGGAAAAAATGTTACAAAGAGTTTGGAGATCATGGTGGAATTGTCCCTAAGTTGAGCTCTAGAAGGCAGAAAATTGTGGCTGGTGTCCTGACATCCTGTTTATTTTCCTCCAGGCCTTCCTCATATATTCAGCCCAAGATGTGCTCATTTTTCTGTTTTCTTCCTTTTTAGTTTTCTTTTTTTTTTTTATTCTGTCAACATTCCTCTCATTCCATATGCATCCTGTCCTTGCTATGTTTATTCTTTGAATTGTTTATATAATCTTTTCAGCCATTTTTACCTCTGCATGCTTTCTGTGAACATCTATGATGTATTTAATACCGAGGTTTCCTGGCCATGGCAGAAGGGTTGTAACTAGATGATCTTTAATTTCCCTTACAACCATAAACACACTATAATTCTATGATTCTCTAAGGTTGTATGCAAAGAGAATGCAAGAGAATGTTCCAAGTCATTGACATTTATTAGGAAAAGAAAAGAAGGCAAGCTGCTTTCCTAAATGCAACTGCTGTTTTCTTAACCAAAATTACTGAAGGGATTTTGGAAAGCTGAAGGGCTACACATAACTTCACAGGACAACAAAAATGCGTATTGAAAACTCTGAAACACACAAACAAAACATTATCCATATCTAAGCACAAATATACAGTCTAAGTAAAAAGAAAATTATTAGGAAGGAACAAGGATCAGTTAAAGCATGGAAAATTCTTACTTTGGTTATTCCCTCAAGAGAAATTTCTAACCCTTAGTAAAACCTTTGTATTTCATTTCCCTTCCATTTCTAATTACAGGCAACAAAATTGCTGACACCAGCATTTACATGGTAATAACAGCACCGGAAAAATGAGGTGTTAGTGATGCAAGTTTTCTTTCTAGGTTATCTTTATTTAAGGTAGTGTCTAACTTCAGAAGTCTAAGGTAAACTTTGAAAATAGATGTTCTACCTATGTCCACTGTAAATCTGCCTGTCAAAGAGTCCTGGTCTCATTAGAACTGGGTGAAAAATATCTGCCCATTAGTATCTGCCAAAATTACTACATTAAGGATTGTATTAAATCCATCTATTTCTACTAGGAGCTGAATGAATGTATTCCCTTGAAACCTTTTTCCTCCAAAGTTGCCCCTTTCTCTTTTCCCTCCTACTGCATCTGTTTCATCAATGAAGAGAATGCACAAGGCATTTTTCCAAGCAAGAACAAATGAGTCTCTAACTTGAGCTAGAACCCCACCAACAAATATCTCTGAGAACTCTGAGCCACCAGTCGTGATAAATGGTAAATTAGCTTTTCCAGCTACAGCTGTAGACAGAAGTGTTTCCTCACTACCCTGAGGACCTGTCAGAATTGTCCCCTTTGGAATTTGCCCTCCCAGATCCTTATATTGTTTGGGATTTTTCAGAAAGTTCACAAACTCTGTTATCTCCAATTTGATCTCTTCACATCCACCTACATCTTTGAATTTTACATCTCTTTCATTCTGAAGGACTTTGGAAGTGGTTTTGCCCACACTGAAATGTCTACCCATTCCACAGTCTGCTCAACCTAAGCCTGCAGGACCCTTCTTAATGTGTACAGTGAAGAACCAATAACCAGGATCGTGGTCAGCAAACTTGAGAGAAATGATCCATCATTCTCTGTTGTGTAGACTACAGACATTCTCTTCTCCACTTCTGTTGTCAGATCTTTCTGCATGGTTTCAAGTTTCTATTCTAAAGTGTCCACACTATCAATATTAAACCAGAAGTACCATTCATGAGGAGACTTTCCAGAAACAAAGATTACACTAACAAAGTGTCTGTTTATCACTCCAGGTTTGTCCACCACACTTTTAGTAAGGTAGTTATTGACAAAGCCTTTCCAGGGGTTTTCTCTCCCAGGGACCCAGAAGTAGTATACAGCTTTTGTATGAAAAACACAACAGCTTTCCCCTACATGTAAACAAAACTCCATGATGTCCTGTGGAATGTCCCCCTTCTTTAATCTGTTCCATAAGTTAGTTTCTTCTTTCTTACCACATTTTTTTCTACCACTGCCACCTCCTCCACTACTAATCTGATTAGGCTCCTGGGCAGTAGTCTGCTTCTTTTTGTTTCTACAGCTGCACCTCTAGTTCCATTAGCTTTCTTCCCGTTGTGAAAATATTTTTCAGAGTCTTAGGAGGATGGGATGGGGGAGCTGGAGTGGTTTAGCCTGGAGAAAAGGATGCTCAGGGGATACCTTATCACTCTCTACAACTACCTGAAAGGAGGCTGCAGTAAGGTGAGTGTCAGTCTCTTCTTCCAGGTAACAAGTGACAGGACAAAAGAAAATGGCTGCAAGTCGTGTTAGGGAATGTTTAGATTAGATATTAAGAAAAATTACTTCATGGAAAGGGTTTTAAAGCATTGGAGCAGTCTACCCTGGAAATGATGGAGTCATCATCCCTGAAAGAGTCGTGCTTGATTTATGGTTGGGCTTGATGATCTTAAAGGTCTTCTCCAACCTTATAAATTGATTCTATTAATATGATTCTATGGCAACATAGCCAGAACATGAAGAGCATTCAAGCAGAACATATGTTGTGCTTGTCCAGTTGCCCTTAGTGGAAGTTTCCACAGTTGTGCCCCATACAACAGGGACAGGCATACAGAAACTCTGCCAGAATGCAGAACTGTCAGAAGAAGATTAGAAGGTCCCAACACCCTGCCTATTTTGTCTTTTTTTTTTTTTTTTTTTTTCACAAAATGGTGAGAATTTATTAAATAGCTTCAAGATCTAGAATTGGTTTGTTTTGTTGTTTTTTGTTTTTTGTTTTTTTTCAAAAAGCCCAGGCAAAATACTGGGTTCTGGGTGTTTTTCATTGAAAAAACCCAAACAAGTTCAGTAAATGCAACAAAGAGTTTTCAATACACACATGTGCCTGCCCAGCAGTCCTCTGGGGATTTTGCCAGCCATTCCCAAACTCAGAGATCTGAATGTGAATGAAGGCATGTCAGAGGAAGTTAGAAGGTCTTTTACAAAGTAATGATTATCACTTCGGATTTCCAACATGTAAAAGCTAAATATTCAATTCCTGCTAGAATTGTCAGGATAATGAATAATCTGGGCAGATCGTGGGGTTTGTGGTAATTTTGTCTTAAACTTCCCTTGTGTGTTCTCAAGCATATGCACCCATTCATATACCTAGTACTTTTTTTTTTTTTTTTTTTTACTTGTTTTATTTAAATCCCACCTGGTTAAAGAGTAAGGATAGCTAATGTCAGGATAGTTAATGAAACAGCAGCTCCTTGTGGTAAAAAAAAAATAGCAGAGACAGTGAGGAAGTAAATCCTCATGAGGTGTAGCAGAACTTCTTGTTTGCAGAGTAACACCAAACTTTCTGGACCTCTTGTAGTGCAGGTGCAATGATCACCAAACAAAGGCATACACAGGTTGCCTAATAGTTTCCAAAGGGAATAAGATTCATTTGCTC
This sequence comes from Xenops minutus, assembly GCA_035221455.1. Taxonomy (NCBI): domain Eukaryota; kingdom Metazoa; phylum Chordata; class Aves; order Passeriformes; family Furnariidae; genus Xenops; species Xenops minutus. The sequence goes on along the minus strand of JAWWEE010000122.1, from coordinate 33,019,310 downwards.
ATGGAGTGGGATGCCCTTTTAATTCCCAAGTGTGAATGTTAATAGGCTTCCTCATTAAAGAACCTCATTAAATTCAAAATCCCACTGAAAATTAACTGTGATATGATAATGCTGAGAAGGGAAGCTCATACAAAACCAGTGAATATATTTTGAATGTCCTGTTAATCCACTGAAATTAGCTGTTGAGCATGTTGTTTCAAACCTCCAATGGCCATAATAATAGGTTTTACTTTAATTCTATTTTCACCATTCTATTAATGGAGTAATATGAAAAAGTCATCCTGTTATGTTTGGCTTTTGCAGTTCTCTTTTTTTGGAGGCTCTCACACTCCTGATTAACAGTACTGTTTTGCTATAGATTTTTCATATCTACTCTGTTTCTTTTCACATCATCATTTCTGGTAACTTCATTTATTAGAAGACGTATGGTGTATTGTATGTAGGAGTATTTCCTAATTATGAAGGTGTGTGAAAACAAGGCCAAGATATAGAATGAGTAAAATATGAGAAAAGCAAGGAAAAAATCTAACAATATATAACTCAATTAAAGGCTGAATTACAAATAAACCAGTAATTTAACCATTGGTGCATCTTTATTGCTCTTTATTTTTACTTTTGAAATAGTTTTTTATTGTCTCCTTTTTCCAATTACTCAATTTCCTCAAAGGAAGATCTTGAATCCCTCAAGAATTTGGCTTCCCTCTGAGGTCCAGGCTCAGAAAGATTGTTTATGCTACTTGATTCTGTAGGATATGGCAATTCCTTTACATCAGGGAAACCTCTTCCCTACAGAAAAGTGTGGGATTTGAAAGTGATAATGGTTGCCTTACACTTGTGTGATCCCATAGAGAAGCTGTGTCTGGTTGTGAGGCAGAGAGCAGTGTTTGGGATGTATGAGTTTACACAAAAGGTTTGTATTTAGGATCTTTCTCTCCACACACTTGCAAATCCAGTCATACTTGTGGACTGTTCTGTACATTTCAATATCAGTCTTAATGTGCTTATATTGCAACTAGTGTTAATTCTGCCCAGTGCGCAGTGTTACGATAGGAGGTGAGTTATAGCTGGAAGAGGCACAGCAGTTATATTTGTAGAGGTGGATGATCACTTGTTAGGCAGGGTAGCATTCATCTAGCAGCGGACTTACTGCCAAGCAGAGCAGAAAGGAATCAGCTTTATAGGGGGACATTACAGCACTTTGAAATAAACATGGCATTTTACTTTGCCCTAGTGGGAAGAAATGTATTTAAGGGCTCAGGTGAAAATGTCTTTAATCTGTTCCTTTGGGACAGTTATAGGCTTTGCTTCAGTACATGTTGACTGACAAATGCTAGTTCCTGAATGAAAGAAGGGAAGGAATATCATGTCTTTTTGATTTTTTTAAAAAGAGAGCATGATTTGGTACCAGGATCTTACCATACCATTTTATATATAATCACACTTTACACTGGACAACAACGAAGACAATATGGTTTGGGTTGATGTGTGGGTACAGACAAGTAGCCAGAGCCTTTCTGATTTCATAAGATATTCTAGAGTCTGACCTTTTAGTGCAATGAGGTCACTTATGATTAAATATTTGATTAAATATTTGACTAAGAGCTATGCTGGATTGTGATTTTGGACCTCTCCTTGAGGGCAAGCTCACCACATGAAGAACTCCATTTCTACCACTAAAATAATTATGAAAGAAGTCTTGTTGTGACTGCTATTATGTATTCTAATCCTTGTGGATACATTAAAAATTGGCAACAGTAAGTCCTGCATTAGAAATTGTCCCCATACTGAGTAACCATGCTGCTAGCTAAAATGGCTTAATCTTTTGCCACAGTGTTTTTTTTCCTAACATTCTTATTGTTTCTTAGTTCATAAGTGAGACGCAGAGATCACTTATACTTCTGTGGTTGATAATATACCCCTCTCTGGGACATAATTAACATCACTGCAGTCGCAAAACAAGGAATGAGAGGCTTTTATTTGTTCCAAGTGATTACTTCATGAGTTTTTTTTCAATCAACTCTTTTAAAAATATAGAAATAATGAAGGAAACCAGGAAGCTTGTGACAACAAATTTAAGTTCTAGTCTAATGAAACATTCTGTATAGATAAGTAATGAAATGATAGGACTCATTTTCTAGTCTACACAGAGAGTCAAAGGGTCATTTATTTAGAAAGGAATCTTTTTCTAAACTCATTTGAACTTGTCAGAAGACTCACAAAACTATTACTGTTACAAGTGTAGTCTGTGCATGTTTAGCCTGTTAATGTAGATGGAACAATGATTATAAATGGCAATGATTCTCAGTTTCTCAGCATAAGTGAGACATGGACATACTGGACAGAGACCAGCCAAGGGCTCATGACTGGGAGACTCGAGCATCTCTCTTGTGAGAAAAGAATGAGGGAGCTGGTATTGTTCAGCCTGGAATAGAGAAGGCTCAGGGTGGCATCTCATCCGTGTATGTAAACACCTGAATGGAGGATACAAAGAGGATGAAGCAAGGGTCTTCTGTTGTGCCTGCTGTCAGGACTCAAGATAAAATGGGCACAGAGAGGAAACACAGGAGGCTACATCCCAACTTCAGGAAACACTTGTTTTTAAATTGTGAGCACTGGCACAGGTTGCCAAGGGAGGTTGTGTAGTCATTCTCCTTGGATAAATATCAAAAGATGTCTGGATATGGCTTAGCAGCTTAGTGCTTTAAGTGACCCTGCTTGAGAAGGGTTGGTTGGACATGCTAATCTCCAGAGGTCCCTTCCAAACTTACTTATTCTATAACTGTGATAAAGGCACACATTAAATGAAACTCAAGGATGAGATCAGCTGATCAAGCCATTTAAGAAACCAGCCTTTGTTCAAATAACACTTTTACAGATTATAGAGACATCGCTGAGTTTATGATGTCTGGGTTGTTTTTGGTTGTTTTTTTTTTTTTCTTTTTTTTTCCAGGGTGACTCTGGACACTGTTGTCTTCAATGGTTTTACCCTTAAATAGCAATGGGAGCTCAAAGTAAATTCTGTTGTAATTTATGCCACTGGAGCTGAAAGCAATATTTGGCCCACGTAGAATTAAATTCAATTTTAAGCTGCATTATTATTATTATTACTGCTACTACTACAATAGGCTATCAGATGTTTTTGGAGTTTAAAACATGTAGGACAGTTTACTCACAAACAAGCTACATCTCCTGAAAGGGAATAAATAATTGATCAATTTTCTTGTAATGATTTTAACAGCACTACACAAATACAAGTGAAGGAAGGATTTGGACCATGGAGAGAGCTGTAACAGATGAATGAATTTAATAGATTTTTCAAATGCTTATACTGGTGTGACAGCTTGTCTTTATTTAATTTTAACTCTGTAAATTTAAAGAGCAATTTAAATGAGAATGATAAAAGCTAGAGGGGAAAGACACCTATTAGATCATTGAGTTAATCTCCTGCCACTGCACAAATGGTCTTTATTGGCATTTTCAAGTACTTTGTCCAGAATTGTTCTTAAAGTCAAAAGGAACAGGGCTTCCACCCCTTCCAGACAGTTAGGATTTTCTGGCCCTCAGGACATAGTACTTCTTTTCCTTTTCATAGTTTAAATAATGTAGGTCTTATGTTTTGTGAGAACAGGAAGAGTGTGAATAAAGAACCTTTATTGCTTGCTTTTTTGCTGACAGCCTACAAGGAAATGGGAACTACAGCTTTTGGAGTAATGCAGCTTTTCCTGATCCAGCAGAGCTGTAGAGAAAGTTCAGCCCCACCCTCTCAGACACACAACACATCTGCTCTCTCATGCCCAATTCTGGGGTTTTCTTTTCTTTTTTTTTTTTTTTCCTTTTTCCTCTGCTGCTACCTCCAGAAGCTCTTTCAGCTTATCTCTTTCTTTCACAGACAGAAAGGTTCATTTTTTTCTTGCTGTTTAGTGAGAATGTCAAACCAAATAGTGAAGATGTCTCTCCTGTCTAGTCCATAGTCAGACATCCCTGAGCTTTTTATTTCTTTGCTCCTTTTCATACAGATAATTTTGCTCATGTACTGTGAGTTTTCTTTCCTCAAAGTCTTAGATACTTTCTTGTTGCATTTTTCTTTTTCTGCTGTTTTTCTGCAGTTATCTGTTCATTATCTGGTCATTACCTTTCAAAATTCTCTTTTGCTCTCTGGTATTCTCCCATCCCCTTAATTCCCTTTATTTCCACTCTCAAACTACTCATCCACATCTCCTCCTGCAGCTTGCAGAATTAGTTGTTTTCTTCTAGACTTTGTTCATGCATAATGACTGTTGCAAACACTGAGGAAACAGGAAGTTGTGTGTTGGAGATATTTATATTCAGACTGCTGAAGTTGTTTTTTTTTTTGTTTTTGTTTTTTTTTAATTTCATAGGCTATTCTTCAATAGTGGTTAGATCTAAGCTGGTAATGGGTTAAATCACCTGGGACACAGGGGAGAACTGCATTCTAGACCCAATACAAAAGATTATGAAATATAAAATATAACAGTATTCACAAAAATAATGAACTTTATGTAAATTTAGGAGTAAAACAGTGCCCTACTGCTAAATTGGGACTCGTGTTGACAATGCAGATTCTTAAGCTGTCCATTACAGTTGGAACAGCTTGAAGAGGAGGAGCTGACAGACTCCAAGGTCTTCTCTGCCATAGAAACTGAAGAGCTCACATGGTGTTTGGGCAGAGTAATGAATACTATCTGGATCTTAAATGGGTAAGATGACAATCACTGGGAAACTGGATTAGAAAGTATCCCTTTTAGTGGGTGGCCTTTTCCATAAAATCTTAGTATTCTGCATTGGCTAAATTTGGGGGCTGGCTGCCAATTGCCTTTTTTTTTTTTTTTTTTTTTTTAAATTGCTTACAAACAGAACATGGAAACCTGGCACTGGGTTTTGGGGGCTGTGTTATGCTCTGGAGAGCATATCATCTAAAAATTAATGCCACCATGCCACATTTCTTACTGTCATATATAATTTTTTTTTTCTGGATCTGTACTTAATTACGGCAAAGACGACAAAGATACAAAACAAATCAGAGCAGAACTGGTGAGATAAGTAATGAAGAGGGAAAAATAAGAAAGTTGTGGTGGTGCAAGAATGCAAGAATTATGGCACCTAAAGAGTAGAATATATTGATGGATGGGTATCTCCAAAACCTGACTGACTGTTTTGAATACAGCATTTGTTGGTGAATCTAAGAAAGTGGCTTTTTTCTGAAAAGTTAAGAATATGATGTATATCTTAATCAGATGGAATATTTATCCCTGGTGTTGATGCTGAGTGGTTTGTCCCAGTTTGTCTTAAATTACTTTTTTTCATGCTTACCCTTCAGCAAGTTCATGTATAAAAGACCATTATTTTTGTGACATCTAGTCTTCTTTCTGTAGTTTACAAAACTGTAACATGAAGATTATTATTTTAAAGAAAAGGACTAGAAAGATGAAAGGGAATAATTAATTAATGTTTAACGTGTCAAGAAATGTACCTGATTTTTCTGCAGTTAAAATAGTAGAATACTCCATTTTTTCTCATGACTCAGGTGTACTACACTTTGCATTTAGTATACTGCAGACTGTCATGGTGCAGCTTTTTGAGTAAGACATTGAATTTGCTACTGACATACTACAAGCTAAATTAGATAAAATATAAATGGACAGATAACTATGCTTTATAAACATCTAAGTATTTTTAAATGATTCTCTAGTCAGCTCGTGCAAGAATAAATAAAAACATAAAAGTTGTGCAACTGCAACATACAGCCAAAAAGCACAATAAAATTAATTACTTTACATGACCTAAGAAATCTTTTAATCTGATCTGAGAATATGAATAGACCGAGTGATTAGATTTCATTAGAAACTTAATAGAAAAAAACTGATTAAATCTGGAAAGACTTAGTTACTATGCAGAACTCAGTTCTCGGAGTGTCAGGCCCCTAGATTTCTTTGTAGATTGCATCTACAAACACTAATTGTCCTGAATAGTCTCAGTGTACTTATGTATCCTCTGTCTTTTGGTCCAGGAGTTTCTTTAATCTCAGGTTGTGCCCCTGTTTCTTGTCCCACCTATGAAGCATGGAGTCTTATGTCCAGCCTGATTTCCTGCTGGTCCTGATGTTTTTATTGGACTTGCAGTTTATCCTCAGCCCTGACTGTCACATCACATTTGTCTGATGATCACTGGGCTGAACTTGTTACTGCCAACCAACCCTACTTTGTCCTGTGAAACTGCACCCTTGATGAAGACCCTACCCCAGTCTGTGACAAAGTCACCTTTAGCTCATTCTCCTTCATGTAGAAGTCTTGGTCTTGCTGCTCCATCATAGTTAATTCCAGCGGTCACTTCCCTGCAGCTGATGGCTAATGCAATCCAATAGGAGATTTGTCTTCACTGCTGAAAGGGTGTGTTACTGGCTTGTGCTCAATGTGTGGCCCTTAATAAACTTTCAGATTATTTTGTACAAAGACACTTTCTAACCACGTGGTCCCCAGGCTGTACTATCGTAAGGGTTTATCTCATCACAGATACAACACATTTGCCTTTGTTGCATGTGCCTTTGTTGCACTTCATAAGGATTCTTTATATATTCAGTCCACTTTTATCTTCATCCAGCACCTCTCTGAATGGTCTGCCAGACCTCCAGTGCAGACCAGTTCACCCAGTCTGATGTCATCTGAAAACACAATGCAGGGCCCTTTTTTAAGGCTGTCCAGGCTATTAATGAAGACTTTCAACAGTATCAGCTCCAATAAGAAAGCTTGAAGAACATTAATTGTTACTAGCTATCAAAATTCTTTTGCAACTGGAATTTTAAAAACTAAGAGTCTAACCTAATGCAAACATGAAGTATTTCCAAGTATGAATCGAAATTTCTCATTTGTGACTTTAGGAGCCACAGCTGCAGTCTGTGGTGCAAATAGCCCTGCAAATGGACAAAGGCAACGATTTCACAGTCTATAACTGCAGGGTTGGAAATCAGGCAACTCTGAATATCCCTCTGCCAAACTGAGACAGTACACATCTCTATTTTCCCTCGTTTCTCATTTAATATTTTGCAAAGGCACTATGCGTGGGAGGTAGTCAGACAGTCAGCAATTTTTTTTCACTCTAATAGCTTTGAAATGTCTTAGTCATACTCACAAAGAGATATTTCAACATTTCAAGCATAGTAGCCACTTTTGAAAGTAGTTCTTTAACAGGAAAAGTACAAATACTTTTTTACCCCATAAAAACAGAAAAATACATTTTTTTGCCAAGATATTTCATTCAATTTCTTCAAATCTTTATTATCCTAAATGACATTCTTCTCCAGCATGCACAGGTTTTTCAGAAGGTGATGAATGGACACCTCAGTAAGAGGCACTGAGGTGCTGTGAACTGCTATGCCCAGCTGAAAGGGAATACTCCCTTGCCTCTTTGACAATCATTTCCTTTAAAAGCCTGTCATACACTTCAAAAGAAGCCAAAGACATCTCATTATGCACTTCTTTAGTAGTTGTATCTATCTGTCATTTATTGGTTATTTCCTACAACTAGCTCACTAGAGAGTAAAGTACGTGAGAGTAGATATAAGGAAGTTCTTTATCTTTGCTTACTTCATTTGATAGCACAAGCAGTTCCCTTCTGTGTCAGCCCAGAGAAGTTAAGCAGGCTGCAGCAAGTGGTTCCTTGAGGACCATGCATTAAATGTAAAGCTGAATCTCTGAAAATAGATAGAGAGACTCCTGGCAAAAGTAGTGTTTAAAACAATGATAGGTAACATTAGATACTATTTATAGCTGAGAAACAGACGTTACCGAAACTCATCTAAAGGATACATCTGAAGATATGTGGGACCACTGAATAAGAATGGCAAGTTTCCAGGAGCTTTTGAGTCTTTGTGGTTTTGGTTCATTACCCATTGCAAGTTTGAATTCTTGGACCTCAGGTAGATTCAAGCCAAAACCTTTTAGGCAAATGTCTGAGTTTTGTGACTTAGATCAGTTCTCATTTCCTGAATAGACTTTTTGCAATTGGCAATCTAGAAAATACATTATTTTATGAAATGCATGGAATAATAAAACTAATATGATCTTTTTGTTCTGTAGGTGACTCAGTGACACCTCTTGTTTGAAAAAATAAAATTCTTCAAGTAGTGAAAAAAAAAAAATTGAAAGGAAATGTGTGTTTGAATAACATCCAAATTACTATTTAATTCCTGTTAGTTTCCTTTTTTTTTGTCGATTTTCCTCTGAAGTGCTATGTATTCAATGTAAACAAATGCAAAGGGGAAACAGAATTCTATTACTTTGGTTGTGGTTGTCTGTTCTTGTATTTGAGCAGACTCAAGATGTGTAAAGCTGTTTGTTATTCTGCTACCTTTCAGAATTTTATGCAGTTATTAAAAATACCCTATTTAATTTCAACAGATGCATATAACAATTATCTTTTTAGCTGTCATTTAGCTAAGAATGACTGGTGAATGAAGAGACTTGAAGCATGAGTACACATCCAAGTGGTTACAAATCAAATGCAAATAAAATTTAACAATCATGCAAACAATGAATTTAACTAATCAGGCAAAATAATGATCTCACTGTTGAGGTAAGTGTCCTTCAAGGAATAGATGTGTATGAATCAAGCTGCATTTAAAAATGGAAAAAGTATTATTAATATATCCTTTTAATTTCATTTTAAAACCCAAGAAGCTATGTGATTTTTTTTCCTTATGCATATATCCATATTTACAGTGTAATTCACTTTTTTGCTTATCAGGTCACAGAGAGTTTTGCAGCTTTTTTTAGTGGAGTGGGTTTTTTTTCAGAGTTTAAACAGAAAATAAAGGTTAGTTTTAATTAAAACCTTCATAGTGTTATAAACCTGCACATAGCAATAGAAATGTGGAAAGAAAAAAAAAAAAGAAAAAAAAAGAGAGAGAGAAGGAAGGTATTGATTGAGATGATTCAGGAGTTTTGATTGAAACATTCTCGTAAGTGCTTTTTTGGACATATGCCAGGGCACTTAATTGTTCTTTTCCTGGTAACTCTTCAGTAAAGCAGATCTCTCAGACTGCTGTTGATAGAAGTCCTTGCTACAGTTGATCATGGTAACTTGAGTTGGTAGAAACCCAAAGTTTTAATTATCAGAAAATTTGGGGAGAATTCAAAACAGACATAGGATTTGAACTTTGCTGTTTAGCTCACCCTGTATCCTGAGAACTGCTGAGACACTGTGATGGACTAGCTCCCCTTCCTGCCTACTGGCACCATCCATACGACCTGCAGAGCAGCGCAATATTTCCTCAGCTGAGTGAAAGTGCGGCTTTTGGTTACATTTTTGTGATTTTTATTTCGCTCACCTACAATATCATTTTTTATAGCCTTATGGCCTAATGTAGTTTGAGTATGAAGTATTTTTCACTTAAGCACTTAAGAAACATGCAAAAGTCTGCATGCTTCATTTCAACTAAATGCAGAAAGATGGTAAACAAGTCTTACATCAGAAAAATAATTTATATAAAACAGGTAGCTTTTAAAAGTCCAAGGTATAACTTCAGTTTTTTCCTGAAAAAAGGGAACATGAACTAAAACCAAGGAGCTTGAGTAGAAGCTCTAAAAATTGAATATGTGACATCTTCAAAAGCAACAGAAGAAACTCTTGAACACCTGTCAAATGAAACAGAAACTGTACTCCACTCCAAGTATGACTGAGAGATTTTTGAGAGATGAGAGCTGAGATTATGTGTGTGTGTATATATATACATATAAGATTTTTTTTTGTTTTAAATTTCTTTACCACTTCCTTTAATCTGTAAGTGGTAAGATATTTTCCATAACTCTGCAAGAGCTGACAGATTCTTTTCTATGTGTCTGCAAATATATGCTTCTATCCAATTTGTCTTCACCTCAGCTGTGCTATTTTCCCTTCAGTATTCTAATTCTGATTTATAGAAAATTAAAAGTCTACCAGAATTCAAATCATAACCTCATAGAAATACTCCACAATGTAATAGAAAAAAGTATTCAAAAATCCTACTTAGGAGGCTAATAATTTTCAATAATAACCATGAAAATTGTGCAAAATACTCATACAGTGAAATGCATGGAAATGCAAATCATGATAATGTATTTTCTCTACTAGAAAGCACAAGTTACTTGTTTATATTTGCTTTAAATGCCCTTAAAATCTATTTATCTTCTAGGAACACCTTCTGTATTTCCATGGAAAGAGAGAAATATTTTTTTTCATTTTAAAATACGCTGCCATCATTGCCATAACATGTAAAATTTTACTGCAGAATTGTTTATTTCATGGCAGTATTTTTTGTTTTGTTTTCTTTTGTTTTTTTCTTAGCAAAATCAGACATTAGATCTCAGCTCCTGAATGTTGCAAAAACTTGTCTAACACATTTCAGATATGACATTTCCAAAAGAACTCTTCAGCTCTGTCATTTCCACAGTAGTCTTTAAATTAATCTATAAAGCTCATAGGTGAGATCAGTATGTTCAAGATAGCAGATGTGAAGAATTGTTCATTCACTACTAAATAATTTGCAAGTTAATACTGCATAAATGTAAATCCTTAACAAGAATTTTTCATGTTTAAAATTTTCTTCTTTTCCTATTATGAAAGATACGATTTTATCTTGCTGATATATAGCGTGATTAGTGTTGGAATTAGTAGAATTTTAACAGGACAGGATATTTCTAAACCATCTTAAAATAAATATGCATATGCTGGTCTGGATGTTATGAAATATTCAGCATGTGACAAGAAATACTTCGAAAGGTAGATATGTGCTGGCACTCCAGTAATTGGGTTCATGAATTGCTTCCAATAGAAATACAAAAGTTGCTTTTCCTTCTTCCAATTAATTTCACTAGTGCTTATAAAAAAAAAAAAAAAGTAATTTTTAAAGACAGTTTAAGAAAATGAATCTGCTCACACAAGTTGAAATACTGATTACTGACCTTTTTATCCTCCAGTGATCCAGGGTTTTAGTGACAAATGCAGTTTTTCCACTATTAATCTAAAGTATATACAATCCTAGGAGGTATACTACCAATATTTTCCAAGAGAAAACCCACAACTATGTTTGTCTTCATTTATGGTCAACCCTTGTAGAAGGAAATCGAAGACTTCTTGTCAGGGAAGAGCAGATAAAGAGGAAATGCCTTCCCTTTTTTCCTCCAGCAAACTGAAATGCTTTTACATAATTGAGAGGATAGCACTACTTGGTAATAAATGCCTATTAAATGCATCCTCTCTGAGTAGTCCTTATTTTTGAGCAAAATTATACCAGTTTCTCAGTTGTTACAGATGAGACACCAGTAGAGATTAAAGTATCAAAAGCAGAGTTTCCATTAACAAGTTATAAATCAAAAAGCAGAGGTTTGCAGGACATATCAGAGTCCTGAAGGAACACAGTGAAGGAGGCTGAATTCCTATAAAACAAACAAACAAACAAAAAGCTTGCCAGACCACAAACTTCCAAACTCAGCTATTCATTACAATGAACTTCTGTAGCAGAAATTACTTTATCTACCTTTATAAGAGGACCAAATTAGATCCTAGAAATCACTGATCTTCAGTAAATAATTTAGTTCAAGTAACAATTTAAAAAATAAAATTACGAAATGCTTAATGGATCATAATTTTACAAGGAGATTGGCTTCTATATGTGCCTCTAATTTAATAGAGTAAAATTTCTTAAGGTTGTCAATGAAATGGTGATTGAAGTAGTTGGTAGATGTGTTTGTCTAAAACTTTCAAAAAATCTTTTGCAAAATCTTTCACAAGAAGCCATAAAAAATGATCAGTCCTAAGAGGAGATCTAATGTTCTATCACAGGTCAGAAGCTGGATGAGACTTGGAAAACAATAAGCCTGAATAAGTCCTCATTTTTGAAAAGGGTGAAATGTTAATGGTGGCAGGTTTGGATATTGAGAGAATTATCCTGGTCAAATGTACTGTTTGCATTAATGATCTGGAAAAGATATGAAATAAGCCAACCCCTGATTAGTTATGATAGAACTAATTAAATAATGTGGAGAAATTCCAGGAGGATTTAGCAGAATGAAGTCACCAATGTGTGACAGGTGTAATGTAAGGCTGATCAGGGAAGACAGTGCTGAAAATTTGCTAAATGTTCCTGAGTATATTTGAATCTATAATATAGCTCTTCATTAAAGAGAAAAAAACAAACTCTGATTTGTATTTCTCAGTGATAGCTCAACTCCCTGCCATTTCCCCAGAGAAGAAGAGGAGAAAGAAGAGGAAGTAGAGGACGAAGAGGAGGAAGAAGACGAAGAACAAGAAGAGGAAGTGGTAGAAGAAGAAGAAGAAATTAGAGATGACTGTGCCAGAAGTATTTGGAAAATGGACCTAAATTAGTATATAATATCACAGAGCTGATATTTGATTAGCTCTGTTGGCAATGGTCCATGCTGATAGTAACCATCAAGGCAGTCAGTCTGCAGAGCTTTACTGTGAGAAGAGGAGCAGAAGCCAAATCAGACATCTGCTTTTTCTCCCCTAACATACAAGAGCTGGCCTTTTAAAAGAAAGCTGAGTTTCTAAGCAGTTTGCAGCTCTTGGTCTCCTGGGCTAAGTGTTTTCAAGGGTGTTACTTTGTCAGGGCTGTTGTTTTATACTGTTTCTCAGCTATTATTTTCCTTGCTGAGCTGCTGCTTCTTTAACCAGCCCTAGTCCTGCCCTAGTTCTCAAGGCTGGCCTTCTTCCGTGACTCATAGTTGACCATTAGTGAATTGCTTGCAGCACTGGGGCCTCTACTTCCGAGATGTGCCCACGTTGTCAAAGCTTTTGCTATTATCCTGTGGTTAAAGTGCACATCATAACAAGAGTCAGCCAGTATCCTATTCGGGCTACCACAGCCAATTCTCATAACAAGCTGATGGGAAGCCTGAAGGTCAGCATTGGCACCTTGCACTGTGAGCTGCGAACATACTAGTACGGAGCTCCTGACCTCATAATGGCAGATTCTATAATATTTTTACAGGGCACACATAGAAAGTATAAAAAAGTTTTGCTATCTCTGTGTGCTTATGTTTGAGTTCAGAAAAAAACGTCAAAATCTGCACAGTGTGCTCCTGTTTTTATGGAAAAAATGGGTTTCTGTTTTAGTTCATAGGATACAGATTTCCTAAAATAATGTTATTTTAATGATGAATATGCACCCTTGAAGGATAATAGGTCTGGATTTGAGTCCCCGTTATAAGAAGCAATTATGCTTTTTCCATGACAAGGCCATTACATCAAACATAAGAACTGTTCTGATGTTACTATCTGATTAAATTAAAGAATGAAGGCTTCCTTTGGTATGTACAATTATTTTGGGTACAAAGTGATAGCGACTAAAATTACTGTGAAAAATGGAGCTTTCAGAAAATTATTTAACTTTCCTCCAAACTGCTGCCTATTTTCAGTATAATATATTGAACTACATTGATGACTAATTTGTACTGATGTGACCATTTCTTTCCTGTAGTGGTCTGTCTCAGAGGCATGGTTAGCAATATCATTTTCTACAGTGCTGTTGACAACTTTCCTTTTTTAATTCTGACATATTCATTTATTATTTATATCAATTTAGGTATATGAATGTTATATAGGTATATGAATGTTAGCCTTTTCCTGTAGAATTTTTTGGCACATCTTTTTCCCTGACAGGACAAATAGGGAAATCTGTAAAAATGGTAGGAGAACAATGCATGGAGAAACCTTTCAGTTTATATGATTTTTGTACCATGTCACAGCAACAATCTCAAGCAGAACATCCATAGGAATTAAAAAGAAAAGTTTGTAAAGTCACTGGAACTCCTAATAAGCTAATAAAAGTGATTTTCAGTGCTGACTGAGGCAATATATTAACTAAAATTTAAATTCCCAGCTAAAGAGAAATATTACTTGATCTACAACTGCATGGCAAGATGTGATAAAATTCCTTGGCCTATTAGCATGCTCTAGAAGCTAAATGTAACATAAATAAAGAAGGTAGCTAACTATAATGAATATGGAATGGTAAAAATCACAGTTAACATAGTGCTGGATTCTCACACACTTGCATTCATTCAGTATCTTGCCTTGAAAACAGTCTTACTAGACAGAATTTTGGTACCAATCTCCATAAAAAGCAGTTGAGAGTCTCTTTTTGCCATTTATAGTGTGAACTGTGTGGGATTAACTCATTGTTCACTTGTAAGTAAAGGGTTTGCATCTGGGTCTACAGGAGTCCTGTCACTGAGGTGAAATTACTTGGAGCACAGGAGAACCTGAGTGCCTCTCACCTGCTTTAAGAGAGAAGTAACATCAGCCTTCCCAGTAAAAAAAAAAAAAAAAAAAAAAAAATAAAAAAAAAATGTTACTTAAAAACAAAACAAAAAAAAAAGGCAGTTTATTTTGTTTAAACAAGGCTTTGTACAGTGCATGACATGGGATTTTATACAATATAGAGGAAAAGGCAAGCTACAGAAAATGATTTCTAATGATGCTTATATGGGAGTAAATTTTATACCTGAAATCCAACTATTCCTTCTTGTTTTATTTTTTTATTTTAATTTTATTTTTAATGCTTTCTTTTACAGTAAATTCTGGTATCTATGCCTTTGAACCCATATTGTTATGATAATGATAGACATGTTATGCAAATTTCTGTTTCCAAATTAAATGTGGAAATTCATAGTCATATTATTTGTAATTGAATAAGATGTACATACTTTGCAGCTATTTTAAATAAGCAACTTCATTTTGAGTGCTCAGCATGTTTTAAATAAGGAAAATATGGAAGTCCTATCCTTAATCACTAAATGAAGATTTTTCATTATTATTTAATTAATTATTTACTTCTATAAGCAGAAAATTAACTCCACTGTTATATATGATTAGCCTTCAGTCTTCTTGGCTGTTTCCTCATCTGACGGAATCTTTCACATCTTTCTGCAAGAGAAACCCTCTCAGAGGTGACTCTTCTGCTAGAAGTGACACATGCAATGAGTCAGAATTGCACTATTAAATACTCTTAAGTCACATCTTTCTTGGACAGTCAGATCACACATTTGCCAAGGAATGGCATGCACACAGATAAATATGGCTGAGAAGAGCAAGTTAAAATGCTCCTTGCTAGAAGATGTGTCTGTACTGACTTGTTTCCAAGTTTTCTCTTTTACTTTCTAAAGCATTTTAACTCTTTTTTATTATTATTTTTTAAATTCACTTTGACTTCAGCCTCTTGCATTGCCTTGTTGTAACTTTGATGTTTCCTTTTATTTAAGATAAATATTTTATATGTTTTCTATTTTTGAGGGTGATGACTCGGGTTTTTTCACCTTGTGGAGTAAACTGGTAACAGTAGTAGATAGAGAGTTTCTGAGAAGGGCAAGGCACCTAAAGATAGGCAGAACTTTCTATTTCAATGGGTATTGATCTTTGCAAGCTGGACAGATGTCCTCTGCAGATGTTCTACTGTACATATAAAAATTTATTTGTAAAAACTTATCAACATGTCATCATAATATCATTAAAGAGCCAGCACTTTGTAGCAAGATTACTGTTTTGCCCCTAGTGAGACCCAAAGCGAACAATACCAGTATAGATGTAGAAATGCTCAGTTATTATCATCCCTCTGGTTCCATAAGCAAAAGAAAGGAAAAAAAAAAAAGACAAACATTTGTTTGAAACTTGACTGCTTCTCTAGCATCTGTTTAGGACGACATTTGAATGATGCCAGATGTATGAGAAAAAACTAAAGTAGCTCGTGTCATCAGCTAGGCTATCAGCTAGTTGTTTTTTTGTTGGGTTTTTTTGGCTTTGCCTCAGCATCTGCCCTCTGCTTCAGTACAAATGACCAGGGAGGCTGGATGATGACAGAGGTGTTCAAGCTATTTTAAAGATAATTTATAGACCAGATAATTCTGTCACTTTTACCCCAACACCTGATGAGAAACACTGTCTTTTTTGAGGGAAATCAGCAGCTCAATTTATAGTATTTCTTCTAATAACAATTCCAGCAAGCAGGCATAAATTCATAGCATGGTTTGGGTTGGAAGGGAGTTGCATTTGGGAGTTTTCTTCATTCGTTGCTATTTAAAAAAAAATATATGCCTCTGCTTCCCTAAAAGCCTTTCCTTTACAAAGCATCAGCTTTGCTTACTGAAGCTGAAAATTAAGCATCAGGATGAAAAAGAGGACATTAACAGTAAAATTTGGTTTTGCGTCTCTCCTTCAGCATCTCTGTAATAGAGAAATATCACTGCAGTGAACTCCTTATCTGAATGTGAATGGCTTTATTGTCAGCTGTATACCTACTTTATATACTAAATGACAGCTTTTCTGGTACTCTCTCCTTTCTCCCCTCATTGCCCATTGGAAGCATTTGTACTAATATGTTAAACTAGTATACTATTAAGATTTTGCTAGTTATGATGCAACAATGAAGCAAGCAATTCTTCCTAGTTTTTCCACAGAGATTTCTGTTAGTATCTGTCATACATGATAAATAGGAAATATTTTATTAGGTGGCTGCTCTTCCACCTCCAGTTATCACTAATTCACTAAGATAACAAAAGAGAAATTGATCTGCAACAGAAGAGTCAATTAAAGCAAATATTTTGATAACGTTGGTACAAGGCGCAATCATGTTACTGTACCAAGCCCAAAAAGCTGTACGTGGTAGATAAAATGAGGAAAAAAAAAAACAAAAACCCGTTGGCTTTATATGAAGTTGTTTCAACAATTTCCTTAGTATGACAGGGGGGTTCAGCTCTTCTAAATGGCAGTAAGTGGCAAATTTATGTAATACACTATTGGTAACTCTGTAGTCTTCTACAACGGTGCCAGATCTAGTGCTCTATGGTACATTCTAGCCCATACACTCATATGACAAGTACACACAGTTCTTCTATATATGGTTGCATGCAGCAGCTGAATTGGGATCGCTTCCCACTTTCCTGGTCCCCTCCCTGGGCCACGTGTTTGGCCCGCGTGGTCCCCAGAAGCAGAGACACACATACACTGACGGCAGGAAAGCAAAAAGGGGGTTTACTTACCTCACCAGGCCTTTTATAGGCTTCACAGCCAATAGGATTCAAGGGGAAGGGTTAACAATAGGCCAATCAGGGAAG
>JAWWEE010000122.1:32913749-32998291 GCA_035221455.1 Xenops minutus | reverse complement strand
CAAGTTGAATATGAGTCAGCAGTGCCCTGGCAGCCAGGAGGGCCAACCATGTCCTGGGGGGCATCAGGCAAAGCATCGCCAGCTGGTCGAGGGAGGAGATTTTCCTGCTCTGCTCTGCTCTGGGACAGCCTCACGTGGAATTTTGTGTGCAGTTTTGGGCACCACAATATAAGAGAGATATCAAGCTATTAGAGAGTGTCCAAAGGAGGGCAACAAAGATGGAGGGCCTTGAGGAGTGGCTGAGGTCACTTGGTCCCTTCAGCCTGGAGCAGAGGAGACTAAGGAGAGACCTCGCTGCAGTTACAACTTCCTTGTGAGGGGAAGAGGAGGGCCAGGCACTGATTTCTCTGTGGTAACCAGGGACAGAACCCAAGGGAATGGCCTGAAGTTGTTTCAGGGGAGGTCTAGGTTGAATATTAGGAAAAGGTTCTTCACTCAGAGAGTGGTTGGGCACTGGAACAGGCTCCCCAGGGCAGTGGTCACAGCACTAAGTCTGACAGAGTTCAGAAAGTGTTTTGACAATGCTCTCAGGGACATGGTGTGATTCTTGGGAATGTTCTGTGCAAGGCTAAGTGTTGGACTTGGTGATCCCTGTGGGTTCCTTCCAACTCAGCACATTCTTTGATCCTGTGAGATACAGATAGTTTGCTTAGTTGACTAAAATTTTCTGGAATGTCTTAGGAATCAGGAATTTCATGATTAATTGACTATAGGCTTGAGCACCCCCTTAATAGTGTATTAAAAGAAGTAGCATGCTACTGGACATAGTCTGAGTCCTCTACAAAACCAGTTATGCAAACAGGCATTACTGGAGTCCTGACTGCTATAACCTTGTACTAGGAAAAAAAAGTCCAAAGAGAAACCCAGTGTATTACTGTCTCATTTCACTACAGCTGAAAACAGAATGCATGTGAAAATGAAATAATGCTTGAGATAACAGAAAGGACTCTTTTCACAGTTAATGTTCTTTTGAAAAAATACATTTTCCATTATCTCCTAGTTTGCTTAACTGGTTGTATCTATCAAAGCTATTTTATGTGAAGGTGAATCAAAATCCTAATTAATACGAGGTACAGACAAAGGATAGTTATTTAATGGAGTTAAGTGCACTGATGGTTCATTTTCCTTTTTTGTTTTCTTAATTCGAGGAAGTGAATGTATATGCATTATCTGACTTGAAAAATACTTAGAATCTCTGAATCACTTAAGACACTGTAGGAACAAATGCTCTATTTACTTTAAATTGATGGTAAGCCTGTCCCCTTCAATGAACAAAGAAGCGGGGAAAAGAGGTTATTGGCAAAGAAAACAGCTGTATCATAAGTATACTAGCAGAGTTTTTTATTAATAAACTGTATTTCTATCTGCAGTCTATTGCGAATCTCACCATCGCTCAGATCCACTCAAATTAGTTTTTTCTGTCATGTGAGGTTTTCACATAAAACATGTTCCTTTTTATTTTACTTGAAAAAAACTCTCAGCAAAAGAGATATGCTTGCACCAATGTTTTAATATTAATATCGTTGCACTAATAGATAACGTGTTCTGAGCATGTAGGATTTTTTCAGCTCTATACGAAAATATGTGGGTTTTTGTTTTCATTTATTGCATTAATGTACAGATTTGTAAATTAAGAAAAAAACCTATGTATTTCCATTTTTTGACTTTTTTTTTTACCTTTTCTAGTCTTCTATACTTCAAATGTAAGTATTTTGCAATTTTTAAAGGAACTATGTAGTATTACTTATTGATAGAAAGAGGGGACAAGGTAGTTGAGAGGAAATGACAGATCTCTCTCTTCTTTTCTGATGTTTCTTAGAACCATAAGAAAAAGCCTATTAAACTGATAAATCACTAGGGAACAAGTGTGTCAAATACATGTATATTCACACACATATGCACTTATATATATACACATACTTGTACAAATACATCTATATCTGTATGTGCTGTTTTCTATGAATGACATAGATATTAAAGGAATGTACACCACAGATAGAAACATAAACACAAAGAGTGCTCTGTTATTTGCATAGTAGTCAGTTTACTTGACAAGCGTACCAAAAGAGAAAATATAGTAGGAGAAAGTGTCACTTTTACATTGCAATTTTTCAATTTTTAATCAATCAAGAGCATGTTGGATTACTTATTTACAGCATATAAATGTAATCTATAGAAGTTAAAGCTCATCAGTTCATTTCTTAATCTGGACATAGACATTAAATTGAAGATCAGTAAGATACAGCTTGATATTGGTGTCAGAACTAAGAGTATAGACTGCTGAATTACTTCTGGTATCTAAGGAACTCATTTTTCATCTCCTCAATAATTGGAAAGACACTCATACCTTTCCAAAGTGATTGTTTGACATTTCTGGAAAATTAGAAGACTGTAACATGCTTTTTTTTTTTTTTTTTTTTTTTTCTGCAAGTCTGCAGCATTATTATTATTTAGTATTTAGGTCCTGCTGTTATGCATGGATGTTCTTCATATACATCATTTTGGGGGAAGCTGATTATCAGTCACTTTGGTAGTTATGTCACGAGCTCTGCTGTCTTAGTTTATGCTCCCTACAATATTTTGAAGCGATAAGTTATGGTTTCTGTTTCATTATGCAAATAGTTCTTTAATTGGTTCCCTTCCGCAATGTTTTATTCTTTGTCAAGCAGCACCAAAGGTTTAAGCCTTGATTCTTGATAACACTAATGGTTCTCTGTAGAACTGAGCATTACAGTGTGATTTAGGTCACTTTGATACATAGATGATATTACAAACCAACTGCACTACTTTGGAAGGCTTTTATATTAATAAATGGCAGTAGGGTGTCATTTTGCTCTTGACATCTTAGATATAAGTGTGAGTTAATAGTGTAGGACTAAAATCTGTAAACCTGTGAAATTTTAATTGTGCCTCTGACATTGATATCCCTTTGCCTCAAGTAAGCCATTAGCTCATCTCAGAATTCCCTATTATGAAATAGTGAAGATATTTAACCTTATGTAAGTATATTTTACATAACATCATTAACAGTTAATGTTAAAGGATATGTCTTGGCATTGTTCTTTATTTCATGAAGTTTGCATAATATTACATTTTTTTCTTTTGGGTGTTGAAAGGGAAGAACTGGCTTAAAGTTTCTCTTTGGGGTCCTTTTTTGAAACCAATGCTATCCAATTAAGGGTACCTGCATATTGAAATATTTGCTTATTTCATTAAGTATTTTTAAAATTTACTTGTTATATCCTTTCTTTTGATGATGCCAACATATGTGCAAAAAATTACGTCTCAAACACTAAGTGACAGAAAGCTCTTCAAGTCTAAAGTTTCCCAATAGTTGTCATTTTGTCTTAGGTGTGTTTGTCTGATCAGCTGTTTTACTCAAAGGCTGCCAACAAAAGGCTGCTACAAAACAAGTAGCTCTAGGGGCAGCTAGAACCTGGGAACTGTCAGTTCTTGACTCCTGAGTAGGTCTTAGCCTACAAAGGCTCTAATTTTGACAGTGTTTCTTTTGAGGCAGAGGAAATATGTATATATGCAGAGGAAAGAATTAACTCTGCAGTGCATTCTAGAGGGTAATTTCCTATTCTGTACTACCATACATTACACCTTTGAGAGTATCTTTCAGATGGGGACAAAGCTGTACCTGTGAATGCTTTGTGATTAAAACTTTTTTGTCCACAAGGACAGTTGAGGGCCATGGCAAGGACTCCCCTTCCCTTGTACTCAGAAAGGCTGCTTGGACTTGATGTGAATGACTTGCCTTTACACAGACCCCAGTACTGGTTTGGTATGTGGGATATAAAAGACAGAGCCAATACAGGAGCTGTGCTCAGGGCACAGTGGTACAGTAGCAGGACAGAGACCAGCATGGTACATTCTCTGGGGCACTAAGAAACTTTCAGAAGCACTCTTTCCTCTCCCTGCTCTGACTTTGTGAGGTATGAAATCTGAAGTGTGTCCTGAGTAGGGGCTGACTCTTAATGTCAGTGTGCTTGCCAGGTCCTACTTCTTGTGCAGTAAAATAATTTACTGCAGGAAGTTTCTACAGAACTGCTAGGGCCAAGGATTCACTGTAGAATGCTCCACGATGTGAGGCCCTGAATTCAGACATAATTTCCAAACAGGCATTTTGAGATAATGCCTACAAAGGAATTCATGCAAAACCATGTTTTGCAGTTAAATCTGTAGATTTAAATGTTAAAGGAGTTTGAGTTAATTCAACATTTACGTAGTACATCTCCAAACACTACCATGAATGGACGTATTCACTGTCTTCAACTGTGTAAATATTTCTGAAGGCTTCCAAGTGATTATGTCTAGTTCCCAGATTTTGAAACATTCAGCAGTGGGCAGCTTTGAAATCCTATGAAATTATGACTCTTGCTTTACTCTTCAAGCCTTATTGTATTTAGTGTAATATTTTACTTTTACTTCCAGTAATGTCATATATTGAAATAGTGTGGAAGTATGGAAGACACTACCAAAATTTGCATCATGGTTGGTGCCACTGAATGTTAAAGGTGGATCTGCTTCACTGTGGGAGGATCTAGCTAAGAGTTTCAGTATGGTTAATTAACAGAGCAGAGATTTTCCAAGCTGTCTAAAATTTGTCATCTTAAAGTTAGGCTATTAACAGATTTGTGCTTAGTGAAAGGTAAGTTGGCCAAATACCTCAATCCTGTGAAAATTATTTTCATTGTAAGATGCTGACATCTTACAACAGCATAATATCAAAAGTTAACATGAATATACAATATTTGTCTTATAGGTCACAGTTTAAGCATCTGAAATTTTTGTTAACATAATGACATTTCTCACATTAAATCTCTCTCGGAGATATCTACTTGAGAAAAATCTTTGTTTCTACATTGAGAAATGGACATTCCATTTCTATTGTTTAGTTTTCTCAGATTTTCCAAAAAAAATTAAAAGTTGTTTACAAGAATAATATTGATTTTTTTAAAGAAATATGAATAATTAATGTAATTTTTTTCTGACCTAATTCATTGCCATAATGTCATAGAAGTAATCTTATGTTTGGAGGACTTGGAACACCTCAAAACTGTATAAATGTGTGTATATATAAATAAAAATTATGACTGCCACATATATAGAATTTTAGGGGTTTGTTTTGGGGGTTTTCTTTGAGAAATTTAGGGGTTAATTCAGTAGCAGGGTGGTAGATTCACCAAGTTAAGCTCCTATATACATCAGATAAGTATTTGCAGCTGTACCTTTGTTTAATTCCCCCTCCCCTGCCGGCCCCTGGTTTGCAACTGCAACTGTAGGCTGTATGTGCAGTAACATTTAGGAATATTAAACAGCTAAAATTGATTGTTTGTTTGTTTGTTTGTTTTACTTAATTATCATCCCAAACAAACTTACATCCTGTCAGTAAGAAAGAATTTGGGATCAGTAGTTTTCAAATTCACAGTATCATTTTGAACAAAATAATATATGGATTTGTCAAGACAGGGCAAAAAAGCAGGAAATGAAAAAAGAGAAGTACAGACATCCTTGTGATCAGTGCATTAGTAGTCAAATAGTTTGAGCCTCCCTGAATAACTGAGTTCTTGAATTATTAATACATCATCTTTCCTTCAGAAGATGATAGACTTAATTTAAAAAGAGTTATTAAATTTGAAGTGATAGTTCTTAACATCTTTTGTTCTACATTAATATGATTTAGTGATATTCGTTCTTTCTACTATAGCATGTTATCTTGCTTAAACTATATAGAAAGAAAATTGCTTAATTCAAAAATTGTTCAAATTTCCAAACCCCTCTGATTTTAGTGGTCTCCATATCTGCCCTGGAGATTTGTCTTCCTGGGTTTCCCCTATACTTAGAGGAATGGAAAGGCTTTATAAGAAGGTGATTTGTGTGCTCCAATTTGTCCTCTAAAATAATGTCTCTTGTTTTACTACTAGCAAAAAGAGCCTCAGGAAACCAGATTAGATTTAGCCTCTGTGAATAACCATCACAACCAGAAAAACATATTATCAAAGGAGCTCAGACAATTAACAGACTGATTATAGTAAAATGTACTTATTGAACTGCTTTTAATGTTCTGTTAAGCATTTCACATCTTAAGAGGAAAAATTCTTGAGTTAGTGAGATGAGTTTCCCTCAATGTTTCACTCAGTTTGGACTGTGGCCTGTGAAATGAATTATGAAGATTATTTTTAATAAATCAACTCAGATTATTTAATTTAAAAATGTAAAAATGCTTTAAGATTTAAGATTATTCTAATAACTCCAGGAATTATCTTTAAGAGAATAAAAAAGTAAGTAGAAACTGCACATTTTTTTCTTAACATCTAATATTAGCTAGGCTTTTCTTTAATCCTAAATTTAGTGTTTGTATATAGATTTTTACAGGTTTTGGTTTTGTTTTCATACATATGGAATAAACATAAGTGTTTTCTGTTGAAAAGAGAGCTTAAAAATTTACAAAAAAAAACACAGAAAAAGTTATGTGTTGCTTCTATGACAGCAAGCATTGAACTAAATATAAAATGACTTTCCACCTCTAAACCAAAGAGAAGACTTAAAAATATATTTATAATATAACATGTAAAACATAGTGAATGTGTATATATCAGTAAACATTTTCACATAGTTATGACCTAAGGATAATATAAAATATTGCAATATTATATAGATCATGATAAAGAAAGTAAAATTGCTATCCAGTAAGAGATAGAAAATTAAACTCAGCATATCTATGTTTTTTTGTTCAAAAATTCTATGAAATTATTGAACAAATATGAAAATATAAATGGCAGGGTCATAGTTTCATACATTTTCCAAATGTCTGGAACATATTGTAATAAAAGTATTAGTTATAAGGTTAAAGTTTCAGCAAAGATAGAATGACAGCCCCAGTACAGAGTTGGATCCATTTCTTAAAAACTCCTGACTAAACAAACAAAAAACCCAAAAGACAGAATAAAAAAAAAAAAAAAAAAGCCAACAAAATGTAACATGTGAAATTTAGCAAAAGATGTGATTGCATAATATATTGAGGATATTTTGTAGTCATGCCATGAACTCATAGCAATTTTCTTATGGGAAAAATTTTGCTCCTTTAAGTAATCTTGTGCTGACATAGTGATTAGTAGCATTCACAAAGAGTAGAAGCTGGGGAGAGTAAACAGTGGGCCATATGCCTTTGCAGTCTTTCATCTGTGATTGTTAAAGACAGCAGCTAGAAGTCATTCTTTTCCAGTAGCACAAGCAGAAGATGCCTCCCCTCCCCAACTCGATGTGCCTGGGTTGTGCTAGTTAAGAGATTGTGCAAGTGGTGAATGTCTTTGCATGTCCTTAAACAGACCTATTGTTACAACACAGAATTTTTGAATACTTAGATCATATTGAACTGTAATGATTTATACTAGCACTTACCATCCAATTATATAAATTCAGAGGAGGGAGAATGAACAGGGTGAAGGAAAGGGCTGATGTTTCCAAGGAATGCTAACTTACCTATCAGGGTTTAGAACATTTTTTGGTCAGAGGTGGTATTTCTATATTTAATAGTCACTAATGTGTTTTTTTCTCCAGGTATCTGTCAATTCGCTTTTTCAGGTCATGTAAAAGGCAGTATCCAAAGTATCCTGTAGCAAACATCACTCCATAGAGGGAATAGGTAACTTAGGGCAACTGTCTCCTCTTTGCTTGCTTTGAACTTCCTGACTGATGGTTTCTTCTGCTGCTTCCTCTTTTTCCAAGAGACAAGAGTGAGGATTTATTTCTTCTAAGTCCCTACTAAGAAAATCAAAACAAAGGGAATTCATATAATAGAGAAAAATTGTCAAGAAGGTTGAATACCTGGGTCCGAAAGATCAATTGTAAAGAAATTTGCATTTAGGGCTATGTACATACACTGAAATATCACAGTTCTCATTCTAGGCAATTTAAATAGTCTCGTGCAGAATATAATTGTGACTGCAATTTTCTGAGAATGAAACTGAGAATGGATTTAATTGAACTCAGGTTAAATTACTTCAACTGAAATAAGATGAATGTTGATTAACAGAGACAAATGCCAAGTCAATTAAAGGAATTCAAACTTAACAAGAAAATATTTGTGGCACATTTATTGATGTAAAGTCTCTTGAAACAAGATTACATGTGTTATTTTACAATACTAAAGTTCAGGTATGTTCAGGACTTAAGGTGAGCAGGAATTTCTGACAAAAGTACAGAGCTTAAAATTAATCTTTCCTTAGTGTTCATGAAGTTAGAATCTTAAATTTTACCTACAAAGTCAATCAGGTTAAACTGTGCAGGCTGTTATCCTCTAGTTATTGATGTAAAAATGGAACTGCAAACATTAAAACACTAAGCATGGTCTGCCAAAATAAATTTGTTTTACTGGATCTTTAATAACAACAAAAAGGTGTTTTTAAAAGTTGTATTATATACTTTGTATTCATTCCACAGACTGCCAAAGCACAGCTCAATCTGCAATAAAATAAAAACTACCATTAAAATGAATAACTCTTGAAATTAAAGAGATGTCAAAAGGTTCTATTTTCAGTGTATCAACCCACTGAGAAAACTACAGGGGAGGAAGGGAGCAGGAGGGGAGGAAAGCAACACAACATAGTTGCACTTTACCATGCAGCTAACATACACACTGCCCAAAGGAAAACCATCTGAGCTCTGGAAGGTGAAATATGCTCATTTAAACTCTGGCCTTAGATTAAAGTTGTGAAAATCTATTACTATGCAACAAAATCAAAATGCATCAAATTCCTGGTTTTAGGGATGAACTTTTTCTAGACAAATTAAGCTGTTATATTGAAGATTTGTGAAGGTACTTAAAGAACACCACAGATTTTAAAAAGAGAAACAGAGATTAATTTATCGGCTGAAAAAAAAATCTTTCTCAGATTTTTTGTTTTTTTTTTTCTGATACACTGGATTTATGTTAGTTTAATAAATTTTCCTTCTTATTCCTCCATCTGTCAGCAGTAGAGTATATTTGAGTGAGGTATTTAACACTGAGAAAAGGAATTTTCCAGTCAACAGATTAAGGAAGAATGTTTAAAGGATGTATCTCATGCTGATGAAATAGTCAGCAAAGAAATAAAAGAAAATAGAGGACAGAATGGCTCTCAGAGAATGTTACTGATGGAGTGGACAATGAGGAAAGGGTGGATAAAAAGAAACAGTTTGATTAAAAAATGTTTTAAAGAAAGGTGATAGAAAAGGATCTCCTTGAATATTGTATGGATTACGTGTTCTTCATTCACAAAAGTCCTAAATAGCTGGCCTCTGAAACTGGCAGTTATTAGCAGGGATTTGTAAAGGATCTGACAAGTTCAAGTGGCACCATATGACAGGAAAATACAGTATCTAGCTTATAGGGAAGAAAACCATGCAGCTGCAAGCTGATTAATCTGTCCTCAGTTGCATTCATGACTTATGAATAAATACTGCAAGTAAGTATTCAAGTCATGACTGTAAATGAATAGTTGTTGGAAAATAGTGCATCAGTTCATCAAAAGTAGATTGTGTCAGACTAACCTTGTATCTGCCTTTGATAAGACAACTGATTGACTGTCTAGACAGGTAAAGTCAATAGTTTTAATCTAATTTCAGTAAAAGGTTTGATATAATACTACATCATAATACCATTGAGACAGTGATGCAAGATGGCAAAGGAAGTTTTGTTGGTGAGAAAGTTCTTGGATTTATAGAAGTCTGGTAGTGAAACCCAAAGAGAAGTAGTGGGGGAAATCTAGTTTAATACTTTTCACTGATGTACTCACCTGGGTAGGGGAAATTTGTCGATGTAATTAATCTGGCAATCAGTACAGTGGAGGATTGAGATACAGTAAGAATTAGACTCCTTAAGTAGCAGAAGTAGAACAAAAATCACTGGTTTGAAGTTCAAAATGTTCTAGCAATGGTATAGGCTCTACAATGGAAACACTACAAGTAGAAATGAAGAAAACATTTGGAATGTTCAAGCTGTGAATTGGTCAGGTTGAATGGGGCTTTGAATAATTTCATCTAGTGGAAGGTGTTCCTGATCAAGGCAGGGTGTTGGACTTAGATGATCTTAAAGGTACCTCCCGCCCAACACATTCTATGACTGCTTGAAATCGTAAAAGTAGAGAAGTTTTAGAAAATGGTTATGCAAACTTAGGAAGCATCAGGCAAGCATTTTTAAGAAGGAATTGCTGTTATTACATAGAACATTTCTGAAACTTCCTATGGAATACTATGTACAAGGAAAAAAAATCTTTATTTTCAGGATGAATACGGGAATGGAAATATATTTAATAAGAGACAACTGGACAAGTTTGGCTGAAATAGCACAGTAAAATAAACTCCGAGTGATTATAGTGAAAAAAGATAATAGTTAACAGCAGCTAGGGGAAAAACACCTAGAAGTATCTAAATGCCTGAACAGAGGGTTGTAAACTTCTCACTAATTAAAATAGCCTAGAAAAGGGAAGACAGTTTCTTACCACAACAGAAGGAATGGGACAAAGATATTGCCTGATTTTAAAAGAGACTATTACTGTTTTAGAAAGGATTATGGAGCATTGGTAACTAATTCAAGTGGCTCCTTCAGGTCTGTGCTCCTTGAAAAGTCATTATGTTTGTTAAATAGATTAATCATTGTTATCAATTATCCCTTGGTCTAAAGTCAGAAATCTTTTATGCAGGCCTGTATATGGAAACAAGGAAAAGTAAGGTTAAAAATCAATATTGAAATATATTGAGCAGAAAGTGTAGTACATTCTTTCAGGATAATTTTTTGTCTTTCTGCTTGATCTTCACCTTTTTTTAAATTGTAGGAATTACAGCCATTACTCCGTTTAGTGCCAAATGAGTTCCATATGTTTTACTGATAAATAAAAGTATAAGGAGATTAAAATTAAATAAATAAAAGAATAAGGAGATTAAAATGAATATTCTGGCAAGCAGGGCTGATTTGTAAAGGTTTCTTATAAATGACTTTGAAGTTACTTGAGGATCTGCATAGCAAAGATGGCTATATCTGTGAAAAAGTCTGCAGGATCCCACACTGATTTCAGACCTTGCTTAGTGTCAATCATTATAATCAGCATATGGGTCTCAATAAGAGCAGTTGACTTGAAACTTTTTTGTGAGTCCTCTGTAATTTATAGGTTTTTTGGATATTATGGGATAGAAATTAGTCCAGACTCAAAGAGGCAATGCTGCATAAAATGAGAAGCTAAACTAGCAAGACTTATTGTATTGAATGCTCTTTTTAGGCATAGATTTAAGCTACATTCAACCTTTTTAATTATTTTTTTTATTCCATTACATTGCTAAACAATCTAAACCTTTTTGTTCTTGGAGCATAAGAATGTCTTAGAAAAACTGCTAAATCTAGTGTGCAGATAATAGAATCAATTATGTCTTCAATTTTGCCTATATTGGAAGTAAAAATTGCTGTCTATTAATGTATGATCAATTGTAGGAATTGTCAGAATATTCCTAATTGCTGAAAAAAAAAAAAAACCAACGAAAAAAACCCAAACCAAATTAAGGAGGAAAAAAAAAAAAAAAGCAGCCAAGAAACATACACAAATTTTCCGTCAGTTTTGTGCCTTATGTGTCTAGTCTCCAGTGCATCACATAGTCATACACTAGCCCATTTCATATGGTTTTGTGTGACCATACAGTTGAATCATGTAGAATAAAGCTAAAAAATAACATCATTAATAGAATTACAGAATCATTTGGCTTGGAAAAAAACCCTTCAAGATCATCAAGTCCAATCAGTAACCTAGCATATCCAAGTCCATAAGCACCATGTCTATAACACATTTTTCAAATACCTCCAGGAATGATAACTCCACCACTTCCCTGGACAGCCTATCCCAATGATTGTCAACTCTATCAGTGAAGAAACTTTCATAATATCCAGTCTAAATCTTCCCTGGTCCAGCTTGAGGCCGTATCCTCCTGTTCTGTCACTTGTTACCCAGGAGAAGAGATTCATCTTGCCTCAATCTCCTTTCAGGTAGTTGTAGAGAGTGATAAGGTGTCCTGTGAGCCTCCTTTTCTCCAGGCTAAACAACCCCAGCTCCCTCAACTGCTTCTCATAAGACCTGTGCTCCAGACCCTGCACGATCTCCATTGCCCTTTTTTGGACATGCTTGAGTACCTCACTCCAGTCTTTCTTGTAGTGAGGGGCACAAAACTGAACACAAGATTCAAGGTGCAGCCTCGAGTACAGGGGAGGGATTGCTGCCCTGATCCTGCTGGCCAGACTATACCTGATACAAGTCAGTATGCCTTTGTCCTTCTTTGCCATCTCACCCCATTTATTATGAATTTAAAAATAAAAAATAAATTAAAAATATTATTTCAAGAAATTTAAATAGGATGTAAATTCACTTGCGCATAGTGTAGATTGTCATTAAGCTATCAGGATGACCAGCTGGGCGCAGGAGCAAAGAATGGACATTTCTTGTAATGGTGGAAATAAAAATCTTATAACAAAAGTCAATGCAGTTAGAAACTTCTATTTACGCTATGGGACACTTTTGTCTAACTATTAGACAAAATATTCAAAAATATTTCAAAATGACATCCAGAGTCTTTTCTATAACCTGTCCAACTATTACTATTTACAAGTTTTTTTTCAAGATGTCTACTGATCTGTGGGCTTCTGATTTTCTCTTTCAACATTCCAGAAATATAAGATTGGTCTGGCAATAGCAGTTCTTGTTTGTAACTCCTTCCTTGTGCAATGTGCTTAAGAAAATACCATCAAGGGAAAATAAATTTTTTAAAAAAAAAAAAAAAAAAAATTTCCACTCTATATCAAAAAAGAAACAAATCCATTCCATACTTGCCTTTATTCCACATAAGTATTAAAAAATTGTTTTATAATAACTGACACAGTCATTAAAATCAGTAGCATAAAAATAATATTTGTATAAGATTAGCCCATATGAGCAAATTTGTTTAACTTTCCTCAGCTGTTACAAATGGAAAATTGAGTTATTTGTATACAATGGAGATAATGATTCGGCCAAACTTGTATTTTCTCATTGATAATACTCATCTGATGTATGTAGTTGGGTCATTTTCTATGTGGTCTAATATTATTCAAAGGTTACTCATTCATGGAAAGTATGGAGACAAATCTTCACCTACAAAGAAATTCTACCTGTTCTCTGGATTCTGAAGTCTTCCTCATATGAACTGTTTCAAAACTAAGCTTAATTCTAATTCTAGTCTACTTCTCTATTATAAGAAAAAAAAAAAATCTTGACTTTTCAAAATCCCCAGAGTCAATGGAAATATTTGCTGTCTCTATATGAAGTATTCTAATATTGCTTTACAACTAGTTATGGTTCAACAACATACAAAAATTTGTCCTCCCTCAAAAGTCATCAGAACAAAATGTCATTCTATAGATAAAACCTCCTTTAAAATTGTCATTTTACCAGGAAATGTAGAGGACTGAGTGGCATAGAATATGTGTGACCATACAGTCATATCATATATAATAAAGTTAAAAATAATGTCTTTATTATGAGTAAAAAGGAAATATAATTTAATGTAGGAGGAACATCCATAGGAAATTCTGTTTATGTGACTCTTAGAGCATTATCTAATTATGCTTTCTCAAAATACTATGACAACAAACTTGAACATACTGAGGGCATAAAATTGTTGTGGTGTGAGCCTGTCTAGAATTCGCTGAGAGCTTAAATATATAAGGGCACTGTTTTATTGACAAACTCATATTGGGTAATCAAAAAGGAGTGAGTGTATGTTAGGGTTAATCCCTATAAATTCGTGGGGCAGAAAAATCAAAACAGTATTCTGAAATAGAACAAACAAATGGTTTTCTATTAAAATATAACAAGGGAATAAAATCTGAATTTTTTTCACCTGTCCAGGTTTCTCAGCAGCCCTTGCAGACCATTTTTGTGACCTAGTAAAAATGTCTTGATGAAGAAAATGGTGGTTTTTTATAAGGTACACAAAAGCATCACATGAAAATGTTAATAGTTATAATAAAGCATTCAGATAGTACTACACCTGCACTACACTACAGTATGGTTTACCCTACTGCTGAAAAAAACAAACTGAAAAGCTTCCTGAGTAAAGGAACAGAATAAATCTGAGAGTTGCAAAGACAGATAAAAGTTAAAAGTGACTAAACCTATAACTGGGATAACTTCCCGTTGAGTTTGCCTACCTAGATTATAATAAAAGGGAATATGATAGTGCTTTCCATTAAACATTAAAGTTAGGTTGAACAGCAGGACAAAATCCCAACTCCTGACAGCATGATGGAAAGGCCTTGAATTTCACAATACTTCTTTTTTTGAGACTGAAAACACCATTATTGTAGCTTCTTGCATTTCGGATAAGTCTAGACTTAGTGTGATAGAAAACACTTGTAGGTCTTCTCTCAGGCACAGCTATCCTAGTAGGATGGAAAGGTAACTCGGGTCTCCTGTAGGGAATAATTACGTCTTTTAAATAAATGATAGAGAAGATTGAATAGACTGTCAACAACATGCTAATCACCCTCAATTCTGCTGCCAGTAACTGTTCCCCACAGGCCATAAAAGATATCCTGATTTGACTTTTAGATGCCTGGCCATCTGTTTCCTGAACATCTTGTATTAATTGTCTGAAGGGATAGATATTTGGCAGGAATGTGTAGCCTACCTAACCTGTCCATTCATTCACATGAGATGCATCATTAACAGTGCACTATCTGCAGTCCACAGTTGTCTCTCCCTTTGACAAGTCCGAAGTAATTATGTGTGTGTAACATGCAGCCTGTCAAACCAGAAAAGTCAGTTGTCAATGCTGTCTCATATTTATGTAATCTGTCTGTCAAATGATTATCCATTACAAAAAGGGACAGAATGAGTGTAAGTAGGGTCTCTCTTGACAAATAATGAAACTCCACATTATCTTAGGTGATAGTTATGTTTTTCCATATGTAGGGAGCCTTAATGTCTTCAGCAAAGCTGGCTTTTAAAATAGAAGAAATACTACTGTTGCCATTGGTGTAGTTAGCTTAGCATTGTGGAGTCCTGGCCATTGATTTCATATCCTAGGTATTACTGTGATAGGAATAATCAGTAACAAGATCTTGTTATCCTCTTGGACTATTTTAGGTGAGTTTGATGCTGCAGTTAGATATAAGACATAAAACCACACTCAGATGAACACACTCAATAGTTTTTGTTGGAGTTCATTTCTTTTAAATAAAAGTATTCACCTCTCTGAGCGGTTATGTGGACCATAAAGCTTCATTTATGAGGTTAACAAAGCATTTAGTAGAATTATATGTTTACTTTTAGAAAGGGAAACAAATCGGGAAAGCTTGAAGCCCTGAAATGTCACCATCATAACCGCATTTGGTAAATTTCATGACATTCAGATCAAGGATGCCATGAAGGTATGACAAATAATGTATAATCATGAACTAAATTAATCCTTCTTCCTTGAGTGGATCAATGTTAGAAGACTTTCAAAGTGCTTAATGCAGGTGGAGAAGTCTGGCAACAGACTTTTTATTACCATTATTAGCAGTACACCTGGTTTCTTGCAGCTAAAATAAAATTTAAGGAAAAAAGATCAGTCAGGTGTATTTCACAAATGTCTCCTGAGAACTGAGGTATAACAATAGAAGTGAAGGGAGTGAAAAGATTTTATAAGATCTTAGGATTGGTTTAATACTTCAGGACAAGAGGATTGCTATGTTTTTCTTGTTGTCAATGAACATTTGTACCAGTTTTAAACGAGGACCATTTAAAAGAAAGGAAAGAAAAAAACAAACACCCGCAAACTGGATAAAAATGCACTGCAGATGAAAAACAGTGCAAATACAATGTCTCTCTTCTTCGTGTTACTGGTGACTGTCTTAAAAATATTTTATACAATTTATTTTATTTTTTTAGAATTTGAAGACAGAATTTTTTAAAATGCATGAAAAGCACGCATCATAATCTAATTTCATAGATGATGAGATTGGATAAAAAGTTTGTGAAAGTTCTGAATTCCCCATTTGTAGCATTGTGCATAAGCAGTAACACTACTTCTGTGCCCTTTTTTGTCATCAGATGTGAGCAAAATATTACTTAATTGGTTTGACCTTGAGATGTGATTTTTAAAAGCATGGTGTGTAACACTCCACAGGAAAAATCCATAACCACTACCAATAATTGAAATGAAGGCTATTGCAAGTGTTGAACACAATTTTGACCTGAGAAAATGTGTGGTGATAATATGCGTATTTTAAGTTTTCGTTCAAATGTTTATTTGATTAAGATATTCTCCCAAAGGCCACACTTGATATTTAATGTTGGTCTGTACTTTGTACACCTACAGTCATGTCATTTGTACACATCTTATTGTCTATTGTATTGTTATGTTGTATTATTTTTTAAATACCTAACATTTTGAAATAAGGACTCAACACTGATCAAGTATCCTTAAAATAGTTTTTGACCACTCTTTTGCAAAGATACTGGGTTATTTCCCTATTTCCTCTGGTTTCTCTTCCTCACCCCTCTTCCTCTGTGACCTGGGATCAGCTTCAAAGCAAAAGATTTCTGAGGGACTGAACAATGGTGCTATGCTACTACAGGTGTACCTCTTTTATTTCAGTTGAAATACATCCATGGCTGTGCAGAGGGGAAGGCAGGCTTGCTCTGAGCAAACCTTTCTCTTTTATCTTCTTTGAAGTAACTTCTGTAGGCAACAGCAATGAAGCCAAGGTAGCAAACTGTGCTTCATGGGTTAAAATAGTCTTGAACACTTGGCCAACAAATGCTGTCAGAATTTCACAGCATCTGAAGACAAATACACTGTCCATGCTGTGTTCACAAAACCACTGTGGCATCTGCATGAGAGATCTCTTCAGCATGGCAAAACCTGTGATTCTTTTAGGTAGTTAGTCATCACCAGGTAAAAATAAAACCTTGAAACCAATTTAAGAAAAAGATATAAACAAAAATACAAATTTAGAGATGAAATTTGAGGATAAGCATTCTAAATTTTCATGCACTATGTTACTGGAGGAAAGCACATATCTTAAAGAGAGTGTTTCCTTCCACTCTGCTTCTTTTGATGGACATCTTAAAAAAAAAAAAAATCTTAAAACATTTTAATTTGTAGATATTAGCAGACAATACCATATTAAAAGAGTTCACCATGCCCAGCAGGAGTATTTGTATCTCCTTCAAAAATACAGCTATTTGTGAATTTTCTGCCCTTTATTCTATTTTCATATTTCATGTTTTTATTTTCTTTTTCCAGATATAGATAGAATTGTTTAAAATTATGTTGACCTTTCCTTCTTACACAGATGAGCTGGCACCCACTGAATGATGGCATCTTTGTGCTAGTCTCAGCAACAGAGGTATAAAAAGACAGTAAGAGAAGAGAAGGGCATAATGTTTTTTTATTACTGTAGTCTCCATTCAAATTGTTACACTTTTTTGCTGATTTACAAGTTCCACATTATAGCTTCCAGTTTCTTGAGGTAGTCTGAATAGATAAACGGAGAAGGATGAAAAGCAGGCAGGGAACATGGATCAGGAGCAAAAGATTAGTACCAAATACGCCTCCATTATGCTCTAGAAGGTGTGCAGGCTTGCAGAAACAAGCTCATGTACCCTATTAGCAATTGACTTCCTGGCATGAAGCTTGGAGCACTCTCATATCAGGCACAGCCCAAAAGAAGCAAAGAATGATTATACTGGACCATAAAAATCCAAAACTACACAGGGTACTGGCAAAAGAATCTTGGAAGAAAGTTTGCCTCAGGAATGCATCCACATTTAGTTCAATGGTGGAAAACATCCCACATCTCAGTGAAATTGCTTTTCATTAGGGCCAGAAAAAAATTTTCAAAGGCTAAATGACACACAGAAATATTTTGCCTGTGGATTAAGAGTGTTCTCGCATAAAAGAACTCAACATGACCCTCTGCAGACTAGAACTGTAAACAAAGCCCAAACACGTCAGAAATACTTGTTTTGAAAAGAATATGCTTAAACTAACTTGTTATAACCACTTAATTAGATTAATTTTTTTATCCCCACATGCTTAGGACTCCACAGAAGCCCAGCAGGAAGACCAGAATTAAAGTACAATATGCATATGTATTTTGTTTTGAATTGGTATGTATTTTCTGTTCTGGTCCTATCTTGTCATTTTACTTTGTACAGATAATACAGTTTAATTTTTTAAGATATTACTAAACTCCCAAATTTTCTCTTATTTTAGAGCTGAAAGCCAGTCTCAACAGTAGTTAAAGTATTTTCTTCAAGTCAAGTATAGACATTTGCTCAGCATTTCCCAGGTTCACCTTGGAAAACCCCAACGCATGTCAGGCTATCAGCCTGTTATACAAGAATCACTATCAACAGCCAGATAAAGATATTATTTTTTAAAACCCAAAATATCTACTGTTGCAGTAAGTTTTAAAGAGAAGATGATTTTTTTCTTCTTTCACAAAATGTAACAAAAATTTAAGATTATAATTTTAGGTGGGGAAAAGGAAAAACTAGAATTTATAGGGCATTTGTAAAATGTTTTCTTTTTGCACTGATTGCTCACTTTGTTCCTGAAGAATATTAAGAGCAGATATCCTTATGTTTGGATGAAGGAATATATAAAAAATGTGTCTCAAGGTAAAACTAAGAAAAAAGCTATAGAAAAGAGGTTTAAATTTCCATCTTTGATTTCACTTTAGCACCATTTTCTTTCTCTTCTCTTCTTTGGGCTTCAGATCAAATGTATAAATCCCTTTAATATTTTCCACATAATTAACATCTAACTACTTTTCCTTTTTCTTTATTTTCAGGTTGCTTTCTTGTATTAGTTACAAATACACAATTCTGGGATAAGGCTGAAATAAGTTCATTACCTCTTACTCAGAAGCTTGACATCTAGTAAAAAAGATGCTTAAAACTTTAAATATGGAGAAAAATTCCTTCACATTAATTGTTTGAATGCTATGCTATGTTTGAACTTTATGCTATGTATTTGTATCTTTCTAGTAGTTACTACAGCAAATTTAAAATTACAACCATCTCAAGTGAGTTTTGTTGATTTTGAGTTTATTAAATAACCATTAGTTTTCTATGTATTACTCTATGTATTAGTTTAGTCAACTTGTTTCTACTTAAATGGATAGATAGTACCTAGTACTATTTACATGATATATTGCTTTTTGTCGCTAATTTGCTACTGTTTGTAACCTTTCAGTGGCTTACAGATAGCATGAATGAATCGTAATCTGAGGGAGTTTGGTTTTCAATCTCAGTATATAAAATGCAAAGGAATTAAGTAAGAAAAAAACCACTAAAGTAGGGTGCCTGCACTGGGCTGTTCACTGTTCTGGAGAATAACTGACAAAATAAAGAATACCTGACTAATGTCTGTTCATAAAGGTGGACAGGATGTATTAGGGGAAACTTGGAGAGGGGTGGAGAGGGGTATTGTGGCTTTGGAGGATTTGAGGACTGTACGGAAATTATTATTGAATGTTTAACCAGAGGAAAAAAAACTTCAAAGTGAAGAGATAGGAGAGAACTGGGATGGAACAAATGCAGAGCAATGAAGGGAAAGGGGCATAAAAGAGTCTAGGGATGTGTAAGCAGTCTCTTGGTCAGTATGCTTACTGCACCAGCCCTGCAGCTGATTATCACCTCTCATTTCCTGGTTAACTTCCATTTTTAACCATTTTCTGTCGAGCGTGCTCTCTGTTCTGCAAGTGTGACCCAGTAGCAAAGTTCAAGGCAAACTATCTGGCAGGCACAAGAAGTCCGGGTGATGGTTAGCAGGGAGACCAAGGGTCTTGTAGCTGGCTAACTGGAAACTTTGGATCTGATGGCAGGATCCCAAAGAGATGGAGCACCTGGAACTCAAACACTGTTGAGATTTGGGAAGGGTTTTTTACCTGAGTCCTTAGAAAGAACTGGGTGATTATTCGTGCAGTTCCTGTTTCAAGTGGGTGCCTGTGTTAATTCTCTTCTCCTGTCTGTAAATCTGTTTGCAAGCAGTTGTGTCCTGCATAGACCTTGTATGTGTCCATGAGGGGCTAGTGTTCAGCTTCGTTCCTGGTGGGGCCTGGAAATGGGACTGAAGCTGATCCTCTCAAGTCAGATCTGGAGGGGATGGACCCCCTGTGTCCTTCAATCCACTGGATTTGGCTATATGTGTGTTAAATACTCCAATTTTACCTTCTAGTCTTAATATTTCAAAACTGTAGGGTAAAAACCCTAAGAGGTCTTTCTCCTAGGAGGTGTGTGAGGGTAAGTAGAGGTGTAGAGTTTGTGTACTTTTGGTGGGGGGACTATTTTTTGGGGGGGAGGGGCGGGTTTCCACTTGTATCATTAGCTTGGACCATAGCTGGAGTGTGGGTAAGAGAGGAAGAGTTATTTAAAGATGTTAAACACAGATGTGCAACTGTCTGTTGTCTCAGTGAAAAAAAATTCATGTTACAGCTGGACTCAATACAAATCTTGCTTGTCAGGCAGTGACCTGAGATATCCTGACTCATCTCTTTTGCAGGTCATGGTTTGGCTGGCTTTGATGTTTAGGATATCCAGACTGCAAACCTGAACTGAAATTTTGCCTTTGGAAAGGAGATTCTGTTTCAGGATTCCTTTACTTTTTCAATAATTCATGGTTCACACATTACAGTGTCATGTCTTATACCACAAGTCTGAGGTGCAATTTTGTTCCCATGAAAAGTTGCACAACAAAGCACTTTCTTTCATGACTGTGATAAAGATAAAATACTGCAGGGCAGGTTATCAAGGTATTGAAAGAATTAAATGAGGTTAGAAATAGCTTTGGGGTTCACTTTGTGCAGGAAAAAAAACTATGAAGAAAAGAGACTAACAAGTTGTATCACCTGCAGGAGAGCACATTCTTTTTTGAGTCTCTTGAGGCTATCATAGAACCTTACTAGGGCAAAATAATAAAGATAGAGAAAAAATATTATTGATTTAGATTTAAGGGAAGCATAGCACTTGAAAATATTTTATATCAATGTTTTTTTGAAATGCTACTACCAAAAATTTTAGCACAGAAAAGATTTTATTACACTAATATTTTTGTTTTTACCTGTTGATAACATTCTTACTTTCCTTTGTAGTTGGCCAGC
Source organism: Xenops minutus (assembly GCA_035221455.1). Classification (NCBI taxonomy): domain Eukaryota; kingdom Metazoa; phylum Chordata; class Aves; order Passeriformes; family Furnariidae; genus Xenops; species Xenops minutus. Next base: position 32,977,134 of record JAWWEE010000122.1, on the reverse strand, counting down.
TAAACAAATACTCGTGGGTTTTGGTTGTGTTGTTTTTTTTGGGTTTTTTTGTTTGTTTGTTTGTTTGGGTTTTTTTGGGTTTTTTTTGGTTGGTTGGTTTTTTGGGGTTTTTTTGTGTAATCATTTGAAATTACTTGCAAATTAGCGATTTCAAGAGATTTGCAAAGTAGAATTAAATTTCCAGCAATAAAATTCTAACTCAGATACTCACTGTAATAACAATATATTTTATTTAACTAGTTGTCAACACAATGAGAATTTAGAAAATCTATTCTCCAGGTTTCGGTTTTGCCCAGATAGACATTGTGAGAGAGGGTACCCCATAATTACAGATGTCCTCTTGGGAAGAAATCCTGACTAAGATTACTGTTATGTACCATTTTATGACACTGGATTTCATCATTCTCCAACTTCAGCACTTTCAGATATTGCTGTTGTCTAAGAAAATGTGTAGTCCTGAACAACTGTTTCTCATGGTCATATACTCCCTTCTTCACTCTTTGCTGTATATGGATATGACTATATTATTTGAGGCACAAAAAATTGTTATTGATTTCAGAGATTTTTCTCTTACTGTTTAAGAGAAAAAAAATCACATTTGGTAATTTTTTTTTAATTCAATATCTCCTGCTATGTCTTGTGTTAATCTAAGTTACAATGCAGTAGGATTTACTGCATAATCTTGCAGCATATTCCTTTACTTGCAAAGAACTGTCTTATCTAAAAGACTAAGATCTCAGTTCTGTGTGACTTTTAAAATAAGTTTTAAAACTCCCGTCAGTGATGATCTTTCTCAGGGACAAATCCTTATGATTGTACATGGAGCTTTATAAATACTATCTGAAATGTGAGGGGCTTTTAATTGTGGAAGAAGATATTAAGTCAAAATGTAAATTGAATTTTAGAGGAGGCAATTGGAAAGAACACAGAAGGCCCTATGTATAAGAATAATTAGACAATTACAGTGAAATATTATAGATGAACAAACCAAGTGACAAAACAAATCATATAAAAATGTCACATATCAGTGTAAGTTTACTCTAGATTCCTCTATTATCCCCTCACTTGCATTCATTACTGTTACCTAGGACATAATGTCACATAATACAAGATCACCAAGTTTTTGCCTACTCAATCCTCACAAATCAGGAAGTACACATCACCCAAAGTTTAGTAAGAACAGGTCATCTCTGCAACACCAGGCAACACTGCCAGAATATTGTGGGGGAGATAAGAATAGTTAAGATAAATAAAATTATCTGAAATATTTTTTTTGTCATAAATGAAGGCTATTTAGAATAGAGAAAAACTAATGAACTGTAACAGATCCGAAATTAGCCATCATGTCACACTGATGTGACTGGTTGTGGTTCAACTAAACCAAAGATATTACTGAAATCCTAGCAGTAAATATAATTGAAACTCAGTGATAAAGGACTAAAGATAACAAGAAATTTTGACTAGAATAAAACATGTTTTCATATGGTAATAGTTCTCAAACAATAGCGTGGTGACACTTGACACTAGGCAAGCTGGTACACAAGGAAGTCTTGACACACCATGTAGTGTGAGCTCTCCTGTTTCTGACTGCTGTGTCCCCTAGGGCAGCTAAAAATACTTTCTTGTTACTACTTTTCTATGTAAACAGCTGCTATAATTGCTAGTGATGACAGCTGAGTTTGGAACATCCACAAGAAGTTTTCTATTTAACAGTTAATCTATGTTGCCACTAAATACATCTGTTCCTGCTGCTCTAAGTTAGCTTTCTTGGTAGTATGCTGATTGCAGGAACATCTTGAAAGGCTTGAGAAACAAAGTTCTGCTTCTTAGGTATTTTTTGTCCTTTGGAGTTTGTGAGAATTTTGAGAGAAACCTTTGACTTGTTTCTGTGGCTTTCCAGTGAACAAGCTGCATTACAATATGCCAGTAGAGACTTCACTTACAAAAGGAGAAAAAAGTAGTTAAGTAATCAGCGTGTATTCATTGTGCTTAGTCCTCTATGGTTCAGGTTCAAAATAACAGTATATTGTAGGAATTCCTACTCTTTTCAGTGTCTCTGTTGCTTTCTGATAATTGCCAATAGCTTTATACAGGAAATCTGTATGCCTGAATTTATCCTTGCCTGAAACCTTTCTGATGGATGTAATAGGTATCTGAAGAATAATAGCAACATTTTCTCATAATATACTATTTTCTCTCCTGTTTTTTCAGCTAATTTCCCCAGCCTAGTAGTTTCTGATATTACTACTAAGCCTTGGGATATTTTACCAGTACAAAATGATAGCTGCTGGAGAAAGAAAAGCAGGTCGGCTTACTTCCAGTTGAATTTGAGAGGGAGGGGCAGGAGCAATACATTTTCTAGTGCTTTCATTGAAGTATATTAATTAAATGTTGCAAATTATATAATTTCCTCAGGTTTCCTGGTTTCCTTAAGAAATTTTTTCAAAGTTAAATATTTTGCACTATCATCTTCACAGGAACCTCTTAACCTCTTTGTTTCCCTTAAGCAGTGACTTACTTCCTTCAGCAACAGCTTGTTATTGTCCTAAGCCGTTGCTTCCTAATTTCTATTTTAGCTGAAGTATATGTGTCTTCCTTTTTCCAGTTTCTAAAGTAGCTTTTATATGTTGGCTTAATGTCATTTCTTGGGTTCTCTTTGAACTGCTAATGACTTATTGTCAAGGCAATAATAGGACTGTGCATGGGGTCTCTGCCATTCGACATATGCAATTACCATCATAATCTGCACCTTATATTAAAATCTAAGAGATTTATCTGACTTCTAGAGGCCCACTGCCAGTTCTATTACAAGTTTTTCTAAGTATCTTCTTTCTGTTAAATAGCTATCTTTTTATTGGTTCTGTATAGTGGATCAGTTCTTACAACATTAGAGAATTCATGACTAATGGAGTGAGCCTTGTGAAAAGATCATTTATTCAGGTTTTACAGGGAATGTTGTTTGTTTTTTGGTGTGTAAGAAATTTTAAAATAAAAGTAAAAACTAAATATTAGGAAGCTAGAAGAGATTATTTTCTGGACTCATGAAATTTTTCTGATGAGATAATCACAAAACCTTTCACTAAAGACACTGGAACTGCGATTTCTGAATAGAATTGTTGGAGGCTAGAATCAAGTATTTATTTTAAACTTTTTGTACCTAATAATCTTATTTTTCCTAATTATCACTCTTTATGGTATATTCAAAACACTGGAAAATACTTGCAGCATTCATTACTTGGTATTCCATATGTATTCAAATTTTTATCTAATCACTTAATGGTTTTACAGTACATGAAAATTACCATAATTACAGAATGTTTTCCTCTTTTTGATACAAACCAAGCAATGTGGACTTCAACACCTGCCTCACTTCAAACACTGTTCAGTTCCACTGATTTTCATGCATTTTATTGATATTGAGTACTTTTACTCTTTATAAGATGGATTTGCTTGCACTTTAAAAAATAATTAAATAAATGTTGTGGATTATTGTTGCAGATCCCTTCCAAAATAACTATTCTACTTTATTATAAATAAACAAATATTTCCTGGGTCAGTAGCATTTTACAGAAACAATTGTATCTAATTCCATACCAGTTCCTGGAAAAATATGATTTATTAAGACCATTTTAAAAGAATAAGTTCCCTAGACCAAGATTCAGGCTGAGAGTTTAAAAAGAAAATATTATTTGAAGGATCATTTTTTGATTTTTTGTGAGTTTAAGATGTACCCTTTGGATTGAACTGTGTAGAAGGGTTGACTCTGCACATTTGTGAAATTTAAGGAAGAGCTAAAAAGAATTTTTCATTTGTGAAGGAGACCTTTCATGATAACTGTGGTAGTCTGTGAACAAAAGTTACAAATTCCCTCCTAATGATTCTATTCGTCTTCATAAAACTGCAGGTATTAAAGGCAAAGAGAACACGAGATTCTTTTATATTTATAATGCCAAGGAGGGAGACATCTAATGCTATGGACTAATAGATATAAAAGGTTGATTTGGTCCAGAAATCCAAGTAGCATAGTAAAAGCAATGACTCCTTACTTTAAGCATTTCTGAAAATATGTACTTCAGAACCTTCTCGTAGTCTTTATTTTCTTGCAGTGCTTAGTAGAGGAGGCAGCAATTTTCTTTCTTTGTTCAAGTAGCTGAAAATACTTCATGGTGAACTACAGAATAATTAACCTTACTGCAGGATTTGGAGTTTTCAAAGGTGTATTTCTGAATCAGTAATTCATACCTAAAAGGGTCTTCTGTGGTCTTTTCTGTCTCATAAACTTGGTTCCAATACATCACAACTGCATTTTTGGCACAAGTGTTTTTTGTTTGTTTTGTTTGGTTGGGTTTTTTTATGTTTTTGGTTGTTGTTTTTTTTGGGGGGGGAGGGTTGTGGTGTTTTTTTTTGTTTTTTTTTTTTTTCCTGAAGGCTTAGAGTCTGGTCCAGTGTCTTTAATGTATATCTTTCTAAAGATATCCTTATGGGTTCATCCAGGCTTTTAGGTATTCTTGGCTTTCAGATTCTTTTAATTGCAATTTTAAACCTTCTCAGATCTCCTAGAAATCAAGAGTGACTATGATAATGGCTTTACTTTATTTGTCACTCTTCACTGTGTGGTGGACATAGTTAGAAGTAAAATAGCATATAACTCAGAAGAAATTAGTTTGAACTAAATAGGAAAGAGAGTCCTCTATAATTAGTGGCATCAGATTTCGACAAAGTAATACAAGCAACTGTAATTCATGTATGGCACCTCTTGTCTGTTCTATTTGCAGGACAGCACTGGAGTGAACACTGACTTGTGACTTGCTATTTCCTTAAAACTCTGAACCCTGTAATATAAAGGGAAGAACCTTATTTCTGTATTTTATATGCTCAGTATATCCAACTTTTATCCATTCAGCCTTCACCAGAAATGTTCACCAGTTGATGCACTTGCTATAAAATGTGAGAATGCAGTAACATCCACCAAAGCAAAAACTCTGATCCCTTCACTCTGTAATGGGTTGTTGTACTCAAGTACTGTAAAAAGTTGTTTTTTGGGTTTTTTTTCTCTCTAAAAGTAATCACATCCCTTTTAACTGAAGAAAAAAAATACAACTTATGTGACAAACAAGCATAACTTCAAAAATTCACTCCAGTCTATGAGCCCAAAACTGCAATGGGACTCCAAATGGACCCGGAGACATCAGAGGACTAGTGAAATAAGGTTAGAAGCAGTTTTGTGGTAAAAAATAATTTCAATATTTTTTTTTCCATTTTATGTACTCTTTAAAAAAAAATACATGCATGCACACTTTTTTAAAAAACTCCGCAACACACTTTCCACTCAACAGATCTGAGTTTAAGTCATTTCACTGCTGTACTGGATGAGATTTAAAGAGCAGTCTTACCAAAATAATAGAATTGCTTATGCTCTCTAGCAAATTTTTTTTAAAAAAATACAGTATAAAGGAAAACTGTGATATCAGAAGGTTCTTGTGAAAATAGCTTAAGTGTGCTTTATGTCTTTACTGTTTCTATAAAATGCTTATAATTGTTTATCTCTTGTTTCTGTAGTTTACATAGCAAAAAATTAATACAAAGTAACTACATTTTTCTGGGTGGGAAAAAAAAGCACAATATCTGAAATGCTTTCATGGAAATAAATTCAAGATCTGATTTTTATGGAAGAAATCACAAGGTAACAGCAAAAACACTGGCTAGTTGGGAATGCGGAGATCAGAGGTGCAATCACATATCTCTAAGCCTTCAGGGACATTTTTTTTTACATTTAGAACCTTCATCTTTTCCACCACATGCAACCTGCTCTGTAATTATTGGCTTTACTGGAGAGATTGCTAAATACTCTTTCTCTCCCTCCCCCTTTTTGGTTGTGTAACTTAAACTGTATCTCTTTTTGGCTGTTAGTCTATTAGGAGAAATTGGAAGTTTATGGAATTTCAAATTAAAATTGATCTAGTTTCAGTTCATGTCTTACTACATTGGTTGTCCGTAGATGTCAAGGTGAAGGTAGATAAAATATTAATCTCATACAAAAGGGAAAAAAAGTAGATCATGGTATGCATGATTTATCCTGTTGTTTATTTTTCTTTCTGTTTTTGATTTGTATTACTGTTGCAGAAAGTTTTATCTCCATCTTATATAGGTTCTCAACCTCTTTGTATTATTCAAATAACTAAGATTTTTTTACTTCTATACTCATTAAGTTCTTCTAAAAAATAATAAAATTATTTCTTAAGTTACACTTTTGTCCAAATTTTCATCAATGTCAGATCAGTGTCTTTAGCAAAATTCAGGAGAATTTCTCTTTAGTACAGCTGTGCTTGATATGGTAATCTAAGGCATACACCTAAAGGCCAATTAAGAAGTGAAGATATTTATTTCAATTGAATAAAGCTACTTATATATGTTTATACTCAACTATAAATATGGAAGTAAAGATCTTTCACTGTCAACAGCCATTCAGTGAGAAAGCTTTATTTGAGTGAAAATATAGCCATTTGATTTGGGATAAATTATTCTAAGAACAATGAAAGAAGAGAAGAATATGAGCAGGTTCAGTCTTTCCATGTACTGCACCTAACAGAATGATGGTGGTGTGGTGGCAATTGATAGTACTTCCCACAACTCCTCAACAAGGAAATAATAACCTAATCTAACCTTTACTAGAGGAACAAATAGTCAAAGTTTGTTTTGTTACAAGAAAGCAGTAAACCAGACAATTAGAGAATATGCCATGGTAAATTTTTAGGTTGCTAAATTTTAAGGTGATCATTTTTAATTATCAAGATTATGAAAGCTTATTTCCATAGGGAAGGCGCAATACTGAATACCAAAAGATTGCCCAGCTATATCACTTAATTGTGGATGACTTGTATGTGGAAGTTTGCATTAGAATATTCATGAACATTTGAAAAGAAATAAAGAAGCAGAAAGGGAGGTTTTTCTCTGCAGAGGTCAGCAGTTCAAAGTAAAACCCTTTCTTCAAAAAGTAAGAAAAAGTAGACAGGATTTTCCTTAATTCTTTAACAAGAAGTGGCAGGGAGCTCAGTTGACACCTGCATATTTTAACTTTTCAAAAGACGGGAAAAGAAGGAATTTTTTAGTGATAAGATGTAAAAGCAGATTGAAATCAAGAACAAGCATGTACACAGCAGCAAGTAGCTTTCTTCTAATGTGTTTTATTTATGTCTTTGTTGTTAAACCAAATTCTGGATTTTTTTCTGTTTGTGCACAGAAAAGAAAGATAAAAAATGATATTGTCCTTGTTGGGGAAGATGAAAGGATAAGAAAATGTAGCAGAAAATGGATGGATAAAAATGAATTTTACTGTGAACCAAAACATAGGCAGGAAGCAGGTATGATCCAGGCTTAGCAACTTCATTGAACATGAAATGAAGTTATTAGAAAAGGATAAGAAGGAAAATAGTGGAAAGCAGACAATACCAAAGAAAGTGAGGTTACCAAGCTAAAGAATAACATCAAAGGCATAAAAATTTAAAGAAGTTGAAATCAGTAAGGTATTAAAGGGACTACTATTGTAGCATTTATAGCAAAGTGATAGTTGCAAAAAAGAATATTTGCAGGGCAATGAAAGTGTTAACAGTACTATTTCCAGTATGGAGAGTAGAAAAAACATTGCAAATTATATTTTAGCCACCTGGAAAATACATGAATGAGATGGAAGCAATAAAAGAGTTGGAGGAGTAAGCTAATTTTTATTCTGTCTCCTTGTTCTGTGACATCAAGGTGAAACTGTCATTTTACCTGAGCATCACATCGCCCACAGAAACGTTTTGATAGTCACTATCTTCATTGTGATCATTTCATAAGGGGTGTGATTTTTCTTTTTTTACTCCTTTGTGAGCACATTGCTGCAGCTGTAGCCTTGCTCTATACCTGTGTACATATGAACTATGAAAATGATTCAGCCACTGCTGCAGAACAGATGTGTGCTTAAACTTCCTCCTGGAGAAATTCCTCAAAGGGACCAAAAGCACTTAGATTCAAAAATAACTTTCTTACATTTCTATTTTGGAATACAAGACAGTAATAACTTGTTTTGAAAGTCAAAGCAATGGAAAAAACAGAACAGAAATAGAGATTAGTTCATTAATCTGCTGCCCATTTCATCCCTGCAGACTGCAACATACTTCTGTGTTTCAGTTCCATTAGTTTGTTACTTTCTAAACAGCAGCAAAATTTGGCCATTTCCCCTCTGTCACAGAGAAGCTCTTTCCTTTGTGTTTGTGGTCTTGCTGCCAGACTGATCCTCTCTGCTGCCTCTTAGCCTCTGCGTGAGCTCCAGCCTTTGGGCTGGATCTTGTTTGCCAGCTCAGCAACTTTTCCTTCCCTGAAGACATTCAGCAGCTCCCTGGTGACATGAGTGGCCCTTCCGAAGGGCTCGTTTGGAGCCAGCCTCTCCTTAAGGCTGGGATAGACATATGCTTGAGAACACTGAGATACAGATTTTAGCAAAGATGATCAAGTAAACAGGTAGAGTTGTCTATTATACATTAAAACACCATGTATCTCCTGGTGGATACTTGATGTTTTTTCATTGATGTATTTCTGTTTAATTCTTCAATTGCCTTAAAATCACATTAACATACCTTTTACTGATTGAACAAGGCTTAATTTGAATTACTGGGGGACTATATTAATAAAATGTAGTTTGTTAAATAATTCAAATTCATTTTAGCTTCTGGCTAATGTAACCTGATTTCACTGTGGTAGTTTTGCATACACTGGGATTGAAATTCTCCTCCTTACTGGGAATATTTTCTAGGACATGTAAAAGAGAATTAAAATTTAGATGTCTGGGCAGGTTTTCTAATGGAGGATTAATACTGTACACTTTTATTTCTTTGGCTTGTTCTTACATCCTTTCTCGTGCTGCTCTGTAAGTCTTTTATCAAATGCAATAGTGGTGATCCCCTTCCAATGTCCTTCACAGTTTTGAGTACTTCACTAGTTTGTGCTCTTGCATCTTCTCTTCCTACAGATTAAGCCCATTATACAGAAGCAGTTGATGGCAGTACCTGATGCTGATGGGAGGACTCAGAAAAAAAAAGCATTTTGTAAAGCTCAGAATATCAGGCAAAAATGTAATTTCACTGTTGAGAAAACACCAGTACAACAACCCAAACCCAGCAAAGTTTAGCAAAACCAGCTAAAGAAACAGTAGCCAACTCAATAAACCAGTGCTAATCTAGATGGATAAGGAACTAATACCACCTAGACTGAGAACAGTAAGCTTTTTATAAATTCATAAACTAAATTCTTTCAGTTTTCACTTTTAAGATTTTCTTTGATGTATTTCTAAAAATGGTTCCCTATATAAATATAAGTTCACTGAGCTGTAAATGTTTGCTATAAATTGCCTCTTTCCATGGTTCTACAGCATGGTTTAGTTGAATGGTGAAAGACAGAAAATTTCAGTTGCTTCATGGAACAATCTCCATGTAAAATGACAGAGAGTATAGTTATAGAAAATAAGAAATAGAGGAAAATAAAAACTGAATTGAGTTGTCATTGCTGTTAAAGTTGTTTCAGATAATATTTAATGGAAAAATAAGAATATTTCAAAGGATTATATTTCATTGTATATTAAGATACAGTCCAATGATAATAAGAGGAACATGAGAGCATGATTTAATTTTTATAGATTGAATAATTTCCTAAAACAAGTAGAAATTATAAATCTGTCTCAGCAATATTTTTTGTATCTTGTACATCAGAAAATGCTTTTTAGTTGGATTACTTTGGTGCTAAAGAAGCTGTAAATAACCAAGCTAAAGAAAAGGAGTTAGGGAGTAGAAGAAAATAATAAAAGAAAAGCTCATCATTTTTCCTTCTAACCCTGAATGAGGGTTGGTGTCTATCTAGGAGTCGAGGTGCTCTAATTCCTTTGAGGAAAAAGAGGGTAAATTGCCTGTATCAGACAATGTGAATGCAATTGTACATGAGGTGGGTCAATAGGGGAATCTCTTTGTGATTGATTTGTTTCTAAACCATCAAGAGGGTCAGGAACAGGTAGCCAAGGGACACATTTTGCACTTTACACATTCTGTTTGTGACTGTGTCATTGTCATATAAAATTCATAATATTTTATAATAAATATTTTTGTTAATTTTGTTAAGCTTTCTATTGATTTTTTTTCTATTGAATTTTTATTAATTTTCTTTCTCTGGGGGTGAATTTTTTGGAGTACAGTTGTTCTCTGCTCTTATTCCTGACAAAAATGGGAAAATTGCAAGTGTTGCCCAAACAGTACATTTCCCTTACTCACCTACATGTTTAAATTGCCAGTCTCCAGTCTGCTCTACAGCCTTATAGAATTTCTGCAAGGTTTGTAAACTTAGAAAATGTATGCTGTTGTTTCCAAAATCAAATATGAAATTTAGATCAGATCCTAATCTTAATCATGTATAAAGAACTATAATGTTTATTTGTAGAAAATCTAACTCACTTTCACATATTCATTTTCTTCTTTTTTTTTTTTTTTTTTTTTGGACCTACTGTTCCTGAAGGTTTAGAGGAATTAATGAAATTTAAATTGGAGTTACTATACTTGATTAAGCAAAAAAGAATATGTATTCTTTCTGTGAATTGGATTCAAAGACCATTGCTGTAAATACATTTTCACCTAGCTGATCCAACTTTGAGCATTGCCTTTTAACGTGTTTATGGGTTTTTTTCTATGAAATTAGACAAGCATAAAATCCTAAGGACAAATAAAACATTGCCATAAAAATGGAACTACAGTTTACTCTTCTACACAATTTTAGTCTGCTTCATAATATTTTGGAAGGAAATATTTTATCATAACTATAGTAACACTAATAAATGAAGAGAAAAAAGAAGATCTAACCTGGTTCACAAATTACAATGTGAACCTATCATTATAAAATACCGCTACTATGTTTTACTTAGCTCAGTTCTTAAGGAAAATTGTAGACAGTGATTTGGAAAAGCTCTCCTTCAACAGCATACACATAATCAGTATACTCCTAAACAGCAAAAATAAGAGCTGTTAAATATGTTGTCAATGCATAATTTGCATTTTAATAGTGAAAGTACTCTGATAAATTACAGTTTTCTGCCTTTTTAAAGTAGGTATACAACACTTGAATGTTGTATAGTATTATTGCTGGATCATAAAGATTTTCAGTTTTCTCTAATATCATTTGTTATGGGCATTAAAACTGTGATTCCAGGTCTTGCTGATTAGCAGAGAGTCTTTTTTTTTTTTCCTTTCTACAGCTAATGTCACTACAAAAATAAAATTATTTAAAATAAGTATCATTTTGAAACGAAGAAAAAAAGTAGTATTTCATTTTGACATATTGTTTTCTTCTTGCAAATTTTCCTAGTTGTTTCCTTCATGGAACATTCTGCTCTCTCTTTCAGCACAAAGCCTAACAGTTTTCTACTTAATAATTCACTCTGTAACGTACAATTAAAACATATCTAGAAAATAGAATGCATTTTTCATGACTAAACATTGTCTTTCTCACCTGAGACTTACTCCCTTTATTCAAATCCGTGCATTTGAGATGGCTTTGTTGGAGCCTATTATGGCAGCATAAGATAGTGTAAGTGGTACAAGTACAGATTAAAGGCATTCTAGCTGGCTACACAGGCAGTCCTTTCACCTATTTTACTAACACTTAACTTGAAAAAATACAAAAGAGTAGAGGATCATTACTTTAGAGTTAATGCAAATGAAAAACACCTCTTCATCTAGAAAAGGTCAAAGCAGATATAGTGGTGAATGTTTGGAGGGAGTGAAAGAACAGTTACCTCTCTCACAAGGTCTGACGCATCTTTTGTGCTCACTCAGGAGAAACGTGTAAGTGTATTCAAGCTGCTTTTAGTGAGACGGTAATTTTCTATGAAAGTTTCTTTTGGCTCGGTTTGCTTACAAAAAGGTTTTTTGGTTTTCGGTTTTTGTTTTTTTCCTCTGGTTATCTGGGAGAGGGAGATTGTAACTGCTGTAAAATGTAGCGATCAGCTCCATGCTCTAAGGCTAAAATAGTTGCTAGTTGCTCAGTAGAAACGTCTAAATACAATACTGTGTCCATCAATATGTTCCAGATAGCTCTGGAAATCAGTGGCACAGCCAAACCTGAGCTTTCACATATTTGTGATGCATCCTTATTGCTTTTTGAAAAGGTAATAATACAGTTTGAGAGAATGCAAAATATTGGTAGCTGGGCAGTTACGCAAGGGTAGGATGACTGTTTTCAAGCAAGAAGTGACATTACAGAAGTTAAGATATACCACTGTGTGTGGTTTCAGATCCTGTATAAATTAAAAACCAACGAAAATTTAAAAAAAAAAAATCACGAATTTTATTTCTTGATTAGAAAAGTAAAGCCTACATTTGGAATAGTTAACAGCACTTGAGTAAAAGTGCTTCTTAATCCAAAGAAAAGATCAACCAGAGACTATGATATAAGACCTTGGATGGCACATAAAAACTGATTTATTCTTATCTGCTTCTGAAAACCTTGCAGCTATGGTTCTATAGCAAAAATATTAGTTCATTTTTATTCAAGGAATGACACCTCTGCACTTCACTTTATCCCCAGGCTTAAACATCTTCTGCTTTAACTACCATTACACTGGCTCTTTCATCCCACGGCAGACATTACACTTCCATTTTATTTAGTTTTACTTAGTGCTTATTTGATGACAGATTTCTGTTTTGTTTGGATTTTGGGAGGAGGGTAGCGCCCAAAGGAAGGAAGGAGTGAGTGGTGAGGGTATTCTCACCTGCATTCAGACTGCTCTGTACTTTGTAAAAGTGAAGACACATTCCCTTTAAAGAAACATCATTTTCAACTACAAATAAACAGTATTCCCTGTGACAAAAAAATATTTCACCTAGGGTAATAAAAGAATATTTGTGACAGTGGGCTGCCCTAGGATGAAATATTTCCATTTCTTACTTTAAACCTGTGTGTATGCTTTAAAAATATATGACCTCATTATAATAATGGCACAAGCATCCACATTTTTATACAGAAATTGACAAATATATTTGTGTGTGTAAACATATATTCATTCATCCATGCGCAGAAACACTTCAGATGAATACTTGTATCATCCTTTGGCTTGTTACAAACACAGACGTCTTTGTATATATAGAAAAACAGAAGACTGAATATTTATTTGATTGTTTTAACAGATAGTTCTGTTAGTCCAAAATCGTGTAATACATTGCACTGGGGCTACGGTCAGCAAAACCTTATTGTAATTGACTTTAAAGGTTTAAGTCCAAGGATGCTTGTCAGTGCAGGCTGAAAATTACTATTTTCATTTTAATGATAATTTGTCTACCATCTTGTAAATGTTTTCGGATGTCACTTTAACAGGCACTGCCTCAGGAGAAAAAGATACTCTGAAGACTTATGGTAACCCAGAATCTTTATTTCCCAATACTTTTAATTTAACATGTTTAAGTGGATATGGTAAACAAGGACTCTAGCTAATACTTACAAATTGTATGTATGTAATACTTTTACAGTGATATAGATACAGTTGATGCTGGCTTATCCTTGTTGAAAAACAAAATTATAGAAAGAGGTCCAAATAATAATGTGTTGATAACCTTTGCCACAACACCTAGGAATTCAAACATTATTCTCCTAAGGTCTCTGACACAAATAATATTTATCAGAAATCAATTTTCTTAAAGTCAAGGACAATTATCTAAAAATTCTAGGCTGCACCCTCTATGAGCTTAGTAACAAACAAGCAATATCTATCTTTGCTATATATAAAACCTTATAGAAATAGAAAAAAAAAATCATGCTCCTCTTTTAAAGTATCTGTCTCCTACTTAAATCTTATCCCAAAAGTACATCAATCCTGCAATGAATAAGAAAAAGAGCTGTGCAATTTTGCATAGTAAAATATATGAAAACAAGCAGTAAAGAAAAAAAAAAGAATTATTGTTTCATATAACACAAAGTCAAGTTGCAGGATTGACTGTCTTAAGGTGCACTAAACTTCAGAATGGATAGGGGCTAAGAAGTAAGAAACCCTCTCAGTGACTATCAAACACGACAGTGTGGATGAACCCTCCAGTTTTAGAGAGCTTTGCAACCCGCTCATAACCAATACTGCATAGAGGTTGAGAATATATGTTGGTCTATGTTGTTTTCTACCATTTTTATATATTAACAGATGATTTGGAAAATATTAGACAGATTAATGGGCAGTGTAGTAAGCATAGATTATAGTTTAAAGGAAACTATAATGTAAATTTTAGTCCAGGAGATAATGGACTACCAAAGAATTTTTCTGGAATTCTAAAATTCCTTCTAAACTCAAATATGAAAATGCACCAAAAGCTGTAAAATTTCTTCACAAAAGTGATATGTATGTGGAATACTAAAGAAAGAAATTCATCCCTAAAGAACAGAATAACAGACTGCAGCAGGTTTCATACTGGTGCTATTACTATGGGTGAACCTGTGCTCCACTTCATTTGAAACCAAACTCTCTCTCTGAATAGTAATACCTTCAGCATTTTATATTGTATAAAGTGTATCATAAGTAATTTTAAACAATTGCATTTTGATCTTTATTTATCAGTACATTTCTTGGAATCTCAGAAAAATTTGATCCACCACATAACATCCTGAGTTGATTAAATGTGTTAACTACCCACAGCTTGTTTGAGTTGGCCCTCATTTGGAGGTTTTGGCACCACAACTCAGCTGGAAAAAGGTTTATAAACCTGCTGCCATGCACAGTTGGCCAAGTTGCTTGAGAACGCTTAGTGTCTGTTCATATTTACTCCACTGCTCTTAAAATTAGGTAATAACACAGTCACAGGTAATGGATGTGATGGTGGAACATAATCTTTTAAAATGTCACAGTTGTTTTTACCATTTACCTCATCAAATTTGTTCATTTTCTACAACACATAGTAATGTTCAAAACAGAAATTCCTAAGCAGACCATAAACCTATATTTGTATTTATATAATTCACTGCAGTGCTCTATACACTAGAGTCTTCTCAGCTTATACTCAAGCTAATTTCACGAGGTCTTCCTAACAAAAATACAATCCTTATTTCTAGGATGCATCAGGCAAAGCATCACCAGGTGGTAGAGGGAGGTGATTGTCCCACTCTGCTCTGCACTGGTGCAGCTTCACCTTGAGTACTGTGGGCAGTTTTGGGTGCTACAGTGTAAGACATAAAACTATTAGAGAGTTTCCAAAGGAGGGCTACAAAGATGGTAAAGGGTCTAGAGGGAAGCCCATGCAAGGAATGGCTGAGGTCTGTTCAGCCTGGAGAAGAGGAGACTGAGGGGAGACATTGCATTTGCAACTTCCTTGTGGGAGGAAGAGGAGGGGCAGGCACTGATTTCTTCTCTGTAGTGACCAGGGACAGGACCCGAGGAGATAGCCTGAAGTTGTGTCAGGGGAGGTTTAGGCTGAATATTAGAAAAACGTTCTTCACTCAGAGGGTGGTTGGGCACTGGAACAGGCTCCCCAGGGCAGTGGTCACAGCACCAAGCCTGACAGAGTTCAAGAAGAGTTTGGACAATTCTCTCAGGCATAGGGTGTGATTCTTGGGACTGTCCTGTGCAGGGCCAGGAGTTGGAGTTCAATGATCAGAATGAGACCTTTCTAATTCAGGATATTCTGTGACTCTATATTATTAATTTCTCAGTTAATTCTTTCTTCAAAAAAACCCACAAAAACATAATCATCACACTCTGTTTCATTTTTACATAGTACAATAGCTTTTTCTTTAATTTCAGATTTAGTTGTTCAACATGTTTTCAGTCCTAGGAAGATGCTTCAACTATCATAATAAGACTCAAAAAAAATCAATGTCAATAGGAAATAGTGACATTATGAATAAAATAATTTTATTCATACTTCTGTAGGATTTTAAACCTCAGCTTTGAAATCGTTATATTCATATTGCATGTCATTTGCATCAGGTGGACTTAAAGTAATAGTTTACATATTTGCAGACATTTGTGGGATTTAAGAGTGGATTTTATGATTATTTAAAGCTTTTCCAAGAACACAGAAATAGATATGTAACTTCTGACATTATGAATGATGATAAAAGGATAATGAAGCCCATGTCCATCAGTCTAAAGATTACAGTCAAACATCATGTAAAGTCTAAATTTTCTTATCCACATTTATGAAGTATACTGACAAAAATATGAATAAGCTGAGAAGAAGAGAATATATTTACATTTTTTTGCCAATTCAATAGGTCTTAATCTTCTAGAATATGTCTCTGTTTAGTTCTAAATAATTTAAACATGATTACAGCTTGAAATAAGACTCTCAGAGATAATGACTAATGCATGATTTGGGAGGCCAGTCATTGATGAGAATGATTAACAGAGAAGTTCAGTTCTCAAAAATATCTCATGTCTCTGTTGTAGACAGAAGCAAAGTTAAATTAAAATTATTATTTTTCTAGCAGTCTGAATTTTGTCCACATTACTGTTAACTTCTGTGCTAAGGCTCCCTGTCAGGTATTCTGTTTGACAATTTTCATGTCACTATATAAATCTTCTAGTATTTGTGGAAAATATATGAACCCATCCGAGAAAAACAAAAACAAAAACAAAAAAACAGCCTGCGAGTAACTACATATGTGACAAGAGACATTGTTCTGCATCTCATGACTAGACAAGAGTGGATCCAGAAGTTACAGTCGTAACATCTTGGATATGTTCAAAACTTTGAGCAGAACTGAGGTTTTCCATTGATGATCTTTTCTCCATTTTCAAAGGTAAAGCAAAATTCAGAGATTGCTGACATTTTGTAGGAAAGGGAAAGAAAGGAGAAACTGAAAGGGAAGGGGATAACATCAGGGATTCTGATAACAGTTTTACCATGGCAACTACTGTACCATAGAAAAAGTCGATTAACATAAAGCTGGAGACTAGGATGGAATGATAGTGGTGTCACTAACTCTCTTCTTCCCTCCCTCCAAGGAAGTATGAATGCCAACAGATAGTTGTCACCGATAGATACCTTTTTCCTCAGGAAAGATGAAGATGGCTGAGAGAGATAGAACATTTTATTATTTTCTCTCTATCAAAATACAGAGAACTTTATTCAGACTGTCCCTGTGACGGTACTTGGGTCACTTAATTTACTCTCTGCTGGATATGTTAATGATAGTTCTGCTATGTCCTCTTTCTGTGGGCTATAAACTTTAACAACCTTCTGAAAGCTTGTGTAGTAAAGGGAAGGTTCTAGATGAAATCATCTTGAAAACTTATCTTGTCCCAAAATGTTCCAAAGTTTCATTCAATCAGATGAGTTGTTTGGTTTGGGTTTTTTGTTGGTTTTTTTTTTGTTTGTTTGTTTGTTTTGTTTTTGTTTTTGTTTTTTTTTCAAGACAAGAATAACCTTCAAATAAGAATGTATTTTGGTTCTTTAGAAGAGTTTGCTTGAAATAATTATATCATACTTCACCCTTACTGCAGGCTTTCTGTTGAGTCTTAGATTTGTTTACGGTGATGACAGTTTAAACATGTTCTTCTATTTTTAAGAATTTAAAGTGTTGATGCAAAACTAAATCTCTATAATAGTTGATGAAAAATGTATTTTTACTATGATCACAAATTAATGAAAATATCTTTGATGCTGATAAATGCAAATATAACTAACATGTCCTGGTAGTTTATTCATGTAAATAGATTATTTATTACAGCAGTTTTAGGGACGCATCACACAATTAGAAGTGTTCTAGTTGCAATGAAGGGTATGGCCTTGATCTAGTGAAAGGTGTCCCTGTCCACAGCAGAAGGGTTGGAAGTAGATGATCTTAGAGGTCCTTTCCAACCCAAGCGATTCTACGATTCTACAATTAAGTGTCTCGGTTGTTTTACACCAGCATTTTAGATACATATCCATAGCATTTTAGATACATATCCATAGTTCTGCTCTGACCCCCTCACCCCTGATGCTGGCTTTTTAATGATCACAGTTTGCACAATTCTGAATCAAGTTTACTGATATGGGCTTTGCTCCTAAATATGAGGTATTTAAGTCTATTTAGCTTTACATTTTCAAAGTGTAACTTAGAATGTGCTCTATATTGAAGCATAAAATATCAATTTTCTCATACTTTTAGTAAAAAAAAAAAAAAAAAAAAAGGTGAATTCCAATAGTTAGACTGAAAAAAAGCAGCTGGGTGGAGAATAAATATCTTACGCCTCAGAGGCTTCAGTTGGATGCTGCAAGAATCAGAGGTCAGATGTACAGACACTACAGTAGTCTGCTGACTACAATGCTTTCTTTTCTGACCCTACAAAATGTATTTTTCTAAGCTCTTTTTTACGCTGAAGTGCATCTGACCTGTCTCTTCCCCTAAGTGCAGAAAGTAATTCTCTATAGAAAGCCATAAGCTATACAAGTACATGGAAGAGAATGTAGATGATAAAATACAGTGTTCCCAGTGGGCCTCTGGGGATAAAAAGAGCACAAAAAAAACCCAAAAAAACCAAATAGCTTTCCAGTCCTGGAAATCAATAACAACAATGTTAGTTAACAAAACTAAAGTAAGCATTGAGCAGAAAGATTGTGTAAAAAATTGTAGGTTTACTGAAATTACATGATTTCATATGCAAAGGTACATTTTGTGCTGCCACTGTAGATGCGAAATAGAAGTGAAGGCACAGTTATAAAAATAAGCTCCCATCCTGAAATCATATCCAAGCTGTTCAATTTGTCATAAGCCACCAAAGCAGGTGCCCTGCTGCTACCCTATGCTTAGGCTTATGTATAGCATCAAAGAGTTGGAAATTGATGCTCAGGGAAAGAGACTCTGGAAGGGGTCTTGAATTCTTATTCAGCCTCTCACCTTGTTGTTGATTGTTTCATGGGATGGATAGGGTAGCTGAAGGCAAAATTGTGTTTGCTTTTCATCCAGCACTGAGAAAAAGCTCTGTCCACACTTGTTTCCTCAGACAAGGATGACTTACAAGATCTCCAAACTAAAATGAGCCATGTTCAAACTGTGTTAAATCTTCTCTAAACTGGATTAGGAATCCAAGTGAAAGGATAACCTGACAAATTTTCTGTTGTCATTTTCAGCAAAACAACATCCCCTTCCCCAGATTCTAAAAGTTCTGAAGGACTAAAATGTTAAGTGAATTATTTTTTCTGCACTTTTTTTTTTATCTCAACCCTAATTCTTGTGCCATGGTATACTGAAATCCTTTCCAGGCTTCAGAGTTACCTAAGAACAGCAACAATGATTTCAAAGTGTTTTATTTTTTTCTAAGAGCCATTTCACTGAGGGTGGCTAATGATGGTGTGGACTCCTGCTGTGACCAAAAGACCTTCATTGAAACGAGGTATATTCATGAAGTCTGAAAAGATGGACTCTGTGATACAGGTGGGAAAATTTTTACTAATATAATAGCAAAATATAGCCATGCTTCTCATAGCATATATATCCATGAGATAATCATAGTCAGTCATGTGATGAAGCCATTCTGAGTCAGCTCAAGGTGGTTAATTGATATGGATGTATTTCAGAGTGGAATGATATGGATTTCAGTATGAGTACCTGGCTGTGGCAGGTTGACCTTAGCTGAATGTCAGGTGCCCATCAAAACTGCTTTGTCACTCCCCTCTTCAAATGGACAGGGGAGATAAAATACAACAAAATCCTCATGGGTTGAGATAAAGACACAGAGAGGTCACTCCCCAGTTACCAGCATGGGCAAAACAAACTTGACTTAGGGACGAGTCAGTTTAATTTATTGCCAATCAAGTCAGAGTAGGATAGTAAGAAATAAAACCAAATCATAAAAACACCTCCCCCCATCCCTCCCTTCTTCCCAGACCCAACTCACTCCCAATTTTCTCTAACTCCTCCCATCCAGGGGAGCAGTGGGATTAGAAGTTGGAACTGTGGTCAATTCATTACATGTTGTTTTTTCCACTCCTTCTTCAGGGGAGGACTCCTCACTCTCTTCCCCTGATCCAGCCTGAGACCCCTAGCATGGGAGACAGTCCTTCATAAACATCTCTGAGTCCTTCCCACAGGCTAAAGTTCTTCACAAACTGCTCCACTGTGCATCCTTTCCATGGGCTGCAGTCCCTTAGGCACAGCCTGCTTTACCATGAGTCCTACACGGGATCACAAGTCTGCCAGCAAACCTGCTGGCAGATGGTTTACTCTCTCCACAAGGTCACAGGTCCTTTCCAGGAGCATGATGCTTCCCACAGGGTTACAGCAACCTGTGGGCATCTACCTGCTCCAGTGTGGGGCTCCTCCATGAGCTACTCTCTGCTCCCCTGTGGACCTCTGTGGCTGCAGGAGCACCGCTGCCTCACCATGGTCTTCACCAGGAAATCTCCACAAGGGAATCTCTGCTCTGGAGCCTGAAGCACCTCCCCCTCCTTCTGCACTGACCTTGGTGTCTGCAGGGCTGTTTCTCTCATATATTGTCACTCCTCTCTCTGGCTGCTGTTGTGCAGCAGGTTTTGTCTCCTTCTTAACTATGCTGTCCCAGAGGCACCACCACCATTGCTGATGGGCTCAGCCTTGGCCAGTGCAGAATCTGTCTCGGAGCCCGATGGCATTGGCTCCATCAGACATGGGGGAAGCTTCTAGCAGTTTGTCACAGAAACGAGCCCTGTATCTCCCTGCTAGCAAAACTTGACATGCAAACCTAATACACTGGCATCTATTTTAAGGGATAGCAGTACTTTACAGAGAAATTATTTATTGATACCATATGGCAATCCCCCAAATGTTTATTAAATTAAGTTGAATTTATCTCATAAACTCCCCAATTTTTTTGCCAAAAAAGACTTAAGGACTGAAAATATTGGTTAACATAGCTTGTGGGGTTCTTGGAACTAAGTTCTCAAGATGTTTAGAGCATCGTTTAAGTTGCATAGTAATACCATAAGGAAAAACAGTTGAAGGATGCCTTTTTCCCAGGTATTCCTAAGCATTCATTTTAATGCTATTGTGTTAATAACCTCTTGCAGATTACTTTGAAAATTTTAGTCCTTAGAAATCTCTCAGTTTTCAGAGGTCCATTAAAGATATATAGTAGATATCTGGAAATCTGCTAAAGATCCAGAAGTCTGACAGGATATATGTGCAATAAACTTTGTGGTTCGATAAAACAGTCTACCAAGAAGCCCTTCAATTTGTCCACATATGGCAATTTAAGAATAGAGTTGTTTTAAATGTGTTCTATCACTACAATATCCCTACAGCATAAGAGGAAAAGAAAATATATTTGATACTATAACTGAAAATAAGTACAGAAATTTTGAAGAAGAATGTCTTCTGAAATATTTAGATATGTCCTCTGAAAATATTCCAGAAAATCAGAAAGGGATGTAAAAAAGTACATAAACGACTACATTAAGTTATTACTGTATTGCATGTTGTACCTGTGTGCTGGAATTGAGTTTGTGTGTTGCAAGCTGCCTTTTTCACTGTGCCTGGTTGTTAATCAAGGTAAGAGAATCTGGAAAATTTGATGTGGAATAGTTGTTTATTTTTCATGTGTAATGCAATTTCTTTTCCTATTACTTAATATGACTCTACTATAAGTACAATAGTATTGTGCTGATCATAATGATATCTAATTGTTTCAGGTAGTCCTATGAGAAGCAGGGAGTTTTACTCCATGGTCCTTATGAGTCCCTTCCAGCTTGAGATATACTATGATTTTCTATATATAGTGCCTTAATTGCCAATTGCAGGACATATGAACTCCAAAATTACATGAAATACCAAGTTTCTTTTTCTGACTTCCTCAAGGGAGAAAGAATAACAATCTGAAACCAGGACTTAACCACCTGAAAATAATGTTTTTAGTAATTATCTGCAGTCTATTTTCACTCTCATACTTTTGTATCAATGTAATTATTAGGAAGGTTAAAATTTTGATAGTCATTATGTATTCTGCTAACTGACAAATAATATTCTAAGCAATGAAGGGAAGATGTCACTTTCAAAAGGGAGAATATGTGAAAACAGTTTATGTGAAGATTAGTTGCTCTTAATATAATAAAAAATACAATTATTATAGTGCAATGCCGTTAAAAGATTCCAATATATATTAAGGTACACTTTTTTAATGTAAATATCAAAACCTTATAATATCAGTGTTTCTGGCAATTGCATAACATTGAAATTCTGAAGTGAGGAAAAAAATGCAAGTTTAATTTTAAATCTGTTTTCTTCCTTGTCTGAAGCAAGCTACAGGGGTATTTTCCCCTCTACAGGGCATGACATGCATGTGCCTTGCTTAGAGAGTTTGCCCATCATATAACTCAAGGACAGTGCGTAGCAATATCTGTTATATATTCCCAGGTCTATTAAGCAGTTCTATCATGCTGCAAAATAGAAAATCTGCATTAACATACATAAAATCTATTTCTTATATTTCAGAAGTGTGTTTTCCTAAATGTTTACATAATAACAGATTAATGTAACTAAGCATATAATTTCCTTCAGATAGCATAGTTATATTATATATACCCTTCTTCCTCCCCCCTGCCCCCTTCCTTCTTACAGTTATAGAATTACTGTAAGCAGAAGACTATTTAACTAATTTATTTCAAGCATATTTTGGGAGGAGTACTGGGACAGTGGTTTACTTTGCCGATTTCTGTCAGTTTTTAATGGATTTGCTTTTACAAATATAGTTCTAGATCTTGGTTTTCCTGAGTCAAAGGTCAGAGGAGAGTAATTTAGATTTATAAATTCAGGGAAGGAAGAAAACTCAGGTCCTACCTCCTGTTAAACTCTTTCAGATGCATGAGATACTATAGAATGTCTACATTTATGAAAGCAGAAAAATAAAAAAGAAACTTCCTTATTAACAATAACAAAGCTTCATGTACTCAGCTAGAAATTATGTTGCCTTGATACAGCTGATTGGAAAAGCAGGATATACTTGTCTGATTCCTTTTAAAAAAGAGAAATAAATAATTTTCATGCTTAATTATATCCAGGATCTGAATTTTCAAAGTGTTCTGGAAGCATGATTAACATACACTATAGGAAATCACTCAAAGTTCTACAAAAAGATCTTGACCTCATAACTTGAGCATCTTGCCAAACCTTAAGTTTTTTGCATTTTCAATTCTTGTTGCAGGATCATGTTTAAGAGGTTCCTTAGATGTAAACCATCTTGTTCCTCAGTCTGAAGAAGATGGAGGAGTGTGTAGCCCAGGTTGCCCGAGTTGCAAGGACGAAAAGGAAATATGAGAGTGACTCATTAAACATCAAATTCATATGTGAAGATGACAGGTCTTGACATTCAGATCTCATCCTTCACAACTCAATATCTTAATCACCTAAGCCAAGGGTGAGATTAAGCAGCAAAAGCACCACCACCACTTTAACAAAAGGCATGAGATAGCTACCCATGCTTTTTATTTTAGTTATGTTGCTTTCTGAGCAATACATATAGCTTCGGGCTCTACACAGGATTACTCATGTTTTTGTAGTGGAGAACAAACTGTGTTTCACTCAGTCTTATCCAACAATCTGATGTTTCCTACAGACTGACTCTGGTCAGTGATGTTTGCTATGATTACCAGTCCAGGTTAACTACCTTTCCCGCCTTTACTCTTTCTGTAACACAAATAAGCATACCAGCCAATTGCCAATGACTTTCTGAGAATTAGCTGCCCATTTCTAGGACTCACAGTGCTAAGGATTACAATGTCAAAGTCCCGTTTTTATATGTTACTTGGTGTTTGGCGGTTTTAAGCCATTTAAACCTGGCATTGTCAAACAGTATAGACTCTGCATAACCCCTAACAATATATTCTGGTAAGAGAAGAGTCTTACTTCTTTGATTATCTTTCTGATAAATAAAGACACAGAAAGAACAAGACTAGCTGCTAGATTATTCTGAGTAATTTAAATGAGAATCTTAAACAGATTAGCCAGGATACAGATTACTCCAGCTAAGTGATTTACAAAAAGGTAGGATAGCAGAGACCTTGGAAGATCAGGAAAAGCTGTGAACAAGCTGAGGATGAAAAGACTGTGCCAAATGGGTTAAACATTTTTGGAATGAAAATGAGACTGTTTTTTATATCTCTGATATCTGGTGTCAGGGTTTCCAAGAGAAAGCTTTTGTATTCTTTCAGGGTGAAAACAGAAGATACTTCTGAGAAACTTCATTGTGCTGGAGGGTAACCTTAGACAAAAATCTCTAGAGGAGGAACAGTCAAGGAGAGGTAAAGGCAATTCTGTTTTGGTTCTAAATGTAATTATTTTTATTGTCTAGGGAAAAACATTTTAGTTTGACTAGTGTCTATACTGTCTCTATAAATAATGTCCCTGAAGGAGAGACTTTAGCAGTATCCAGAGGGATGTAGTTAGTCTTCCCTATCACAGAATGGTTAAATGACCAGATCATGTCTTTCCTTCTGAACCAACAAGGTCCTGCATTTGGACTATGAGAAAAAGTTCTTACGATTTATGAGGTATGGTCCATCTGTGTGAGATTTAAATCTAAGTAGTAGAATCTTTTTTACAGCTGTATTTCTAACATGTTCCTTATGTTATTTGCTTTTAAAAACTTGAATTTCAGAGGATCATTTTCCATCTAATTCTGGTAGTTATAAAATAGATCTTTTGCAAGCAAGGTGAAGTTCTTCTGTGTAAAAATAATTAATTTTTAAAAAGAAAGCTTTGAAATGACAAAACTATTAGTCATTAATATGAACTCAAACAAGCAACTCAATGTACTTCATGAACTATGGAGGGACTGGTAATTTGAAAAATCATTAGAGATAGTCATGCAAGGAACAGTGAAGTAAATTTCAAAGAGATAGAAAGAAAGGTTAAGCTTGTTAAGAAGTATGAACACCTATATATAAATGAAATCAGAAAGAAAAGAGAAACAGACCCAGAGAGAAATGGAAAGAAAAATTTAAGTAGTCACCTTTACAAGATATCTATGAGAAATTATGAACTTTGTATTGCATTATTTAAAAAAAAAAATAATCTCCATCTGCACATAGGGATAGTGGAATGTGTTTTACTGTGTGTCATTAGAATAAAGCCTTAACAACATGATGTCAATATGTATGTATATGTGTGTGTGTGTGTGTGTGTGTGTGTGTGTAATCTGAATATATTACTGATTTTAAAATAGTTTTCCCACTATTTTTATAATGACTAAGATCTTAAAGAACTAAGAACAGAAGGCAGAGATAGAAATAGACTGGACCCTTCCATAAAACATATTTTTTTGATGGAGCATTTTTAGGTGGAAATTTCAGTTTGTTCCTCTGCACTGTTTAAAAATACAAATGTGTATTTATTGTTTTGACTAGCAGCTTTTAATAAAATGTCTAAATCATAAAAAGTTATGATTTTTTTTAATTTTATTTTATTTTACAGCTTGATTTGCTGAGAAATCATATTCCACTGTGATGAAATATTTATTGTGGTTCCCACAGAAGCAAGAGCTGTGAGGTACCTGATTCTAAAAGTGTCAGAAAAACTGAGTAGTAATCTGGCAAAACTCTCAGAATAAGGCCTTTCTGTACGACCTGAAGACACTTCTATAAAGTCTGAGAAATTGCCAATGAAATTAAATAAAGTCAAGGTTATTAAAGTAAACATTTTTCTAAGGTGGAAAGAAAATGTGTTTGAAAGTAGACAAACCATTTAAACTCTGTGATTCTCTCTTAATTAGCTAATTGCTGGTGTCTATGAAGAAAAATTCAATTCTATTTTTACTGACAGGTTGTTTTTTTTTTCAAGTTTCACATTTTACTGTCTTCAAATTCTACCATTTTCTGCATAATTTCATTATATTGCTAAAAATTATTGCAGGACATTTTATTCCAGATTTCCAAACAAGTTATATAGTTAAAAAATGTTCGTTGTGTGCCCCTTAGATTTCAAAAAGAACAGGCTTTTGCCTCTCCCCTATCAATGTCTGTTTCAATTAGACAAATTATGCAGACACCCCACTTTGATTTTCTCCTTCTGGCAGGTGTAGGCTTCAACACAGGGATCAATCACTTGCTGCCAATACATCTGCTGAATCCACCTTGTCTGTCATAGTTCGTTATTTCCTGATGTGATCTGTCTGATCACCACCTAAAAGATTTTCTCCAGAGTGCTGACCTTCACTCTCACATTTTACTGCTTTTATCTGTCAGCTGCAGTTTGGCTGTGTATTTATTTAGTCAAGAAATTGATTCTAATCTGAGGCGGAAAATGCCCAGAAGACTTTACTGCCTGTTGACCTTAGATCAACTCATAATGCATGTTTCCCAAGATGGTTGGTCTGATGGCATGCTTAGAGATTCATGTACACATTTATCAATTAAACTATACTGATATTGTGGTATTTTTAATGGGGAGAGTGGGCAGTAAAAAGGAGTGTTTTGAAAGGACAGTGAAGATTAAGCAGGTGAAGCTAGATAAATGTGAGAAAGAAAGAGGAAAACTAAGCATACAGAAGCTTAAATAGCATGCCTACAGGTTTCTCATAGTGCTGAAGTCTTGAAAGTACAGTGGAAAAATGAGAAACATTCTCTGAGGAAATTCTGTACTTTTGATGGCAAACAGACTTGTCTGCTCTATCTTTACCTTTAGGAGATCCATACAGAAGGATTTATACACTAATAAGAAAAAGAAAACCATAAGAGATAATGATGATTAAAGCTACATTTTCTGCACTTGCAGAAGTGAAATATGAACAGAACAAATTTGCTATAAATGGCATAATCTGTGGTTTGGTCTTGTAACCACTGTTGTTCTGAAGTCCCCAAACAGGTGTATCACAAAGTTGGAATTAGTCTACTAAAATGAATGGGAGCCACTTAATTTTTCACCTCAGTCATCTGCTTGCCTTTGGTCTCTTCTTGTCATAAAAATGAAGTGATGATCTAAATACCACACAGCAATCTTGATCTTGGCCATTATACATATTTATAAAAATGTATCTTAATAATAGAAATTATTAATCACATCATAGTGCTTTTTCTTTGTTACAAGTCTTTTACAATGTACTACTGAAACATAGTCTGTTAGACGGGTCCTTAGTGATATTCATTGAGACAGAATCTGTTTGAATGTAGTAACATCAACCCTGACAAAGAAATGCCCTTCTGACACTTTAAAGCTAGTATGTATGGATAACCCAAAGTAACAGTATTTCTTCCCAAGGTACTGTGATAGCTTTTGTAGTTTGGGCTGAAACTTGAAAAACTTCTGTCTTTGCTAAGTCTTGCTGTAGTTCTAGTCTTATGATGAGGCTGACATTTTCAAACTGTTTCCTCTTTTTTCTCTACATTTGACATCACTGAAGATGTGGAAACTACAATCAGCCTGCATAGAGTGAGCTGAGATTTTGACACTTCACAAAGACACATGGCAGAACATAAAATGAGCCCAGTAAGGGATAAGAAATAGGTATGTTATTTTTTAGCCTACTTAGCCCCAATATTTTGAGTGTTATAATTAGCAAGATATTAGTCAGGTATAAAATATTTAATAACTATACTTAAAACTTCTTTCTTGTTTTATTTCCCACACCCTAAAATGTGTGAGGAAGCTTGAAATTTAATTCTGAAGTCTTCCCTAAAGAAAGTACATCTTTATCTTTTGGTTTTGTTCAGGAGATGATTGCATCTAGTACATAATATTATGAGATAATAATCTGAAAATTTCTACTACAGCACATTTGAGTGGTCTACAGCAATAGGTCATAGATTAAACACTGGAGAAGGATGGTTCAAAGGCTGCTAGCTGTCATATAAAGGGTTAATAATCTGAGGATGAATGGAAAGAGAATAATTTACTAAAACAAAAATATGGAAGAGAATAAGAAACCCATGGCAATATACTGATATACATAAAAACCAGTGGGTATAGAACAACACACAACTTTCATGCTATCAGAACTAAGAATTTCAGGTTGTTTTTCCAGTCTTCTCTCTACCTATCATAAGAAACTGTTTATGTCGGTGAAAGGAAAAACAACACAAAGGGGAGATGAGCCAAAATGTCAACATTTTAAGAATTTGATAGCATACTGAAATTATTTTAGAACTTCCCTCTAGATCAAGTCCTTTTATTTGCAACATCCACTTTAAATCAGCATAACAGAAAAGTCTCTTTTCCCTAGAAAGGAAAATAACAAACTCATGCAATGGCTCAGCAAGAAATAATGAAAACAACGTATGTGCAAGTTCTTCTTTCCTGTAGCATCAAGTAGCCAAGCACACAGGAGCTCTGGCATGGCATATCTGAAATTGCCACCAGTTTCTCTCTGACAGTGCTAACTGAAAATTCATGCTATAACACTTCAGCTGTAGAAATACAATGACATTGAAATCAACAGAAGGATTCTATATGCCTGTGACTACTCACTGTAAAAAAGAAGCCTTAATAAATTAACTATCAGATACTAAGTGCATCTGCTTCTAGTGTCAAACTTTTCAAAAGCGGAAGTTTGCTTGTACTTTCCTTTAGCTTGAGTTCTGTATTGATTTATGGGATCACTCTGCAGGTAATAACCATACAAAATGAAAATTATTTTCCCAGTATAAAAGTAGAACAGATGCTGTACTTTAGTAAGGTTATATAATGTCTAGCAATATTCATTTTATGATCAGTCTAAGTGAAATCTGACAAATCTATCAGACATTTGTCACTTTGATATATGGTGCTTGGCTTTTCTTGCAGATCTCAGGAAATGGACATATACTTACCTTACAGCTGGGTGGTGGCTGGAGCTGTTGTGATTGTTTGGAGCTTTTCTGTCCAAAACAACATAACCTCCTGGATTCTCCTGAAACATCCTTCCTGTCCTGATTCTAGCCAGAACAGGGTTAAATTTTTGCAATAGCCAGGAAGGGACATAGCTAAAACATGGGGGTTATTGGATACCATCTCACCTCATTTCCAAGGGAAAAGCATTCTTCCCCTCTTCCAGGGAGAAGGGTTTCCTTCCAGTCAAGAAAATATGGTGGAGGCAGGGATGGGAGGTCACCAGCATCCCATGGCTGCATCACGTTGGTTTGTGTTCAGTGAGCATTTTGCATGTGAATCACTCTCTCTCTCTCATAAACTTTTCTTATTAATATTGTTTCTGTTAATATCTGTTTTCTTATGGCATCGCTGTTTCCATTAAATTGTTCTTATCTGTTCACCTGCAGTGGGGTGGGGGAGAAGAGCAAGGAGGGGGAGCAAGGGAACAGCAGCATGCTCTGGAGGGTCTCTGGGAGAACTAAATTGGGGAGTATCATTCCTAAACCATGACACTCAAAATCTGCTTGTAATTTTTTAAGAAGTTTTCCTTCAAAGTGATCTGTTTCAAATATTTTCAACTTCTACAATGAAGAAACTAAATGCATCCCACTCTCAGAAAAATATCAGGGAGGAGATAAAAAAAAATACCTACAAGTCAATCCAGGATAGGGGGAAATATGGCATGAATTTCTCCCATCTGCTATTTTTGGTGCACTTCCATATTTATCTCTCTTTGGGTCAAGTGTAGATTATGAAAGCTTTCGATTTTACTTTTCTTAAGAACTTTAGCAAATACAAACCAAAATATCTCAAGTCAGGAGCATCATTAATAAGTAGTCTCTTAACCAAAAGAAATCTTAAAAAGTTACATTCTTATTCACTTTCTGAAGTATCTATTTGGAGAATACTACAATCTGAACAACCTATTTATTATTGTGGGTACATTAAAATCCTCAACCTCATCATAATTTCTGTTCTCAACCACTAAACAAGTGTTTTAATTAGTTTGGTAGCACAGACTTCTCAAACTTGTTGTTCTTGGGTCTGATCAAAAGCTACATCCGCCTCCCTACAAATATGTCAAACAGGTAAGTCACCTGGTGGAAACAAAAGTTGTGTTGACTGCAAATGGCAGAGACTTTTCTGATGTTAACAGCAACTCTATTAGTGTTACTCCTAGACAAGAAATTGTGGATAATTTTCTTTTAATACTTCTTCTGATATCTAAAGTAATAAAAATAAGAATAATATTATCTTTGTAAATAGCTGAAGCATCCTGATTTGCTGAAGTTTCTGTGAAGGTTTCCGGGATAGGTGATCATCCATATAACCTGAAACACCAATCTTAGTTCGAGTGTGTCTCATTCTTACTTCAGTTCCAAACCTCTTCTAAGGAAAAAATCAGATCACTTCCTTCAATTGTGAACAATAGTGGTGTTGTGTCAGAGCAGGGGCTATGTGATAGAAATCAGTCATCTTCCTAATAACTGGGGCCTAATGCAGAATGTGACTATTGCAGAGTTTGTTTTTATGGAGTATTTAGCTCTTGGTTAGTAAGAAATTAGTTCTGGAGCTTCCAAAAGGAGTCTTCTATTTTTTGCTAATAACTCTTAGACCCTCTGCAGGGTAAGATTTTTAAAGAAATTTACAGGTTCAGAATAACTCAGGATATTTTCAAATATGTAAACTCAAAAGGCAGTTTAATTCATCAAAAGAACAGAGTATTTTTGTAGACTAAATTGTAGTATTCACTTTAAAGACAGATGCAGGATTTCCTGTACTTTGATGGACTTTATACACCTGTCTATATAGAAATATAGGGGTGGCATGATGAAAAGTCTCTACCTTAATTGCCTTTATTTCTCATTTTTGTAAATGAATAACACATTGCCGTTATGGTTTCTAGTCACACTTGGAACATTGGTTGATGCTGGTTTCTTGTCCTTAGATGAAGGATGGGTTTTGTTGTTCACTTTTTTTTTTTTTCTCTTCTTTTTATCAAGTACCATTGAAAAGAGGCAATGTGGACGCAGATAAGAAAAGGGCTCTGGAAAGGTTATTTCTGTTCCCTTAAAATGGATTTCAGCTTCCACAGGGAAAAAAAGAAAAAAAAAGCCCAAACAAATAAAAGGCTGTAGATTACAAGAAATTAATTTTTAATGTTCAGTTTGTTACTTTTTTGTTTCTTTCAATATAAAAATTTATTTCTGGTTTCAAGAAATCATTGTTTTTAGGGAATAAACTAACCTAGTTAGGAAAATTGACAAAGCTACCAATCTTACTTGTTTCAGTAGCATTTGGTAGCACTGATATTGGACTCTATTACTGCGGATGAGTACAGCTGGATTGTTTCATAGCTTAGCACTCCTGGCTAGGATCAGCGGCAATTTTTCTTTTGGGCATCCAGAAATCTATATGGTTCCCTATGGAACCATGCTGACCCAACTGTTTCTGAAGGTGCTATATGCTGCTTCTTGAATAGCACTATTAGAGGCTTAGACAGGTGTATGAATGTTAGGAAGGTGATCTTTAACTATATATCTTACACTCTTTAACAGTTGTAGAAGGCAATAGAGCCCTCAGCCTTTACACTAGAAAAATCCCAGAAGAGGTGCTTATAGGACTAAGGCTCTGAATTATGATCACTCCATCCAGAAGATTACATCTTCCTAGAATTGGTACAAAATCTGGTCAATTCTGGGTAATATTAGTATTAGAGAAATATGTCTGCTTTAAATGCTGCCCATATAAAAGCACCATATATATATATGTATATAAGTGCTTTCAGAATATTGTTTCAAAGTTAGGAAATTCTGGGATTTTCTAGTGAAGTACAAGAGATGGTGTCATGAAACTACGTTGTTTGATATAAAATCAGACTCTGAAGAAGCATATACACAGAACTATAATTTTCTAGTTAGGTTGTCTGGGAATTTTTTTTTATTGTATGTTTTTTCTCCATCTTGATCACCTCCTAATTTACTATGTATTACTGAAGCTTGTCTTAAAAATAAAAATATATTTAGTCTACACCTGTTCTCTGATGGCTATCATTTTTTTTGTTGCAGTGTTTCAAAAACACTAACTTTGATGAGTGCTTTAACCAAAGTCAGCACTCTCTTCCTACCCTGCTGTCCGTCTTACATTGACTTTCACCCCACCCTCATCATCATCCTAGTCCCATTCTACAGTTACCTGATGTTGAAATATCCAGCACAGAACACAGTCTATTCTTTTTTTCCAAAGGAGTTGTACTGGACAGACACTGCCAGAATGCCACTAAACCACTTTGCTATTCTGCATCTTATTTATTATAATATTACCTAATAATGAATGTACACAGTTACATAATGAATGTGTATTACAGTATTCACTTCTTCAGGCTGCTTATTTCCTATGCAGTTCTCCCAGTCCCCACTAATTCTCTCATTTCCTTAACCTTCTTGCTTGATCACCTTTTCTTACTAGTGTTTCTCTGCTAGACTCTTCTTTCTTCTTACCTCAGACAGAGTAATTTCTTCTTGTTTCTTATTTCTCATCAACTCATTTTCTCTTTTTGTGCAGCCTAACTTCCCCTGTCCTGTTTAGTCCATACTCTTGTTTATTTGGGCACAGTTCTTTATTCACTATCAGTGTCTTTATGCTTCCCCCCCTCATGGATCCATCTGTCTCACAGCTGAATTAATGCCCACTACTTAAGCTGCAATTCTCACTTTTATCTTACCATTTCCTCTCCTCTATAATAAGTAGATAATTAATTTTACTGAAATCTTCCAAAAATTTAGTCCAAGTAAAAACATACTAGGTGAAATTCCATGGAAAATAATTGTTTTTAAATTGCATTATGATTCTATTTTCATTCTTATATATCACAGTTGAACAACCCTATGAATGGGAGATGCTGTAGATGACTGATAATATAGATAATATTTGTAATATTTATAAGCATTAAAATTTCCATAATTATTTTATTGTAGCCTAAAAAGAAACATGAAACTGACAATTACAAAGCAGTAAAAGGATATTGTTTTACAGAGCCTTAGAAATGAGATATTAAGTTTAATGACTTTTGTTCCTGTTTTGACAGGTTTTTAATTTCATCACACATATTTTGTCTTTTCCAACATGATTTGTGAAGTATTTATTTGTAGTAATAGTAAAAAATAAGCATAATCAGGAGCAGATGCTTGAAACAGTAGCAATAAAAAATAATTAAAAATAGATTTTAAATTTACTTTAATTGCCTAAAAATTCCTAACAAGCACATGAACATGTCATTAAATAAGCATTTCGATATAAATATATTAATGTTGGTATGGTTCAAAAGAGTCCTTGCCTTATTCTTCAACAAATATTATTTTAGTTTTTAGCAGACTTCCATTATTGAAAGACCTAAGTTATTTCAAGAATTCTCAATATATAAAATCCTGGTGAATGTTTTAGAAAAATGACACAATAAAAATGTCTCTCAAAATAATTTATCATTAAAAGTAATATCCATCCAACTTTACAGCAATACTATTACAAGAAAAGGCATTCTCACGAATCTTATTGCTCTTTGTCTTCTAACACTTGGCTATATTTCTTTAGACAGATGTGAAACGCAGTGCTGCAACAGCAAAAGGTAACGTATGCCAAATATCTGGCAGGAAAGCATCAAGAAATAAAGCTTCTCAACTCCTTTCAAGACAATCAATTATCTAGAAGTGTGCAGCAGTAAGAGCTTGCAGAGAAATGAATCTTAAGAGAAGGGGAAATAGTGCATAGATAATTGGAAAAAGAAAGATAAAGAGGAGGGGAAAAAAACCAAACCAAACCAAAACAAAAAAAAACAACAAAAAACCCCTTTGAACTTTTCAGAAGAAGAAGTTAGAAAGGTTAACCTCTAAAAGTTAAGCATGTTGTCTTAGGCTTATTCATTGATAGTCAATAGAGATAAGCCGCTCCTGAGAAGTGTCCAATATACGAAAAGGTAAGCAGACCTGCAAGTACCTAGTGCTCTTGGAAAGGGAACTATGAGGGCAATCTTTAAGAGAGGATAAATTCTGGAGAAAAGTATTACATACTAATGCAATAGAAAGAGACAATAGATACTTGAAACCTGATAGAGACTTGAACCTTATGCTGTAACATTAAAAGGAGGTCATGGTCATCTTAAATCTTGCACATTACAAAAATGCTGTGTTGTCACTAATGAAATAGACCAAGTTAAGAATCTTAAAAGGCTCATCACCAGAAGAGTTCATAGCAGGAAAAAAGAGCTATTCTTGATGAAAAGAACTTAAAAACTGATCTTGTGACAAATTCAAAATTGGTTTTAGTTTGTGATGCATTCATAGACACAATGCAAGTTGCAGTGCAATATCATCTAGGCGCAGGCATATGACTTCAAGTACTGAAGGGAGGGTGTCAGAAGGATGGGGCCAGGCTCTTCTCAGTGGTGCAATGGGACAAGAACCAACAGGCAGAAACTGATGCACAGAAATTTGCACCTGAACATGAGGAAGAACTTCTTTACTGTGTGGATGACTGAGCACTGGAACAGATTGCCCAGAGAGATTGTGGAATCTCCTTCAGTGGAAATATTCAAGAACCATCTGGATGTAATTCTGTGCCATGTACCCCAGGATAACCCTGCCTGAGCAGGGAGATTGGGCCACATGACCCCCTATGGCACTTTCCAACCTTACCAATTCTGTGATTCTGTGTTTCCTGTCCCAAAGTAGATTTTTAGCTAATATTGGTACTATGCTTCTCACCAGCTCATTTTTCTCCAGTGTTCTGGGCAATCACTTTCTTCGATAAGTCATTTAATTTTTAAATAGCTGAGATGAGCTAACACCTTAGACAAAGTCCTTTAAAAGAAGCAAAATATATAAAACTTTGCTGTGAGGTGAAATACTTTCTGTATAATTGCATTATTCTGTCTCATATTTTTATTGCTAACTTTTCTACCCAATGGTTTTCATCACTCCCTTTTAAGCTTTAGAACTGACTTATATCAGGCTTAATCCATTAGTGTGATGATATAAGGTATTTCAGCTTCTCTTTATGGTGATGTTCTTTTAAACAGCTGAGCTTTAGACACCAAAAGGTATTTTTGTCAAATGGTCTTGCAACACTTCGTAGCATATTTATCCCCATCTCATTCTGTGGAAACAATTCTTCAGATATGGTATCAGTAAATCCATCTCTAGGTTTGCCTATTTAATATTTTAAAAATGTAATTTAAAATTTCTGGCCTTCAGTAATAGCTGGGTTTCATAATGCCATATTTTTACTCATTTCTAGTTGTTTCAAGTTGTGCATTCAAATAGAGCACCAAGACTAAACTCATTACTATAATCTATATAATGTTTTAAAAATTCTTATTTTTAAGTACGATGATTGACTAAAAATCAAAGGCCCAAATAGCCCTCATTAATCTTTCTTTATTCTTCAATAAATAACAAAATAAATATTCAGTTTCTGGAGGAGATATTTATGTCCCAAAGAATAATAATAGTTTTAAAGATCGCAATGTTTGTTTTTAAAATGAAAGATTAGTAATTTTTTAATCTTAATGAGTGGAGATGATTTAGAGTGAAAAATGTAAAACAGATTTTCAAGCTTGCAACAGCTCAATTCCTTTATATTTTTTCTCTCTGTAAAAAATTAAAATCCAAATCTATTTATTTATTTTTAATTCTTTTGTCACTGTGTCCTAAGAATAGCCCCTCCTGACCTCTTTTTGTCCATTCTCACTGAAAACTTCTATAGACACCTTCAAATATGGACTCTGATGAAAAAAGTCTTACTGAGAAACAAATTCTGTTAAAATATACTACAAAATTAATTTAATTCACTCTTTAGGGAGGACAGATGATGGAAGAAAGATAATTTTAAAGCTCAAGGACACAGTACTTTGTAAATAAGAATATGTTGGAGTTTTTTCCAGTAACTCAAGCCTATCACTGTGACCACCCTTCTAAAATACTCTTTCCTAGTCTAGAGATAAAACAATTTTAAGCAAATATAAGTCAAAATAATTGTTCAGGCTGTATTATGTTCTGCTTATCAGTGACAGTTGATAGCCACTTCTTACCTTAAATAAGTATATCAGGTCAACGACTGTTTTTTTGGCATGTGCATGTTACATATATAAAGGCACTTGTGCTGCCTGAAAAGCGTCCATTATTGATTTTTGCTCTTCAAACATAAAAATCAACCCTATTCCAAGCCAAAATTTCTAAGTTGAAGTCTTGGCAAGGACTTCTTGAAAGCTGTAGACTTCATGGAGAACCATCCTTTGGTTGAGATCTTTACTAATACTCCTGTCCTGCATCATTTATTCTTGTGCTTCATGTCTTTCCAGAGTTTATTTGTACTCAAAATCAGTTTACATTCCCTTGCTTCCTTTTTACTTAATACCCCAAGACCCTACTCAATGCTGTGATTCCCCATTTAGCTGACCATTTATCTGACCTATAACTGTGCTCCTGACTTGGCAACCTGGGTAGCAGTACCTGAGGTTTTTTACCACACTTTAGCCTGCTTTTGACTACAGAAAAAGGTTGTGGCTTTCCTTCTCTCTGTGGTCTAGACATTAGGTCATACATCAGTTCTTACAGTTAACATTGTCTTCAAAATAAATCCAGTGCAGATTTGATCAGCCCGAATGACCTGAAGGTCATGTTACTTTCCAAAAATAACATTTCCTTAATACGCTTGTGTAATATGAAGAAATATTTTGTTCTCCCATTTTAACTCTAAAATTATTCTTGAGGTAATACAGAGTATAGAAAAAAATATGCAGAAGAAAACTGTAGACAGTAGTAAATTTTTTGCAAATTTGTTTTATCTTGGTCATAAAAAATAAATAAAGATTAGGCATGGTCCTTTTTAGGCTAATCTGAAAATTTTCATCTGATTCACATGAATAAAATAATGCATGCCACCAAGTACAACCCCAAACCAGTCAGTCAAGGGTCAGATTAAGTCTTTTCACATATTAACACACCGATAATGGAATCAAGGGCTTCAGTTACTGAAAATCAAAAGTATAAACTAATCCTAAAAGGATGAAGACTTAGATACAGTTTATAGCTATTTAGATCTGAGGTGTTCTTCAGCCTTGCACTTACACATCTACATGGATGAGATAAATCACATCTATTACCATCTAAAAATCTGAAAATTTAATGAATTAATGTGTTGTCTCTGAGATCTGTTTGCATGAGTTACCTTTGTTTTGGCAGCTGATTCAGAGGAAAGAAAGCTTTCTTCATCACTAACCACTTAGAATAAGATTGAATGCATTTCACAAATGTATTCTCCCTCTCTCTTTATGTTAAAATCAAAAATATAAACCACCAAGTTGTTTTCCAGCTCACAAAATGTACTTTGGTAACTGTATTAATGTTCTTTAATATCTGGTTCCTAGCTAACCCTCATATCCTACAAAGTGTCAGCCTAGAAATGGCTGCTTGTTTAGAGCTAGTGCCAGATTTAAATAGATTCTTTTCCTTTTCAGCCACATATTTCAAATAATAATTCCCATTGATAAGAGTTATAAATATAATATGCTTGGTTGGTTGATTTTTTTCTTTCATGTTAGTACAGATTTTAAAACTCGAGGTGTTCTCTTTGAATTAGTTTTCTATGCAAACTGTGTTAACTTTCAATGCAGAAAATCTGCAGTTGCTGCAATTGGCCACAACCTGCTTGGAATAAAAAGGAACTAATCAATCAGAAAACTCATTCTTCTCTCAATGATAAAGCAAGCTGTTTGCATACATTCAGAGTGGATATGCTCCACCTGTTTGTTCAATGAAATGCCCTAGATTAAAGTGGCAATTAAAACCCGCAACTCTTGCCTCAACATCAGCTGCCAGGAAATGCCCCACCCAGATGAAATTTTTGCTTAATTAACAAAGGCAAAAATGTTCTATGAGTACTTAACACATGGTTACTTTGCACTGAGTGCTTTATATTTCCCTTTTTATGGGAGCAAAACCATTCAATTTTATGATTTTCTTGAGTCATGAAACATTCATAAATATGAACTTGATCCTGGAAGATGCTGAGCATCTGGCCCAGGTCCAGAAAAGCACTTCAGCACATCTTTAAGTATGAAACTAATCTTAGGGTTTAACTGATAGTTACCCCTGCTGCCAGTGAATCAGTAGGACTGAGCAGGAATGATAACACTTTGAAAAACAAAATTTCTATAATTTCATTCAGTTTGTTGCAGGCTTGGTGGAAGTCTGGACCTTTCCATAACCTGAAGGACCACTTCTTCATTATTATCTTTTATTCATTGAGCAATGAAACCCTGACCTTATTGTTGTGATGTGATGTGATAAGTGTTGTCAGGTACAACAACAAATTATGTGAAAACAGATGTTTCTTTTAATAATTGGGGAATATGCCGAAGCATAGTCATTGCATGGTGACAAATATACCAGAATTCCTGATGGTTCTGATTTCCTGTGTGTCTAATCATATTTCATATCCCAGTGAATAACCATGGCAATTGTATTGTCCTTATATCACAAGGACTCCTTATAGACACCTAACAGTAGTTCTACTGTTTCATAAAGAGTTTGAAGACAATACTTAGGTGTATTATTGATTATGAACTTTAGGATGCCCATTCACTGAAGAATCAATGCTTCTTTTTGCATGTGCAGCACTTGATCCACATAATCCAGTGTCCTTCAAAGTTAATGGTTTTGGTAATTTAATCAGGCAAAAGAATATGAAAAACGTTTTACTGACTCAGATCAAGAGTCAACCTAACATTATTTCTCCAAAAGTAAATCCAAGCAGATACCTAGGGAAGACTAGGTATCCCTAGATATCAGAGAATCAACTAGGTTGGAAGAGACTTCTGAGGTCATTGAATCCAACCTATGACCAAACACCACCTTGTCAACTAGACCATGACACCATATACAGTCTTTTCTTAAACACCTCCAGGGACAGTGACCCCACCACCTCCCTGGGCAGCCCATTCCAATGCCCAATCACTCTTTCTGTGAAGAACTTCTTCCTAATGTCTAGGAAAACCTACCATGACTCAGCTTAAGACTGTGCCCTCATTCTACTGCTACTTGCCTGGGAGAAGAGGCCAACTCCATCTGGCTACAATGTCCTTTCATGTGGTTGTACAGAGCAATAAGGTCTCCCCTGAGCCTCCTTTTCTCCAGGCTAAACAACCACAGCTTCCTCAGCTGTCCTCATAGGATTTGTGCTTATATAACCATGCCCTGTAATATCCTCTGAATATCAAACTGTTTTCATGTGAAAGAATTCCTCAACTCAAGCATAGTAGGTCTGTTTAACAACCCACAGTGGCTTCCCCTTTCAATCATTTCTGCAGCTTTCCTGAGACACTCTAAATTTCTTAAATCCAGACCATCACATAGCAAAAATCTGTTGCAAAAAATCCCCTATTTTTCTATTTGAACCTGACTTCTACTGACTAGCAATTTTATGTGTCTCCCTGAATCTAGTAAGTGTGATCTTCATGGAGTTGTGAATATTTTGCCTCATTTCACCCTCTTCATGCTAAAAAATCCTATTGTATTGAAGATCTCTTTCATAATGTCCCTATTTTATGTTTTCCCAGATCATCCTGGTCTCATCCCAATTCGCTTTTCGTTTTTTGGAGGAGAAAGGAATAAGTTTTCCCATGATGAGTGTTTCAGTTGACTAGTTTTCTAAAGAGTTTGCTGTTTGAATTACCACACTGATTAGTATATGATAATTAGTTTTTAGTAACCGATAATGTGAAAGCTTTACAATGGAGCCTATCTGTCCCAATAGTTGGAATCCCTCATCTTCCCTCACTTAGCTGTTTTCATAGAACTGTTGTATTAATTGCACTGTATAGCAGCTAATCCATTTAATATGAACGGAAAAATATTTTCCTTAAAGTTGGATCAAATACATAAAACCAAATTTTTCATTTTCTTGTCAGAAAATGGTTAAGTGAGAAGAGAGCAAAAATATAAATAGCATTATCTCTCTCTAGGATTCTAATGCAAGCAAGAATTTTTGCAAGATGGAAATAAGATGAGTGTTTAGTTTGAATTTCAAGGAAGATGAATGAATCAGTGTAAACTACACAGAGTTCTAGAACATGAACCTAAATTCAAACCATCTCAGATCACAACAGTACTGTGACCACTTTTTGCCAGAAGGCAAAAGCACATTCTAGTCCATTCATGAATTATTTTGCTTAGGTGGGAGATAAATCTTTCCACTAAAACCAGATATTGCTGTGAACTATTTCTATTATGTTAGTATAAAACTTTAACAGATGGTGTGCTTTGGAAAAACATGGATTAATTTTATTCTTTCCTGTGAATGCCTCTATTAAAGTAAAAGGTATGTACAAAGAATACCATAGCTGTCAGCTGTTTGGTCAAAGCATATTTTAGGGCAAACTAGAGATTTAAAAATTGCTATTTTGATTCACATTTTAAATGGTTAGGGTCCTTTTAGGAAGGAACATTTGTAAGGGTAAAACATTTCCACCTTCCAGTTCTTCTAAAAAAGAAATTTTAGTCCCCAAACAACATCAATCAAAACTGTTAAAAATAATTTAGTATATATTGACTTTTAACACTCCACAGTGGAATTAATATAAGTGTCGTGTACAAATAAATGCCAGTGGTCAGATAGAGTACTGTGATCATTACAAGAACAGACTAAAACTATCTTATTAGCTCCTACAGCTCTTTAACTTAATCCTTAAGTTTGCCTTCTAGACCATTAGATCTTATCTACAAGAAAATTAATCAAAAGCTATTCACTCGTACCAGCAAAACCCTAAACTTGGTGATTGGTTAACAAATGGCCTATCCTGCTTCTCAAGTAGGTAGTCTATGGAACTATAGCTAACATGATGTGACTAAACCATTGCTAAAGCTGTGGTTCAGTACTGCAGGAACTGACAGACTGTGGTGGGGCTTAGTGGAGTCAGATCTGCATGAGGTTGACAGAGCTGACTGACTTTCACTGTTTCTTAAGACAAAGAAAAGATATCTGGAATATAGTTAATACTCTGAAACA
Organism: Xenops minutus; assembly: GCA_035221455.1. Lineage (NCBI taxonomy): Eukaryota > Metazoa > Chordata > Aves > Passeriformes > Furnariidae > Xenops > Xenops minutus. The sequence continues at coordinate 32,936,289 of JAWWEE010000122.1, read as the reverse complement.
AACAAACAAACAAACAAAAACCATAAAATCCTAAATAAGATATCTGATAAGGTGCCCAGAAAATATTGACTCTGTAAGTCTACTTTCACTCTTTTACCTATCTGAAGTCTTTTCACCTAGTATTTAGCATCTGGCATCCCTGTCCACTGCTCTGTTCTCATGCAGAGTATCTTCAGTCATGCACCAACGTCAGTCTTGCATTCTAGGTTGAATGTTTATGAGCAATGAAGTCAGAGTTGGAGAGAATGATCTCCCAACGCATATTGCAATTGCCTGTGAAATATATTGGGTGGAAAAATTTGTTGAGGTAAATAATCAGTGCTTTAATGTGTAACTTGCAACTGCAATGAAGAAGAAGAAAGGAGAAAGGAGGAAGGAGAAAGGATTTAAAGGAACAAAAATATGGGTATGTAATATTTTTCTGGTGGTAAAACTGACTCATCAACTCCTTTCCTTTGATCCAAGATTTCCATTTTTTCCATTGTGTCCCAAATATGCCACAACTATGATGACATAACTGTTTGCAAATTCAACACCAAAACCATTTGGATTTCTTTCTGTTGGTCTTATAACTCAGTTCAGTATAGTGATTCAGTTTAGTGTTGTATCAGCACAAATCACATTACCACAATTGCTCCACAGGAGTGGATACAAGTGACTAAGGGTGGAAAAATCTAAATCTATCATACCATCAAAATGTAAGTGCACGATGACAGCCAGAAAGGAGGAGATCCCTGAATTTAAACTGACCCTCAAAACTTCCATTTTGATAGTTTCATTATTCTCACATTTTCTTGTCATATTTCTTCTATGCCTCACAACTGTAATTTTTACCTTCTTCTCTCATGCCTCTCATGCCCAGAACAGTTGCCATTTCACAATTAAATTATAAGATTTAAGAAGAATCATAAAACTGCCATAAATGCCAGTGGAATTCTCTCAGCTACAGCAGGTCATTCAGCTGCACCAGTGAAGAGATGAGGAAAGCAGCAGTAATCCTGGGCTCTCTCTATGCTACCATCTTCTTCTAGGCATATGTGAAATATATCAAGTCAAGGCATAAATAGTGGCTTGGTAGGATAAGGAAAATCTAGACTACTTTCCTGTAGTCTAGGTACAAAGTTTAAATGACAGGTTTCCTGAATTACTCTAGTGCAAGAAAAAGAAAAATAAACCTATTTTTGAGATCTTTGGATAGAACAGAAGAACCTGTTAATTGCTGTAAATTGCCTGGCAATAGATGACATAAATTTGATCTTTGTCTCGTGTTGAAGTTCTTATGTATCTTGAAATGGTAATACCATTTGACTCACTGTATAAGTTTGCAACCATTCTAGTGACAAGAACTATTTAGACAACATAAGTGAGGTTGAAATGAAGGTCCTGTCTTGTATACATTCTGTAGAGTTTAATTCATCTGTTTTTATTCAAAGTCAGCAAAAGTGAGAGATAAGGAAAAGATATATTTTGTGAGTGCTAATCAAATGGATACATGAAGTGTTTTGTGGTGAGACTGGAAGCTATAAAAAAAAGTGAAGTATTCTTAGCAAATCAAAGAGATTTCCATAATGTATGTTGTTTCTGAGTGCAATAAGCAAATCCTTTTTTGTTAAACTAAAGCTGATGACTTGTCTCTCTTGAGATGTCGTCTTCAATCAGATGTTCCTCATCTGATTGTTAGATTTATATTGAGGATTTTACTCTCTCTAATGGTTTAGAGTCTGGATCTCTCACATCTTTCACTACGATATATATTGCACTTAAAAAGACTACTGGCATTCGATCTGCCCTTGGGACAGATCAAAGACACAATAACCTCTATATTGGTTCATTTAAAGGAATAAAACATTTCAATATCTTTCTGGCCCTTCTGTAACAGAAAATACTCCTTATCCTCATTAGGAATTCAGCCTTGTTGCATAAAAGATATAATCTTGTTTCTTTGATGATATGATACTTATTTGAATTTGAATATGCGGTCTGTTCTTCATACCAACATGATAGAGACAGCCTTTGAAAGTTTCTCTTTTTCTCTTGTCCTTCCACTGAAAAAGAAGGGACAGAAAAAGATAACGGTAAGACGACATTACTGGACATTAATAGCAACATGAATTATAAAGCTCTATTGTGTCTGCTGGTAGCTAATTCTCTATTTATAGACCATGTCAGAGGTATGTTCTCTGTTTTGAATAATTGTTAATAGTATAGACTTTGACAGAATGAGCTGTCAAAATAGAGAAAATGTTGCACTGGTTTGGAAAGACAGGGCCCAGCTTTGGTTTGTCTATTTAAAACTTCAGTCTTCATTTTTTGTCTTCCTTTTTTTTTTTTTTCTTTTAAGTAAGAAGGTGACATCGATGTCAGATAATACCTAATGTGTCAAGGTTGCCAAGTAACAGGCTAGAGATGTGTCAGTGAAGGCTATTTCTATGAGAAAAATTCAGTAGGTTACAATTTCAAGTACTCAAAAATAAACTTACCTTGTCTGTCTCTCTATTGTGCTCAAAAGTTAATGTAGTCAAAGTAAATGCTTAAGACAGAAGTCTGAAAATGGGTAGCTGTGCTAATAGTTTATGTTACTTCTAAATCTTAAGAATAGTGAAGTAACTGACATAACATATCCAGCAGCAATTTCCAGAAATAAATGCCTGATGAAAAAATTACTTGAACATATTATCATTCCTGTGAAGCGACATGGATTAAAAAGTTACTATATGCAAAATTGCTGAATCAATTTTAAAAGTTCAGAATTTTATTGAATAGAATAAAAAGGTGTCAAATGGTCAAAAGACCAGTGAATTTGTTAGAAAGAAATCAAATCAAACCACTATTTAATTTTTTTTTCCTTTTTTAATTTCATAGTCTGAGCAGTGTCTTGGACAACCGTAGGGAAAGCTGTAGACATGAAACCTTAGGAAGCACTATTTTTTTTGACACTGACTTTACTGATTCATAAATTACTCTCAAGCTGCATTAGGGGAGATTTGAAGTGGTCTGTACTGGACAAGATAGTGGTCAATATCTCCATTAATGTTTTTCATTATGGAATAAGTGTTTCCCTATAAAATGCAGTAGGAATGTTTGCTAGCACTTTAGAGGGTAGGATTAGAATTCACAATGTTCTTGATGGACTAGAGAAACAGATTGAAATCAATAAGATAAAATTCAATAAGGACTAAGGACAAGTATAAAGTACTATATGAAGGAAAGTAGAATCAAATCTCTCCCCCCAAAAAATTACTTCAGCACAGAAAGAAATAATTAAATCATAAAATTAGGCAGAAGGTCCTTCCAGATGATCACTTGCTTGCTTTGCATTAATCTGTGGATCTTCTTGCTGTAAGTTATGACAAGTAGTCTTTCTAATAAGGGAAGTTACAATGAAACACAAATTACACTAGGTTGGACTCTTTGTTAACAGCTCTGTTACTATGAAGGAAGATCTCTTATCTGGCCAATATGGCCAGGATGGTTTTAGATCCATCCAAGCTTGAACTCCATGGAGAGAACTTAAATTGGATACTTATAATGAGTGTGCCAGAGCCAACCACCTATGATTTATGCATGAAGCAGCTAAATTAGGCAACCTGGAATTTTGCTGCCTATCTGGCCAAGAACGTGCTCTGTATACAAAAATGACATTCACTCTAGTGCAGGCCTGAATTTTCATGAGATATGAATTTATTTTATGTCACACCACATTTGGATTTACTGATGGTTTTCCTAGACTTTAAAAAAATTAAAAATGGTGCATACCATCTGAAAAATGCAGTAGACTATGTATTTTGGAAAGCAGGCTATACCCTTATTTCAAAGCACTGTGAGTATGAATGTTTGCCTGCTATAAAACGTACCACCAAGGGAATAGAATAAAAGGGCAAAACCAGAAATAATATCCATAAAAATTTAACTGAAATCTAGTAAATTCAATGCATACTACCCTGCAAGAAGCTGTCTGAATAACCCTAAAAATTAAATAAATTAATAAGATAAAAATAAAGATTTTTTTTTTTTTTTTTTACATTTTTAAAAAGATAGTACTATAAAACTTTTGTAGATGAAACCAAAGCTTTCTGGCCTTGATGCTGTGCAAGTTCTGCTCACCAGTAGCCTAAACATTTTACTTTAGTCACGAATTCAAAACATACTACCATACAGGCTGCCATGAAGAAAAAGAAATCTATTACAGTCAAATCCAGTCTATAGCAATCTTCAACATTATCTAAGTTGCTATAAAATGGAATGAGGTCTGCCTTGAAGTTTCAAAGTTCAGAATGAAAGTTCACAACAGTTTAAAACAAAACTGTGGAAAACTTAAAATTCTATGAAGAGAACTGATACTTCTGCATTACCAGTGCCATACAAAAAATCAGATTATTATTACCAAAGAAACTCCTGTCATTTTTGTTTTCTACCTGCTTCTAAATTATAGTATCTCAATTTTAAAGTATAATTCCAAAAGAAAATAGAACATATGTATGATATGCACATTATTAATAGTGAAAATAAATATAAGACTAATATATGAAGGAAACTGCTAGTTTGATTTCCCAATTTAGCTTCCAAAACTGACACTATGCCTCTGTCAGCAAACAAAAATATAGCATAAAGCAGTTTATATAAGATTCAACTCTATTTCCATAGATATAAGATTAAAATTGTATGTATTGAACAATAAATTTGAAATAATGGCAAATAATAACTACTCCTGCCTTTTACAAATATTCAGAAATACATTAGAGTAATGTTTTAACAACTCTTTGTAGAAATAAAACACCAGTCACTGCTATTTCAAAAGCAGTCATAAACTCAACAATTACTTACTATGCTGTCATTCTAATTGCCTTTGAAATTTACAGGAACATCATACCATTGAGCAAAGAATGACAATTTTTCATTACTTTAACTAATGCTAAAAAGAAGTTGTTCTCAGCTCTCGTTGCTGATCATTCTCCATTAGGGAAAACAGAACTTAAAAGAAGTAGTTTGCTAGGGAGCATACAATGTCTTCTCTTATTCAAAGTGCACACTGGATTCACCCTCACTGCAGTGGTGTGAGCAGAGAAAAATCATTGAAACCCGCCTACTTAGGAGAATGAGCACAGAAGGGTGAGGAGAGAAGATAAAGCCTATTTTGCTGTACCTCCTCACAGGAGGCTATCCTCTTTCTGGCTCAAATACCAGGATTTCCAGGAGTCAGTAACTGTGTTATTGTGTTGAGAGTGCTGTCTAAGGTTGTTTAAATAACCATCTCTAATCAAACCAATCACCAAAAGCTACTTAAAGAAAACCACTCAAAACATTTATTTTTTCATATATATATATATATATATATATATAGTTATACTTAACCATTCCAGCCATCACTGGATTTTGCTTCCTGTGGTTATCTAAAAGATAAGGCAATTTGGTCAAATTTCTTTTTGGTTCCTACAGTAATCCAGTGTTCAAGAAAGTTGGGAGTAAATAACATTGAACGTGGAGATTATTCTACCAAATTCAATTATTTCCCAAGTAAAATTTTATCATCTTCTCTTTCACAATGCAAAGGAGCTGCCACTATGCTTACAGACCCTTCTGTGTGAAGCACAATCTTTTTATTCATGGAGGTCTTTTTCTCTAACCCACATAGCAAATAAAACATTATTTACTATTCTGAAAGGCATACCGTAGTAATGCTTGTGAAGGCTACCAGTATATGGGAGAACAAAATGTAAAGATGAGAAAAATAGCTCATTTGCATTTTCTTTGTATGTCCAGTGTATTTAAATAACTTTTAAATAACAATAATGCTCGATAGTTGCATATCACAGCTGGACTTTCTAGTCATTTATTACAAAATTAGCAAGTGATTTGAACGCCATGGCTTCCCATGCCCAACTGAGTCCATATTCTCAGTTGTGTTTGTATTAACTGGTATGTCACTCTGAGTACAGTATTTAATCTCAGAAAATGTTCTGTAATCAGTAAAGCCCCATGGTTATTCAGAGCCTAAGGTGCATATAGCCTCTCTGAATAAAGACTAGCACAGCAACTGTCCAGATGGCTGCTCTGTGTTCTGGGAAGCGAATCTATGAGGAGGATCTCTCTCTCCTATCATCACCATGCTGTCTTTAGGGCCTTTGCTATTCTCACCCTGACTAACGTTAGCATTGCGCTGAAGAACATGGGAAAAAGTTTCAGATGTCACAGAGACTGATTCCTTCTCCTTCCATGCAGCCTATTCTCACCAGAGCTAATCTGTAGTATTGATGCCATCAGCAAGAATGTGAAACTCAGCTTCATAGCAAAATGATGAAGGGGATGTTTTGTAACATTAATATCTGCAGATTGGAAAAAAAATCTAGAGTGCAGTGGTATCTCCTGACCTTCCATGTTAAGAGCACTCTGCAGAGCCTGTTCCCCAGTATTACATGTTGGGAGAAACAAATGCAAAGCACCAATAAACAACCTGCACATCACCAGGGCAATTTTTTCTTGGGGCTTTGCTATTTCAATTATCTTAATAAATACAGATCTCATAATTAACAGAACACTATCCTCTAGCAAAGATTTTGAGATGTGTGCCACAAATAGGTGTGGGGGTTTTGCCATCTTTCCCCTAGGTACACTCACCTTTCCATCTGTAGTGCCTAACCATCTACTAGTGAATTTCTAGTTCTTTTATCTCCTGCTGCTTCAGTTTCTGGGGGATTTTTTATTAGTCTTCTAGTTTGTCACTCAACTGATATTATTTATTATATCTCTGTCCTTTTCTCATAAATTGCTTTCTATTTTGCTTTATTCTAGTCTCCATTATTTTACTACTTGATCTTTCATTTGCAAAAACTCTAATCTAGTTTTCCCATTCTGTGAAATTCTTTACTCACATAAAACCCATTCATTCTTAACCTGTCCTCAGACAAATTCAAGAAAGCTCTAAATTTTTCCACAAATTCATGATTCGAAGATAGAAGCAAAGAATTGGCTGCTTGGTGCCTCGTTTCTTAAAGTCAGGTAACCAAATGCCCTAGTATTCATTTAACAAGAGTATGTCCTGTGGTAATAAAATAGGGTGGCATCAGTAAAATAGAAAGAAGTGCATCTCCAAGACACTTTCCTACTAGTAATATATGTCTTTTGTCCTTTGTTTTGTTAGACTACTGGGGTCTAATATTGAAATCGGAAACAGAGTAAAGCTCAGTGTTTGAACCAGGTATCTGAGAGACTTGAAAAATTCTTCATTTTTGTTGGGTTTTTTGAGACTTTTTGAGCTGAAATTTTGATTAGCTGGAAAAAATGCACAGTTTCCACTGAAAACAAGTAGTAACTCTCCTTTTTAGCTCCTGCTTCATTCTCATAATACGCAAACTGCGTATCTTCAAATGTGTAGGTTTGTTTATAAAAACAAAAATCAAAGTGCTAGAAAGTGAGATGATAAATCTCACAACACAGGACTGCAAGCTGAACCCACAATTTAAATAGTTCAAAGCATATATTATAACCTCAAGTAATTTAGTTTGCCTATTGTTTGAAATTGCCATTTTTACATCAAAATACAGCCCTGGTATCAGAAAATGTCTTGACAACCTGTAAATAAACATAGAGAAATATAACTTTCAAATAATGGTTATGATATACAAATACTCCTTTTTCAATAAAAAAACCCACCTCAACAACAATAAATAATGCTGTAAAAATAGAAGACTGTTGGGCAAGTCAGTGTCATCCCCAATAAACTAGAGGAGTTCAAGTGGTCATATAGTAAGAATAACCATCTTTGCGTGGAATTCCAGTATGTTAATATATTTTAAAAAATAAATAGTAAAATATCTCTATTAGAAGCATTATTTGTGCTGTGCTGCTTCTAAGAAAAAAAAACACATCTACTGACAATTTAATTGTATTTAAAATAAAAAAGCTTAAAGAAAAAAAAAGAATAAATTAGACTAGGAAAAGTTATTGTGAAAAGCACATTGGTCCTCCTCAAATTTAAGCCTTACCTCTGGTAACAGCTTTTATAATTGGTTGGGATATTATTAAGCAGACTCTTGTAAATGGCATAGAATTTTTGTCTATTTTCCAAGACAGCTTTTCTTAGAGTTTAGGATTCTCAGACACTTTTAAGAGGAGATTAAAAAAGTTTTGATTTAGTGAATCATGTCTTCTGATGGAGAAATGGCTTAGACAACATCTTGAGGTGCCTTCCATCTCTATTTTTTAATTTTGTGATCTCCCAAACAGACAGTTTGGTTTGGAAGTAGCCTCTCTTTTGTGTACTATGTTGATTTTCTTTTGGTATTTTTTTGTTAAGGAACTATATTCTTAAACACTGTTCTTTTCTGTCAGGCAGTGATTGACACATCTTTTTGGAAGCTGTCAGCTCATTCATGCCCCATTTTTAAGTCATTCTTTCAGATATTTACCTCTTTTTAAGAAATTACCTCTGAGGTTACAACACATCTCCCTTCATTGTCATATCTCTCTCAGTTTTCAGGATACCACACCAGTAATCAATCAAACCAGTTTCAGCTCCATTTGTCCCCTACTCAGTATTTTGCCTTTTTATTATTTTGCTGGGGTTTTTTTGCTGTTGTTGTTGTTGGTTTTGTTTGATTTATTTTTATTTCCCCTTTGTTGTAAATGCACTGTATTTTATCTCTTTTCTGGTATTCTAGCACAAAGTTTTCACATGAAATAATGGAACTGGTTGTTTTGCTTTCTTCTTTAGGTGGATGAGGATGACGTTTCTATAAATAAAATACAAGATCATCTATATATTGCACAATTTAATAATGTTCCCAGTAATCTCGGAGCAGAGCGTGGGGTTGTGGGTAGGAAAGGTAGGCATTCAGCAAAACCTTTGAAAATGAGCTAACATACAATGTTCCTTCTGAAGTATTCAAATGCACATCAGTAGATCCAGCAATGACACACAGTCTTTGACATTGAAGAATTGAAAAAACCCCACATATCTACAGAAGGCTGTCTCTCACATAGTAATCCCCTTGTCATTTTTCTTTGGTATATCAGTACCATTTTAAACATAGCCTAAAAAATTACATTTTACTACTCTGTGTCTGCATTAATGGAAATAAGCTTTCATGAAGTCCCCTGGGAGTTCAGGTCTGTGTGTGCAGAAATGGTAAGATAAATCATAAAATGGGGTATTTTCAGATAGTAAAAGAATTTTTTCAAATATTATTGTTCAATAACAGGGAAAAAAAGAAACTAAAACAACGGCAGCAAAAGAATCACAAATATCTTGTACTAGCATATTAATATTCCAGAGGATTTAATGGTGTGACTACCAACTCTATTTCATTGCATGCAATTTGCAACTAACACCAAGAATTTTATATAGTAATGTGGACTAGTTCTGAAACTTAGGACTTAGATATTTGTTTCCCCTTGAATAATTAGCCAGAACATCCTCAATTGTTGCAAAGAACTGTTAAGGGATGTGAGATACAAAAGAGCACTGGGTGGAAGGATGGCACAAGTGATCTGCAACCCCGTTGTATGGTTCTGGACAGAAAGCCTACATATTGTCCTGCTATGCCTGCCTGCCCCGAGGATCATTGTTTTCAAGCTAGACTGGATGGTGAAATAGGGCTACTTCTTGTCCTGTGTGTCATATGTCAGAGGGATTTTCTAATGAAGTCCTTCAGAGCCATGGATAGGAAATTATTTTTCTGACTGAAAGTAGGTCTTTTGATTTGATTTTTTTTTCTCAGTATGAACAGGTGTTAAGAAACATTCTACTGTTAATGTTTAATTTGTGTTGTAGAATTGTGCTTGGTGCTTCTTAACAAGAAGTCTGTCCTAAACGCACTCCCAGAAAGTAATTAGCAACTTGACACAGGCAACCTAAAGGAAGGGAATCATAAACCAGTTCTTAGTGTGGTCACAACTTCCCCCTCACAAGAGAAACATAGATATAATACTATATAATAATATACTATAAATATTCTTCTACTATACTAGAAATATTCTTCTTTTATAATGAGTGTAGACAAGTTTTTACTTCTATTTAGAAATATAGATCACGTCTGTGGTTCAGTTATGTAACTGCAATATAGCAGAAAGTTCCATTAACTTTCTTTAGGGCATGCAGTTGCTTCTACCCAATTGCTTCAGCAATCTGCTTTATTCATAGCTTTCATGTGGTGACTTTCAGGGCAGACAGCACTGCTTAACTTCTATAGTCTCAAAGTGCTTGAAGAGCAGATGGTATTGGAATTCTACTTTCACAGAAGTACTTTTTCTCTTTCTTTAACTTGCATCTTCTTAATCCTGTGTTGTCTTAAGCATCAGTTAGTCTTCCTGAAAAACTGAAATCAAAGAAAATAATATTTGCTCTAAGACACGTATTATAAAAGACTATCAGAAGATTTACTACAATAATATAATGCATATAACATCGGTCTGACTAAAGATAGCAGTTTGAAAAATAGTGAATCACTCACTTCAAGTTATTTATCAAACTGACACTTCATGCATTGTGTGCCTTTGTTCTGTGAAACCATCTTGTGAGTACTTTGTATTTAAATGTGTTCACGATTTTGAAACACCTCTAAAACATAGGAAAATAAAATATTAATGAAATGCTTGATAAAAATAGCTAAGAATTGAACTCTGAGGAAAGCTTTCCTCACTCATTCAAATATATGGCTTTTAGTAAGACCTGTTAATGTTGGACAATTAGTCCTAGCTATTGATAAGTGCAGAGTATATTAGAGTGAAATTTTGAAGAGATTAATGGTCTAGTAGTTTTCCTTAAAGGCTATTAACTACTATATTAATTGTCTCCCCAGTGCACCAATATTAACTAATCAAATAATTCGTCCTAGTATGTGTTAATTCTTGGCATGTTGATGTCTAGAAATACAGTTCTAAGGAAGGAGGACACAAAAGAGACTATGAATATTAGAACTTTATAGAAGTAAACCAAATATTTTAAAAATTATTTTTATTTTAATTACTGCCATATGTAAATTCTTAGTATTGTATACAGCAGCATAAGCCCGCACATGCTCTGTTTAGTCCACTAATGAAGTTTGGGTTTTGCCTCTTTCAAAGAGTTTTAATGTATTGAACTTTTAACTTATAAGGTGATGGGAACTGCATGCATGAATATTTAATGTAGTTCAAATGCAATGTTGCAACACCTCCATAAGGACATTTAGGAATTATATAATTGATTACCCTCTTTGTGCTCATTTGTCATTGTGATCTTATTTGGGAGATACCTAGGACTTGCAAAACATTGGAAACAATGTTTTTACCTTTGATTCTACCTTGCATTTCTTGATCTTCAAGTAATAGTTAGTGTGGGAGTACGGTCAGAGGACTACCAGGACTAGAAAAGGAAGAATAAGAAGAAAAGCAAAAACAAAGACAGGAACAATTGAATACCTCATTATCTGACAAGTTATTCCCAGTTTTATAAGTTAAAATAGAGTAGTTCATATTAAATGTATTAGACTAGGATTAATTATTTTTACTTGTTCAAATGTTCCTATTTGACTGGTTTGGTTTTCCCCCAGTTATTACCCTTTGATTGGTTGCCGTTTTTCCCTTCTCCTTACTGGCTAGCTTTCGGCACAGTGCACTTGTGCTATTTATGGCTAGCTCCCTCCTATACCTCTCCTTATTTGTTGTAGCCCATCCCTTTTTTCCCTTTATTGTCACAGACCTGTTAATCTCCTCCCTGAACCATGCTTAGTTTCTAGCCCCTTCTAGCTAGCCCCTATAAAACCCTTTTACCCTGTTTAATAAGCGGCCATTTCACCTTATCCCTCGTTCTGTGTGGAGTGGTCCTTCCCGTTATCCTGAACAGGTCTGCGTCAGTTGAGCTTGAAGAGCAATGACACATCTAAATCTGGTCAGCAAGTAAACGCTACTAAAATCCTCAGGGAAAATTCAATGTGGTCATTTGTGCTCCAAGGTTACTGAGTGCCAACTCATCTTCTCGGTGTATATTGTGCTGTATTCCAGTAATCTTATGGAGTCCAAACCTACAGGGCTTGATCAATTTTCAGCAAAGGGAGGTGAAAAAGGCTGTGAGAACAAGCTGGATCCTAGCACTTCATGACACATTTGAATAATAGTTGCACCTGAAGTTAAATGCAAATACTGAGGAAGAAACATAGAAAATAGCAACAGTCAGACACACAGTAATATATTGCAGTATTCTACTGTTTGATTTTCAGCTGCATTGATCTCAGATAAGTTGCCAGACCTTCAGTAATGAAATGTAAGAAGAAACCTTCAGAGAAAATATATCCTATTTATGTAATAAATATGAATCCTCTTGCTAGAAAACACTACCATTCATTTACATTAAAAACACAAAGCTTTCCTATTTTATTGCTATCAATCAATCTACTTTATTAAAATAAATAGGTTACCCCATTTGTTACACCGCTAGATTTTCATAATTTCTAATATATGTGTGATGGGCTGTAGAATTTCTATATTGTTTAGGAGAAAGCAGTAATCTAGCCAAAGTGCAGTTACCCAGAATGGATGGAGAATTGGAATCCCCTGGCCCTTAGTTATATATTTTGTCATCTTCCATTTGCAGTGTATTGTGATAGTCCGATTACAATCCATTGATAAACTTTCACCAGACTTGCTTGCAGTCACAAATTGTGTTTTGTGGTAAATATTAGAATAATTTATGTTCTACTACCATGTGCTACATCCAAATTGCCTCTTCTCATTAATAAGCCATCCTATGAGAACAATTACCTGTTTCTATAAAAAAACATTGCAACATAACACACATGATACAGAACAAACTTCACAGCTTTTGCAGTCATTTTACCATAATATTTGAAATCGGTGTTTCAGAGAAAAAATAGTTATGGTCATCCAAAAATGAAAAACACTCATCAAAACAATTTAATTTTTAATTCAGAGAATTATAATAAACAGTTATATCTGCCTACAGTCCATGTGTATTTCACGAGACCTGCAGCAGCAATAAAGAGAGATAAAAAATATCCATAAAAAATAGTTTTCATAAACACCATGTGTTTCAGCAGTTTCTGCTTAAGACCCAGAACAGGCCCTCAAACGAGAGACTTTTTTAAAATAGAAATGTAAATAATATTTTATTTAACATTATAACTTATTAATTCCTGTCCATACTCTCTCCTGCTTCTGAAACCTTTCCTAGTCTTGCACACCAAATCTCTATCTGCTTACTGGACAAGTTAAGTCCAGATAAATTTTGCAGTAGCAGACTTGAACATACTGTGTATATGTTTGCTTTGCAAGTTAAGACATTACCATTTGATTTATCTACATTTCAGAAATTTGAGCTAAAATATATCTTGTGTTTCTTTTCTATAAAGAAATTAAATATCTTACTGGTTTCAAAAATTCACCCTAACAAGTTTCGTAACTTTCAAATACTCAAGAGTTCCTTTTCCGCTTTCTTCCTTCCCTTCTCCATTCAAAAAAGTGAGAAGAGAAACAATAGAATTTTTAAGGGTTTAGTATTTTTTATCTGTTTTATAAGTTGTTTGAACTCTTTCCAGTATTTTAGTACAAGTAAAGTATACAATTAAAGGCATAAACCTTTTCCATTTCACTCCAGTTTCACAGTCTAAAAGATCTGGAAAGATCAATGTCATGTCTTTTCCCACTAAATAATAAAGCCTCTTCTTTTAGTGTCTATTCTCAGAATTTGGGGGAAAGGATATATATTCTAGGGACAATATCTATTCCTATGTCAGGATAAACAAACTTAAAACTCTTCTAGAATCTTTTTATACTATAAAAATATGTAAATGTGAATCTGTCCAAGATAGGAAAACAAAATAATTTTTACCTACCTAACAGTAAGTAGCCCTGGTTGTAAAAGAGATTTAGGGGTCCACTGAAACAGATATAATAAGTAATCATCCTACTTGAAATAACTTAAGGAATAGTAGTATATCCTAGCAAAAAAACCCCAAAAAAAACATCACCACCACCACAACAATAAAAGGCTCAATGAATAATTTATAATGAGCAATTTAATTAATTAACTTGCTTGCTTCTTTCTACCTTAGATTTGTTCAGGAACAGATTGTCATTTTCACACATTTGTTTCTTATTCAGAATAATTTTTCTTAATTAATCTTTGGGTGAGTAGCTGTTTGTTAAAAATCCATCATAGACATCTACTGTTTCTCTAGAATTCAAATTCCCTTGGCTCTTTGTTCGGTGTTTTTTGTTTGTTTGTTTGTTTTTTGTGGAAAAAGCATCTAGTTTCTGTTCTGGAGAACAATTTTTCAATCACTAGTTTTGTACAAATATAAATATTAGGTAAGGTTGTATATTTAGCAACCATCTTAACAGTATTTGTATTGGACATACCTCCATAAAGAATACAGTAACTGTGTAGAAATAGGTGCCTAAATATCTAGATATCAATGATGAAAACTGAGCAAAAAGTTGCTTTGATCACAACTAAATCCCGAAGAAAGGCTGACTACCTGATTTTGGTCATTACAGTTTCTGCCCTTTTAAACATCGTTTACTTGCAATTGATAGAAAAGTGTTCAGAGGCAGCCCCACTAATGACCTGAGTGCCTGTGTGTCAGTCATATTCTCTGGGGACAATCAGAGAGGAGATGTGACAGGGAGGGAACTGGCTGGGCTTGAAGCACGGAAGGTGACTTATCAGGGCCACTCTCATCAGTCATACTGGCATGGTTAAACAATCTGGCTGTGATTTCTAACTCATACCCAATCACACTGCCTTACTTATGTAATTAGGTGAGACAATAAGACTTCACAGGCAGATTAGAAACTAACCTTTTGTGGGCATATAGATGTAGGTTTGCTCAATAGTCCCTGAGTCCTGTTCCGTGTATATTATTAGCATTTTGTAACTGATTACCCAGACTTTTCTCTGATGAAAAGTCAGACTCCATGATAAGCTAGGATATACCACTGCCACACAATGATCCAGAGAACAGAATAAATGTTAACTGTGTTACAATACATGTGACTGCAGCATCCTCAGCCTGAGACCCTGTAATTTCATATAAGTGACTTAATTAAGTTGTCAAGAATATGACTGTAAGCACTGTGAGAGCCTTATAAACATGTAGGGATGATCAAACACATCCTGGAAAGCTGGTTTAGTTCAATTAAAAGTCCTAGAAATCATGTCAGTATAAAACAAACCATTTCATCAGCAGTAATCTTACTCTGAGCTTCCTAAAGGTTTGTATGAGTATTTGACATAGGATTACTTCACTGTTTTTAAATAGGGGAATACATTTTCCTGAGATACAATCCCCAAAGAATCAAAATGATTCCATTATGTAAAAGAGTGAATGAATGCTTCTGCATTTCTTTGTAAGTCATGACATTTTAAAAGTGGTCTTTCTCTTCCAGTTTGTCCTTTTCCTTTTTCTTTTAAAATTGTTACTTACAGAGGTGTTCAGCGTCCTGCCATATATGAGAACAAGACAGCATGGCAAAGCATTATGGTTTTGAAAGCTGTGTGAACTAAATATGTCCTCATAAATCTAGAAAACCTATGGAGTACCATGTCAAAGCATGAGATCTGGTGGATTTAACTAGCAGAACTTTTCACTTTTAAAATATTTCTGATCTAAGAGATTTTTTTTCTCTCCCGATTTTGTAACAAAAATTACAATAAACTTTAGACTAATACTGCAAACAATTTTCCAATAGATTTAAGAAGGAAAAAGCAACTTTTTTATTTTATTTCTATGTATAATTGTGAAGGCAATAGATACTATGTTTTACTACTGTACTGTGGTGGTTTCTTACGCAGCAGAAGACAGACAAAAAATACATGTTGTGTAGATTTAATCCCTGAATCATATCCAACAAAAAGAGGGACAATAGAGAAAAATGCTATGTATTTGTTTGGCAAAATAATAGTCTTTAGAATTTAATGTAACATAAAACACTAAGAATGTTTCTGCAATGCAAAAGTATCATATACCACTAATCCTTCTCCAAAAACCAGAGGCTTATTTAGATTACACTATAGAACTAAATTACCTTGAATGTAGAACGCAACTGGAAAATATAATAGAGACTGAGAGACTGAAGTTTCAGAAAGTCACATCTCACCTACAGACTCTGTCAAAGCCCTCCTTGATTCAGCATCTAAGATGCAATAAGGGCTATATTAAACTATTTCTGGTACTATAAGTTTCTGGCTGATCTCATTGTGCACTCGGACTGCCAGAGGATTGAATGTAGTACAGGAAAAAAAAAAAAAAAAAAACATAACCATAAAAAACAGATGAAATAACTGACAAAACACAGCTATACAATGACAGTGTTGAGACAACAGGTCCAAATAAGAATGCTGCCAAAATACTCCTCAGCAGGTTGGATTATTTCCTAGAATCATTACTGTCTTGTCAGCAAGATCAGTTCAATCTTCTTTTACAATCCCAAACAAAGGCACATTCACATACAGTATACATCTGTATTATGTGTGCAATTCCCTTCAATAAAAATACTAAGTGGAATGACTTCTGCAAAGATGGAAAAATAATGACCTTTATGGACAGATTTCTCTTTGATTCTGGCTTGCCTAGTTTAGGCCTGACACACTCTTCAGAACTACAGTGATCAAAAGCCACATTTAAATTACTTCTTTTTCTTCTCTGAAAGAGAACCTTCTTGTTCTCCTCAAATTCCAGCTGCTAAGCATCAGCACTACTGAGCAGACTAATATATAAAGCAATAAAAGAAACAAGCAAACAAAGAATCACTTCAAATATCCAAAAGAACATGATTCATTTTATCCCCAACAACAATGGCTTGTCTAAATATCAGAAATATAAGAAACATTTACTTAACCTGTGTAGTTTAAGGTCCATACTGATGTTTTGTTAGTACTGTTACCTTCTCTACGTTGTTGTGGTTTTTTTTGTTTTTTTTTTTTTTTTTTAATAGCTACACCATTTAATTAACTCCACTCTGGATTGGTGTGGACTTGACCTTCTTTAACTCTTCAGGGTAATAGTCTGATCTCTAGGTGTGGTTAATGGCTGCCTCCATTACTAGGAGGACACCTTTATTAGTCTCTTTTTGTAAAAGAAAGAACAACTTGTTTATTTAAAATAGTCTCCATAAGCAGCTTCTTATACCTTCAGAAATTTTCAAGTTTACATAATCCCAAGTCTAGTAACAAGACAGATTTGTGAAGGCAGTGATTATGTATGTCTTTGTAACAAGTAACAAATCAGATATTGTTGTTGCAAAATATTTCTACATTTTAGAAATTAAATACTTTAGAGCAAAAGTTTCTGCTTCATCATTAATTTTAGAACTGTGAAAACAATGCTATTTAACAAGGGGTTTAGTGACAGGTTCAAAAAAATTATCCAGTTGAGTCTGGCTTTGTTTGAATTGCTTTTGCTTCAATAAGAATACTTGTAAAGAGTCTGGAAAATTCTTCCCCAATTAGACTTTTATACATAAGACATAGGGAAATTTGGCCACAATTTACATCATTACAAGGATATCATAGAATCACAGAATCATAGAAAATGCTGAGTTGGAAGGGACCCCTCAGGATCATCAAGTCCAACTCCTGGCCCTGCACAAGTGTGAGACACTAGATTATTTTATTACTGGGTCAGAACCCACTCAAGTGTGTCTGTGGCAGGGGAAAGGGATAAACTGAATCTCATGGAGGTAAGGTAATGCCATATCCCAAATGACAGCCCTTTCAAGCCTTATGGGGAAACCCTGGATCAGCCACCAGTCACAGGCAGTCTGGGAGCATGGCCTGCACCTGACCCCCTGAAGCTCTTAATCCAGCCTTAGATCAGCTGGCACACCGGGAGCACCATCCCTCACCCTGTTCTGGAGCCCCAGAGTGCCCACTGGGGTGGCCACAGGGTGTCAGAGCATATAAAAGCATATAAAAACAGCATGTGGCCTCTGTCTTTTGCTAGAGACTTACCACCTGGCTATGTGAATGTTGGACTTGCACAGGAGTCTGGTGGTAGCTATATAATCTTAGCTGCTTTTCTCTCTCTTTCTTTACTCCTTTTTATTTTCTTAGTCTCTTTTCTTATTATTTTGGGTAACTTAAAGCCAGTGGTTTGGATTTTGCTAAGTTGTGTGGGTTAGTATGTGCTGAGTCAATGCTTTGTGGAATGCTCTATCTTGGTTGTATCTTACCCTTTTGAACTTTTGTCAAGATCTCTTATTTTCTCCCTTATTTTATAAAGTTTTCACTAACAGTATCTCCTGGGAAAACATGTGCTCTGTCTTCTCTTTATGTTACCTCAAGGTATGAAAGCACTGAGACCTCTTCTAAAAGTTAGGTGGGTGCATTTTTAGAACCTTGTATATTTTTAAAAGCAAGCTCCTGGTTGAGCTTGTTGCTCTGGAGCTGTGATCTTATAACAGGACACCCCAAGAGTCACACCATCTGCCAGATAGTACTATCCAAATGATTCTTGAACCCTGTCAGGCTTGGTGCTGTGACCACTTCCTTTGGGACTCTGTTCCAGTGCTTAACCACCCTCTGGGTGAAAAACCTTTCCCTGATATCCAAACTAAACCTCCCCAACTCAGCTTTGTGCTGTCTCCTTGAGTCCTGTCACTGATCACAAAAGTGAAGAGATTCGTACTTGCCCCTCTGCTTCCCCTCATGAGGATGTTGAAGACTACAATGAGGTCTCCCTTCAGTTTCCTCTTCACTAAGCTGGATATAATACATGGAGAACTATTCCACGTCTACCAAGTAAACTCACTGCGGATAAGACAGCAGAAAGTTTGGTTCCCTTACAAGATGTTTGTACTTGTTTTTCCAGGCAATACTGTGAGATTCAACACACTATTTTTTGATTGTTTGCCTGTTGTTTGAAAACTCCTGAAAGCCTCGGTAAGCAAACCATACCCTTGTGATTGCAGAAGCAATGTGAAATTTTTTTCAGCTCTCAAGTCTGTGCAAAATCTCAGCCTGTCCTCTTGTTTTTCTGGTAGTAGGGGTTATGCGGGGCAGACTGAATCCTACGCTTTTCTCATGGCATCAAATCTGCCCTCCTTAAAGCCAGATCTGTGAAGAGCAACATGACAAGCTCTGTTTATATCTGCTTTCTGTACAGAAGATCTTATATATAGACTAAATCTTTTATTTCACTCCTTTAGTTGACATTTTCATCTTAATGCTATTTATTCTCTTAGCTTCAAAGGTCTAATTGCAGGCCTGTGATCCAGACAGAAACCTGTCCCTTTCTGACTGATGCTGATGCCTGGCATAAGAGACCAGATAAACTCCAGAGGTCCCTTTCAATCTCAACCATTCAGTGATTCTCTGATAAGGACTACATTTTGCAGTGTTAATTAAGAATATTCTGAATTATAGTTTTAAAACACCACCACAGAGAAACAGGATATTGTGCATTATATCAGGATACTTAGCAAACACAGTGTATTAACATCCCCCTGGTGTCTGTCAAAGCCATGTTGATACAAAAGTGCTTTTGCCATTTTAGGTTCTGTTATGCAGGGTAGGTAGTGTTGCTATGACAGCTGAAAAGGTTCTCCTGTCAGCCTATGCTGCATCTCTAGCGGGAGCTATGCCAGCGTGGCTGTGCTAACACTGGCCCTGTAATGTAGATGTGTTCTGAAATATCAATGGAGCATGATGCCTGGAAACTGAAAACCTCTGGAAGCTGGTAACGTTGCCAGTGAAAAGGGATGTTTGTTTTGTAAATAAAATTAATTCTTTCTCAGAAAATGTGGAGCTATGAAAATGTGGTGGCAGGATATGCTGAATCAAGCCCTTTGAGAAACTCTAGACATTGTATAATTCCATCCAGATACCATGTCTTGCTGTAGGATAAACTCATTTTAGAGGGTATGTATGGAGGTATATTTGCATTTAGGTGTTTTAAACTCCAAGGCAGAGTTTACACCAGAGGGTCTTCCTCCAAAGTCCTCAAGAAGAGTGTAATTTTTAATTTCTTTTTGTTACTGTCAAATGTAATATGACATTTCCTTCTATTTTACATCTCCAGATATCTTTAGAAACTGGAAAGGAATCTCAAAATATACTTTCAAGTTGTGATGAGAAAAAAAAAACAAACAAACAACAAACAAAAACCCTAACAAAACAGAGTAAGGAAGGAACTGAAGGAACTGCAGTTCATTGTATTACACCATAAGCATAATGATGTCTGAAATACTGTTCAGTAAAAGTCTCAAATGCAAATTAGTGAATTCCTTAAGCACTGATGTTGAAAATAATGACATAAATCAACAAAAACAAGGTACCCGTACAAAACAAGTGACACAGAACCTGTACCGTTGCAATATAAAGCATGTATGATGGAAAAATATATTTTAAATTACAGTGCTTCTGAAATTGCCTTCCCTGTCTTATGGGAAAAAGTCCTGAAGTTGAGCAGATGTATAGGTAACATTGCAAAAGTCTTCGATTCTTTTACAAAAGGGGGAATGTGAAATTAACATGAAGCTTAAATTACAACAAACAAACATTAAAATTTCTGAGACAAGATGGGTGTTACAAAGAAGGCATTCAGTAACTCTGCATCCTCTGTTATCAGGGTCCCCTCTCTATTTAGTAATGTGCCCACATTATCCTTAGTTCTCCTTTGGTTATTGATGTATTCAAAGAAGCCCTTCCTGTTGGCCTTGACATCCTTGGCCAGAGTTATTTCCAGATGGACACTGGCCTTCCTCATCTTATTTCTACTTACTCTGATAACCTGTCTATACTCTCCAAGGTTCTGACCCTGCTTCCACCTCCTGTGTATTTCTTGCTTACACCTGAGTAATGACAGGAGTTCCTTGTTCAGCCATGCAGGTCTCTTTCACCCTTTGCCTAATTATTTGTTTATTGGGATATATTTTCTTGAGCCTTGGGGGAAGTGATCCCTGGATATCAACCAGATCACTCTTCCCTCCAGGGCCCATTCCAACAGGATTCTTCCAAGAAGATCTGTGATAAGGCTAAAGTTAGCTCTCCTGTAGTTCATGGTTGCAATTTTACTTGCTGCCCTGCTGCCTCCTCACTCAATACTGAAGTCTGTAATTTCATGGTCACTACAGTCAAGGCTGCTCTCAGCCTTATCTCCAAGAAGACCTTTCTTATTTGTTAGTATGAGGTTGAGGAACACACAATTCCTCATGGAATCTTCCATTACCCATATCGGGAATTTGTCATCAACACTTTCCAGGAACCTCTGGATGGTTTGCTATGCTGCTTCTCCAGCAGATTTCAAGGTAGTTATAGTCACCCAAAAGAAAGAGAGTCTGTGACTGTGAGGCTGCTTCTATCTTTGTATGGAAGTTCTCATCCAATTCCTCCTCTTGATCAGGTGGTCTGTAGCACAAACTCATAACAGCGTCACCCTCACTAGTCTGCTCTTTTCCTAACCCGTTAGCTCTCAGCACACTCATCATTCACTCCAAGGTAGAGCACAACACAGTCCAAGTGCTGCCTCACACAGAGGCAACTCCAGCCCTGTGTCTTTCTTTCCTGGTCTGTCTTTCCTAAACAGCGTGTGACCCTTCATGACAATATTCTGCTCATATGAGCTGTCTCATCATGTTTCCGTAATCAAAAGGAGGTCAAAGCCCTGTGACTGCACACAGATGCCTAGGTCCTCCCATTTGTTTTCTGCATGCATTGGTATACAGGGACTTTATAGAGGTATTTATTTGATTGTCCCAATATCCCAATAAGAGTTCTCCACCCTCTCTGCATGGTCTTTCTTGCAAACTGCTGTGCAAGCTGCTACAATTGTTCTAGTGCTCATCCCTCAAGAGTTGACCATAACAACCACTGCTGTCGTCACTGTAGCTGTTTGCCTCACCAAATAACCGAGACTTTCAGTTTCAGCACATTTAAATCCACTGTGGGTGCCCCTCGCAATGCCTATTGCCAGGTCAGTCCCACTCACAAGGATTGCTGGGTCCTGGTGGTTTTCTCACAGGTTCCTGGAGGATCCCTCAGCTGTTGTTTTGGCTTCCCTGGCTCTGGGAATCCCCTGTAGCACTCCTTCTAATGCTCAGCCCTGCAGAACTTATCATAGCCACCCGTCTCTTTGCATCATACACAAAAATGATTCAGTATAGAAAACTACCCTGAGGCATCAAAAAGTGTTACAACCCACATGCCTTACCTTGTAAATAATATGCAGACTGGAAGAACAAATTAATTCTCTTTTAAGCTTGTACTTTAATTGGATCTATTCCATCTTCCATTACGTTTCTGTCTACTTTTGCTATAGTATATTGCACATTACTGAAGTATATATGATGCAATTTAATGGGGTTGGGAGTTGGGTGAAAAACAGGTGACATAATATCAGACTGGGGACCATCAAGAGTATCAAGATTTAAGGAGTCCACAGACAAAGCAATTGAACCTGAAATGCCATTGAGTTTCCTGGCTGGTAAAAACCCCATTTCTTTCAATCAATCACACAACATGTGAAAGAGAAAGAAAGAAAAGAAGAAAGAAAAGAAAGAAAGAAAAGAAAGAAAAGAAAGAAAAGAAAGAAAAGAAAGAAAAGAAAGA
>JAWWEE010000122.1:32864786-32913649 GCA_035221455.1 Xenops minutus | reverse complement strand
CCTGTTAATCTCCTCCCCGAACCATGCCCAGTTTCTAGCTCCTTCTAGCTAGCCCCTATAAAACCGTTTTACTCTGTTAAATAAACGGCCATTTCACCTTATCCCGCGTTGCATGTGGAGTGGTCCGTCCCGTTTTTCCCCCTCAGGTCTGCGTCAAAAGTTAGTGTTCTTCATCACTGCCTGATTGCTCACATATCCTGGACTGAATTCAGAGGGCAAATTAGCCTTGGAAAAGTTTGGAGCTCTTGTTTCTCTGTAAAGCA
This sequence comes from Xenops minutus, assembly GCA_035221455.1. NCBI lineage: Eukaryota > Metazoa > Chordata > Aves > Passeriformes > Furnariidae > Xenops > Xenops minutus. Next base: position 32,913,386 of record JAWWEE010000122.1, on the reverse strand, counting down.
GATAAAATTTATTATCTGTACATCAATAATATTGGAATAAATTAAATGAAACAATATAAAAAGTTCTCTATTAGAAGGTTCTGTTCTACTGTAAGTCTTTGCGAAAGTTTGTAAGAATTCTCATAAAGAAATAAAAGGAAGACTGCAGAAAAGAACAACAAACCAAAGCACAAAATGTAGTTAAAAGAAAAGCAGACTAAAGTAGAGAAATAAAAACGTAGCAGATGAAAAAGATTCCTGACAACAATGAACAGATTTCTTTTAGGTTGGGGGCTTTACAACCTCCAAGAAAGTTGCATTCTTGTCAGATATAAGGGACACATCAGAAAAATATCACAGCTGACCAACTTGTTTCTTATTTACTTCTTATGTTGATACAAGTCTCCATTGCATCAATATTGTCAATATTGTCAACTGGAGTTTGACATCAACAATATCTATAGAACAATATCTGGAAAAATATCTATAGAACATTATAATTTGTTTGTGTATAATCTAAATGGTTAACTATTGGCTCACTATCTTTCATTTGAATTATGTAATTTCACCAGAAATTTCTTGAAAGCCTCTTGGTATAGAGAGCTGAGGTGTGGGTTTCAAAGTCTTGCTAAGCCATAGAGCACAAAAGTTATAGACAGGAAAAGGAATGGTATATTCTGACCAGCAGTGAGGTTTAGTTATGGAGATGAATGTTTGTCACTTTCAGCATTGCAGGAGCCCTTCAGATAGTCATGTAGTCACAAGCATGAAAGCACACTGACATGGAAAGAATATTTAAAAAGAGAAACTGAAAAAGCAATCTTATGAGCTACTCCTTTCCAGAAAGTTTTATCGTATTTTATTCAGATTTTTTTTAAATATAAAGCTACTAAACATCACGGAAAATGGAACATCTACAAACTGTCAGGTCACCAGTGCATTAAACCAACTTATACAGGCTTAATTGGTTTAGAATATTTCTTTTCTACTCTCTAGGCCATTATTTGCTTATGTTTTTCACAGGTACATTTTACAGTGAATCTGCTGATTGTTCTGACTGGGTGTCATAGTTTCTGACCTAATTTTTCATTCTTTCCCTTCAGAAACTAATAAAATACTTGATAAATCTGTTTGATACAGACTAAAGAGAAGCTGTTTTGAATTTTCTGGCAAAAGAGTTTTATCTGAATTACAGATCTCACATATACATCCCTGCCTGGTATCCTACTGAGACACAGAATGAATTCTATTCACCATAATAGATAAGTAAAGGCAAATCTAATGGTAAAGAAAAGTGTAAGATTACCCATTGAACCTGACCACACTGGGGTGTCTTTCAGCCATGTAACTTGTTAAATGAAATAGGAAACAGCAGTCTGCAGCAGTCCATTATGTGGTAAACCTTGGAATCTCAGAAACCATGTTGATTTGCTCCTCTCTATGGGGAGAAGGCTGATGCCCAGCACACTGCAGGGTACCGTGGGAGAGAACATTATTGCAGCTCCTCCTCTAGCTCAGCAAGATGCACTGGCACATACCCAATGAAGTCACCAGAACTTACAGCATCAAAACACCCAGCAAAGCTCTGAAATGCCTACATTTCTGGTGCTCAGGATGAACAGCAATGCCTACAGTAAACCAGCCCTTTGTCTATAACGCATCTCAATGACAATGGGATTCAGAGATTGGACCTCCAGGGCAGGACCTTGCAGACAAGCTCAAAGTAATCTCAATCCCTTGCAAAAAAAAAACCAAAACACTCAGAAGTGTCCACTCCTGCCATGAAGCACAGCTGCAGAGCTGACAGGGTGCTCAGCTGGGATTCAGCTAATGTCTCTTCCATATCTGATTGCATTTTGATGAAAGTATTTTCCATCTCAGCAGAGTGCCCTAATTGCAACGTTACCAGATAGTCAGGGACATATCTCTCTTGCCCTAAATTTCTTCAGCTAAAGGTATTTAATTAATTTCCCTACTAGAAAGTAATGAAATAGTCACTGGAACAAAAAGAAAGGAGAGGGAAGAAACAAAAGGTTGATTCATGTGCAGGCTCTCGTCCTTGCTCCAATGAACACTGAAGCCTTTTAATTGAAAAGTAGCATTTTCCACAGGAGAGAAATTTACACAGGAATACAGCTCAGCCCATGGTTAGGTTATTTGGCCATATATTAAAATAGGCCTGAGCTGCGCTGACTTCCTTGAGACTATACCTGGACTGGTTTAGCCAGCTTACTGGGGGGTTGGAGAAGCGAAAGAGTGGGCCCTTCTTGCATATCTCTGCCTATATGTTTGTGGATGCTTCCTGCTCCCTAAAAGCCCAGATACACTGTTTTCTATTGAGAACTTAAATAAGGTGATAGAACATATATCAGCAGCCATTGCTTCAACCTTCTCATCAAATATAGCCCTCGCCCCCAAATTTCAGAAATGCACAGCTTTTTGAGTAGTGGGAATGTGGAGCTAATTGCAGTTTTTCACCCTGCAGGCTAGTAGTGGTTGTTGCACCTACTTATTCAGCTTTTGAAAAAGTGATTTCAAAACAGTATGAAAATATATCAGCAATACAAAATCATGATGGAATTAAAGGGTCATTAGACAGTGTAAATAAAATATGAATCAGACTGTTTAAAGCACTGTTAAGGCAGTGTGACACAATGAAGTGGATGTCAACATTATTTCTTGGTTTGGTTTTTTGCTCCTCATATTTTTATATAAAAAGGTCTTCTTGCAACTCAGTAATGAATTAATTAAATATGGTCAGTAGGCAGTTAAAAGATTCAGGTTTACTCTGTCCAGTCGGCTATATATAATACTTGCAATATTCTTCAGCCTGAATTCTACATTGGATTGTACTCGTGAATTTGAATGCAGTCTCCCAGTTGCATCTTCAAATGTCTCAAATCATCTCATGTTTCAGTGGAGCTGTATCAATACAATGCCTAATTCTTTTCTGCTGAAATCATTCACAAAGAGTAATCACTGTGTAAAACCACTTTCATTTACAAACAAAATATAATGCGAGAAAATATGATTGCATAAAAACTAAGTGGTCTGGTCTGTCATATGTTATTTTTTTCACCTCTAAAATTACATATAGCAGATCACAAAATATACTAATGGCTTTGAAATTAGGCAATGCTAAACCACAGAATAACATAGTTATGAAAAGTGATTTTTTTTTTAGCAGAAATAAATAATTTTTAGCTACTGCTTCTCTGAATTACATATAAATATAAAAATATCCCACCCCTCTTTTACTTACTATGAAAGAGGATCTCGAGTAAGATCAAAATTTTGTGGCTCTACCAGACATTCTTAACACTGTCAGTAACTATAAGTCATGACTGTCAGGGAGATTGATTAATTTCTTTCTGCCTGCAGAGATCTGTGATTGTGGAATGTGCACTGATGTTGCATTAGTGACAACCAATAAATTAAATAAACTTGCCATTATATCTTAAAAACCAGTATGTGCATATGTAAGATAGATGAAAATTAGAGGCAGGAAAAGAATTTAATACAATGTACAGTAAATGAGAAACAGATAAATGAGTTATCACTGATATCATTTAAGTATTAATAATTAGAGGGTCATGAAAAGAAAGATATTGAAAACCAGTTTAAAAATCCTGTTAATGCTGTGCTAAAATGAAGAATATAGTTGATTACATAAAATATTGTTATGGAAAAAGGGAAAGGACAGGGAAGAAGATTTTCTCATTATGTACATTGACACCTGGGAAAGGTACAGAAAAAAATCTTCTACATGTTTTGATTTCCGCACAGAAAGTTTTCTATGCAACATTTTCTTTGACATGATGACAATAGGATGGACAGAGGTAGGTCTTCAAAAGTCTCCAAAAAAGTGTCAATTTGATTACATGACTCTACAGAACAGTAGAAAATCAAACTTTTTTATTTTCAACCTCCTATATGGAGGTAGACACTTAATTCCAGTTTCTGTATAAACATATAACTATTAACTACAGTCACCATTCAGATATAACCAGAGTATCCTCGTCCTGGAAAATAAGGCAAGAACAAAATTACTTGTGTAAAAAATACAAATACCTATCAAATTCAAGACAGTTGTAATATTATCCACAAAAAACCTCACGTGCTAGACAGTAGTCAATAAAAAATAAAAAGGCAATAATACAAGGACTTTTGCTGTTATTTCCTTATCTATAATAGCAGTGAAAGGCGCAATATTAAGAATAATTTCTTGGACTGAAATAAAGGTTATCACTCCCTTTCCAGGCACTGTCTCGTAAAATCAGAGGATGGTTTGGGCTGGAAGGGACCTCTAAAGGTTATCTAGAACAAGTCCTCCACAATGAGCATCTTCAACTAGATCAGGTTGCTCAGAGCCCCATCTAACCTGACTTTGAATCTTTCCAGGGATGGAGCATCTACTGTCTCTCTGGGCAACCTGTGCCAGTACTTCACCACCTTCACTGTAAAAAATGTCTTCCTTATATTAATCTGAACCTACCATCCTTTAGTTTAAAACCATTACCCCTTTTCCTGTTGCTACAGGCCCTGCTAAAAAAAAATATATCTCCATCTTTCTTCTAAGTCCCATTTAAACACTGGAAGGCCACCTCAGAGCCTTCTCCAGACTGAGCAACTCCAGCTTTCTCAGCCTTTCCTCATAGGAGAAGCGTTCCAGCCCTCTGATCATGGTTCTGTGCTGGACTCACTCCCACAGGTCTAGGTCTTTCACGTGCTGGGGACCCCAGAACTAGATTCAATACTCCCTTTGGGGTCTCAGAGTGGAGTAGAGAGGCACAATCACTTCCCTCAATCTGCTGGCTGGTGGTATCATTCCACCCTTCAGAGATCAGAGATCCCAGTGTGACAATATTAACATCCATCTGCTAACATTTGTGTAATTGATGAAAGCAGTGTAGGGGATATTGCATAAGGAAGGAGGGGCAGGAACACTGCCTGTTTTGGGTTTGGTTTTCTACATTTCTCAACATGCCTAGAAGTAACCTAAATATTGAGTCTGTATTTGTGATTATTCAATTCCTCTTGATATTATTCGTAAGCGTATCATCTAAAATACCTAATATCTTCCCAGATTTGCATCAAGACCCACTCCTTTTCTAATGTGGAAAAATTCCATTTTTCCACATGTGTATTGGTTAGGTTAATAACTGGCTGTTAATTCTGTGCAAATATATGACTTGTTTTCTTTTCTGCTAATGTTGTCACATCCCTTGCTTAAGAAAGTACATTTGTTTTACATCTAATGATGATTCAGAAGACTATTGACGTTTAGTTGCTTTCAAATGCCTCATTATAATTTCTTAAAAATTGCTGTGACTGTTTCTTTCCAGTCTCTTAAATTTATGGACCAATCACATCTACTATACGGTACTAGTCACTTATCCCCACTTTCATCAATTCATTTTAGAAGAATCAGTCTTGTTATATATCCTAGTCTACACCCATCTTCTGTTTTGTTTTTTTTTTTAATCTTCTCTAAATATATATTTTTTCTCTATTGCTCCTATTTTTTATATCAGTATTAATTAATTTATTTACACTGGTAAATCTCTTTTCTCCTGATGTTGCTTGAGTAATGCAAACCGATACATAAATGAGAACAATTACTTTGGCTCACAGTTGCTAGTAAAACTTCCTCATTATTGTGGGGTTTTGTTTCCATTCCCTGGTTAAATTTTTTCACCCTGACAATTCAAATGGGGCATAAAGTACTAATTATTTTTCTTGTTACATAATTTTTTAAATAGTTGCATTCACACGGATCAGAATTAATACTGCATGACACAGGGGAATGGTTCTCCACAAAGGGCGAAATAACGCAATCAACCAAAACAGTGCTTTTGAGTCTGTAAATACTTATGTAAGTAGCAAATGAACTATTAAAAAATAGGGTTGACTAATGAAGGATTTTCACTTGTGAAAGCTAAGGTTTTTTATCCCTATTATTTGAAATAAAAAGCATAATCAAGTCTACAGAAACATAATTGGGATCTGCATAATAGATGCTGTGTTAGCAAAGGGTCAGTCGAGTTTTCACTGAAGCCAATTACAATATTTTATTTGTTCTAATGTGAATAGCCTTAGATGATAATAAAGACATTTCTTTGAGTGCTTGCGTAATATGTTTCTTCATGCTGCAGGCTTGAAAGGAAAAGCTGCTCATTTAAGAGTGCACTCGTTCACATACCAACAACAACAAAAAAAAAAATATTTAACTGCAGTTGCTGGACAAAACTCTTACTCTGCTTAGTATCTGACATGTAGCATTAAGAAGAGTAAGCAGTAAGTTAACATTTCTCATAAATTTTTTGTGCTTTTGAAGTTAGAGAAAAGCTTGTACATGTTATAATTATGGAAGTAGAAGTGATTCTTTGTATGTGCTACTGTTGATGTCACATCTGTATTAACAATGGGTACACTTCAGCTTCTCTTTCCAACTCATTAATTATATATATTAGATTTATAATTTTATATGTTGATAGTTATAGACTACATATTCAATATATTAGATATATTATAATGACCAAAGTTGGTTTTTGAACTTTTGTCTGTATCTGATTCCTACGAATTGGTTACACATCTGGGTACAATTGCCTCTGGCAGCAAATTTCACTTTCTGATTAGGAAAAGAGTACAGTACAAAGTATTAAGTATAGCAGTGTCTGAATGACTTGTTGCAGCTTAATGATGACTTTAGAAGTACTGGCAGCTACTCAGCTACTTCTTAGATATCGATACATTGGTGTAGCTTCTGAAATGCTGAGCAAAACAAATGCTGTCCTACATGCATGATGTTGGAGGCCCCATGTTACAAAATACCTAGTAGCCTACCAAGCAGTGGGATAGCTGGGCCCTTCTCAGAACAAAGCTTAAATTGAAGTTTTATGTTGTTATTATCTCAAGGTAGAAGCAAAGATGATAAAACCTACCATTTTCTTCTCATAATATGCAGGATGTTACAGTTAATTTCTGCAAGAACTTACATTCTAAATCAAAAGGCACCACAAACTTAATGTAGGAGCAAAGAGCTTTTGTGAGGCTGAGGAGAGGGTCTTGGCTTAAGGTTCTATCCCAAAACGAATTAAATAGTTATTCATCTTTATGAATAGATGCTTGTGAGTCACCTGATTTTTTTTTTCCTTTTCTTTAATATATACTTGTACAGAAGTTCATGTGCAGATTATTACATATTTATAAAGCTTTTAAGGTGTTATTATATCCAATATGCAACAGTCCTGGCATCTCAGGGCTGAATAATATATCTTAGTTTTCTACTGAACAATTCCCTTCCCCGCATTCAAAAACGCCACTGGCTCATTACCTAGTTAGGTGATAGGTACAAAAATAGTAACTATGTAACTGAACAGTGATTGAACACAAACCATGTGTGTATAAATTTCTCCCTGACGCAGACTCCCCCACGTAGTAAACTCAATGAACTGGGCTTAGCAGGGTGTTGCTCTTTGGCATGTCATTGAGGGACTCACTTGTAAGTGTTGTATGAGAGCTGCATGCCAATCTGTAAACTGAAAAGGTCTTCCTCAACACAGTATTTTCTGCAAAATTTTAAGCAAAAGGGTGAAAAAATATTTTTTTTATCCAAGTGTCAGAAGATGCCAATGACTACATTAATTATATTAAGAAAAAATACTGATTGATACACATGGCTGGGAGCCTCTGGTTTTGAGGACAAATTGTGGAGCTTGGCTGCATTTCATGTATCTAGCTTCTGATTTCCTGCAATACTCCTAAGATATGATAATCACTTGTGCTTGTGTATATGTGTCTGTGTGTTCAATTCAATGTATACGAAATAATGTGAGGGCTGTACAGGCAGTTTCTGAGAAGAGTGTCATGACATGAAACTGATGAGTGCGTTATGCAAGTAAGAAGGATGGAGAACGCAAGGCCTCCTCAGCTAGTGTTGGAGTTTTCTGTCTGACAGAGAAAAAGACAAACCTGGTACAAGCTTGTCCCTGATATCTACTGTGGGGCTTCCTTGACCTGTGCTACAGCTCCAACTCAAGGACAGAGAACTGCTTGCTTACATGGACCTGATTTCTTACATGCTTACATGGACCCAAAATCCCATACCTTCACTGAGCAGTGAAGACATCAGAGGTCTACTGCACAGACTCACTTAGATAACAGTAGCTGGAGGTAATAATACTAGGAATGCTTCAAGCACAGAGAAGAAAAAAGAAAATTCTTACTCCAAAATATTATCTAAGCCTTTAAAATTGAGAAAATAAGTAACGTAAACAACCTTATTTTTTTAATAAATATTAAAAAGTGATGACTGATTCCCCATAAGCAGCAGGGTTACAAGGTGTAACTCTCCTATGTCTCAGGCCATAGCCATAAGTGCTTATTTGCACACTAAGGCAATATTTTACATATTGTTATTGAAAAGGCTCATTAAATAAATCCCACTTTTACCTTTTTTTTTTTTTTTTTTTTTTACTACTGATTGTGTTTCCACTAGGAGACAACATAAGAACATAATAAAGGAACGTGAAAACACCTATGCACCAGATCTCACCATACTCTTAAGGACATTAATGCTAGTGGCAATACTAGAATAGTATGCTGTATATTAGTAAATAACTGATAAGTACTTATAATTGCTAAGACTTTGAAAGATTTCTTGTCTCTGGGTGTTTTTTTTCTACACCTCAGGAGAAAAGTAAGATCTATTTCTAACTAATATAAAAGCTTTGCTTCTACATATCTGATGACTTTGTAAATTCAGAAGGCTGGTATTGATTTTTTGGAGATCATTTGCTGTAAATTATTCACGTGAAACAACTGACAGTAAATGTAATGAAGGGGTACTTATAGAATGCTCCTTAGTAGAATGCTACTTATAGTACACTCCTGTAATGTAAAACACAGGGGTTTTTCAGTTAACAGAGAATAACCTACCTGGGTCATAGCCTACATATATAATTTTCCAGGTCTGTAGTTATTAAGTCATTCTTGTTACATCATTTAAAATATAAAAGCAAATTCATGCTTCTTCAGTGAAAAGTAGTTCTTCCATCCTCTGGCAGCTGGAAATTAAACGATAATAGATCAAAATTATCTTTGATACAGTTCCATTGCTGTAATTTAAACTGCATCAGAATTAAGTTTGTCTTTAAGAGACAATTTGTGCCAAGATCTTCCAAGTATCCTTATCTTTTTGCTTTAACCCAACACTTTCAAATATGTTTCAAGGCACTTTTTTCTTACCAGATAGGAGACTGCAGGCTGATACCACTACCAGGCTCATCAATATGGGTGATGGTAGCCACAGAACAGAAAATTACTACTCCCCAACATCTTACTTTTCATCCTTTTAAGGTGCTTCTTCAGGACAATGTTAATCTGAGAATGGGGACCATCAAGAATGGAAGCCAGTGTAAGGCCATGAACAATCAGAGGCTGCCAGCCCTTCAGCTGGGCCTCCTTTATAATTTGTCCAAACCAGGAAGGTGAGGTTTTGGAGTTACCAAGATTTTTTTATAGTAGGGCGCCATGGTGTGTGTCCAGAGGGATGAAGACATAAGTGTAACAGTGCATGCTGAGGCAACCTGTATTGAGACCTGTGTAGGGAAGGGAAAGGCAGTGTAGAAATACTGGCTTTGGCCATACTGCTCTGTGGTAGCGTTCTCTGCCTTAAGACATATCTCCTGCACCAGAACACATGAATTGTTGGTTACTGATAGTCTCAGCTGACCTGCATCAGCCACTATTCTAAAAATTCAACAGAATAAACATTTATGTGCTGGGTGGGAATGTGCATTGTCACATGCACTAGGGTAAGGTTGCCTTTTCTACTAAACATTACTTTGAATTGTAAACATCTATGTTATATAAGCACTTCTCTTGACACAAAATACACTGAGGCCACACATTGACCTGCAAAACAATAGAAAAGAGATTTACCAGGCAAAATGCTAAGTGAAGGGATATGGACTTTCCTACCAATCATGTGCAAACATAAGAATTCAGGTCTGCTAGAAACTCATGTAGGTTTATGTCTCCAGGATGACTACAATATCCATTTTCATTCTTTCTCAGTCTGTGTTAAACAGCAGCATTTTTTCATCTGAATATCACATTTTCCTCTTCTAGCCTAGTAGTTCGTGCTCTTACTTTTAACTTACTTTTCTGCTGTGTTAGGGCCAAACTTGCTCAGATGCTTATAAACACATTCCTGAATACAAATGTGTTCTTGAATTAAGATTGAACAGTGATAAAAAATTGAGTGCATAAACATTGAACCCAAAGTCAACTTCAGGTGTTTAAAAAGCCTTCATACATCATATATTATATATAGTGTGTCATTCCTGTTAAGTCATTTAAGCCCTAGCTTTGATCACAGTTTAGCAGATTGTGTCAGGACAACCACTTCTTTCTTCAAGTAGAAATGCTAGATAAGAGGGAGATCTTTCTTGGCAGGAGATCTGAGTTTTTTCATATGTGTATGAAGATATAATTTTTTTGAACAGCTTGTTCATAGGAGGATTGTGCCCAGCAGAGAAGTAAGTCCTCCCGTTCAGCACTTTTTCTGGCAGTTGGAGGTCCTTTGGTGACTTAGCCCACAATGCTTCAGCTATGCAAAAGTTCCCAACAGACAGACATAGTTTATTGTGCAGAGAGTACAATATTTTGTGTATGCTTATTGCCAGAGTAAATCAAGAGATATGTCAGACACTTTCATTGTCATGGCAATCACTGGCAGGGCAGGGCCAGTTTCAAGCAAGAGAAAAAGAATGCAAGCAGCTCATGTAGCTGGCAAGTATGACAAATGGGGACTAGTCAATTCTACATATTTTCTGCCAGAAAAAAATCCTACTTTAGAATGCTTATTCATACACAGTAATATAAAATGTGTCACAGAAGTACTGATGTTGGAATTGAGATTTTCTACTCCAATTTTCTTCTGAGAGCAAGATCAATGTGCTCAAAGGCAGGTTGCTCAGGGCCACGTCCAGTTAGTTTATTAACAGGTCCAAGGATGGAGACTCAACAATCAGCCTAGGCAACTTCTTCCAATGTTCAAATACTCTTATAGGAAATTAGGAGTTTTTCTTTTGATGAAATGGAATTTCCTATATTTCAGTCTGCGCCTCTCATCCTTTTACTGAGAAGAGACTCAATTTGGCTCCTCTACTCCCATCAGGTATTTGTACATATTGATAAGATCCCCCTAAATCTGCTCTGCTTTAAGCTAAACAGTCCCAGGTCTCAGTCACTCCTTGTATGAGATGTTCCAGTCCCTTAAAATACTTTGTATAGTTATGTGAGAAAAAATGTTTTTAAATAATATTACACACATATTTATTCCTTTGGCAAATATGAAGGTGTCACAATTTATAGCTGAAAGAATTTTTTTCCTTTATTCTTTAACATGTTACCCATAATCTGGCATAGCTATTTCTACAATTTTTTTTATTGTTTTGCAAATCATGCCTCTGAACCTACATAGAATCTTTTTTTTTTCTTTAAACCAGAAATTATGCAGTTTCTTGTGCTTTGTTAAGCAAGTGGAATTTCTCCTAGAAAGTTAGAGTTCTGCTAGCTTATAAATTTTCTATTGTTCCCATGCATTGCAGGAAGAAAAAAAAAAAAAAAAGAAAAGAAAAAAAAAAGAAACACCCTAATCTCTTTTCCTCTAAGAGCTCAAGTTTATGCCTGAAGCAATAGGTCTAGTCATCCTCAAAGACTTGGTCATTACTCGTTGAACCGAATATTATTTCAGGCTGTTTTATTTTCATACAAAAATGAGTCCCAGTTGCACAAGCACATTTGTCATTTGTATGTTGCAAAACTATGTACATATGTAATAGCACATATTTTCCTATTTTGCCCTCCACTAAATCTCATTTCCTTTTCTTTTAGGTCCCTAAATTAATCACTGCTATTTCATCTAAACTCAACTTCCAGTCACTGCCAAGCAATGGCTTACTTTTTAAGGACAAGATCTTATTAAAAAAAAATTATGTCCAGTCAATATAAATTTCTCTTTCTAATTTTCACATATGCCTTGAACCAGTTACCAGATTTAAATTTTAACTTAAAATCTTAATGTGCTCTGCAGCTTGTGATTGATTCTACGTAAAGCACATTGTGATGACATGTAAGGTTGATGATATAAAAACCAATTTACATTCCATTTATGACTTAAATTCTTTCCATAATTCAGCTTGTAGCACTGAGAGGTGCAAAAGTGGGTAAATTTGGTGGGGGTTTTGTTTCCTTTTACTCTGTTTAAGGCAGAACCACAAAGATATTGACACATAATTTTAGTCTTATTTTATGTTTGAAAATCGAAAGTGTGGTTTCAAATAACAAAACAAACAAACAAACAAAAAGGAACTTTTCATATCTTTACCATGTTTGTTGCTGAGATTGCTTGATTATTGTGTTGAAAATGTTAGGGATCAGTATTTTGCATAATGTGCAAAATATGTATTTTGTAAAATACTCTCAATATTCTATCAAGGTGCCATGTTCATTGTGCTACCTTATCAATGTAAGGAAGGAGTAAAGGAGAATGCAAAGTTGCTGACTGTATCTTATGATGAAATTCAACATGATTTCCTTAAAATCCAAACATTCTTCTAGTATGCATTTATTTCCAAATACTTATTCATGAGCTTTAAGTACTGCAGAATAGAGTTTTTAAAGAACCTTAGACAATACAAATTTTAGGAACTACAAACTGTTGCCACTGTCCACCCACCTAAGCATTCTGGGGATTTTATCCAATCACTGTCATAATAACCATTAGATTCAAACATTGCATTTTTAAAATTTAAGAGCTGCCTTGGCTAACATAATTTGAATATAAATTCAGGAACAGTGTAAGAGATTTTTTTCTTTTTAGTCCCTTCAGAAGGTATATGAAGAAATGGACATTTTAGATCAAATTCTGGCACAGGAATTTGGAGTTTGCATTAAACTAAACTCCATTTGTACATCTTCAACACTGATGACAATAAATTGCACCTCAAAACATCTTGTTGGTCAAATTCTTACCAGTATATAAAATAACAGTCAACTTTATAATCACCTTACATCTTCCAAAATAACAGTTTTGCAGAGCAACAACTTTCCTTAATAAATATTGGTATTTCTTTACACTTCACCTTTAAACTTTTTAAATGCATCAAATTACACTCTCATTTCACAAAAGATTTTACTGCAAGACTGGCAGATAGTGGGTGATTTATATTCCTTAGTATTGCAAAACTACTAAAGCAGCAGTGTACATCAATGGAGCTATTAAATCAGTTAGTAGTGCATGTGACCACTGTGATACGTGGTGTTCTGTGTACTAAAGCCAAATTTTGAGATACACCTTTACCTTCCAAATGAACAAATAACACATTAAATGGCCCATTAGCAGGAATGACCTCTCAGGCTGCGTGGGAAGGTGCTAATGCCTCTCAGGAGGGGAGTTATCACAGCTGTCATGATGGGCAGACAGAAAACACTTCTCTGTCCCACAGGGTTCTCTAACACCGAGCTTGTAGCTTGAGGAGTCAGGTGTGCCCTGGGCAGCTGCTGCAAATGCTCCATTAACAGTCCATCAGAAATGACAGAGGGTGTAGAATACATAGTTTTGGTTATACCTACACAGTGATAAACTAGTCCCAGCCCCTGCAACTAGGACAGAAGGAAAACAAGATGGTAATTTTTAAAGTTGGAGATGGCTTTAACTTCCTACGCTAATTATTATAGTAGAAAGGAATTTTGATACTTATATCTCTTTCTATTTGCCAACCTTTCACAAAGAAATGCTAAAAGCTATGAAGGGGCAACTCCTTGTTGAAAGCTGAACATAATTTTTCTAATTTATTTTCATGAAGACTGTTCCAGAAACTTGAAAGTGGCTGAGCCAAAGGCTTTATAGAATATTGAGTTGTATAAGGTTCAGCAAACATGAAACAAAAGATGTTTTTCTTATGAAATACTATTTCTTTTTGCAAACTACACAGGTGTGTAATAAACTATCAGGTGGTATTTAATATGACCATTTTTAATGCTCTTTTATATTTATAGGTATTAAAAACAGTTTTGGTGGAAAAAAAAAAGATGCTAAATGTTGTCTTCAGTGACCATGTTGTGCACCACCACATTCCCCTTACAGTTTCTAATTGTTCCAACTATTATTTTTCCATATTACTGTTAACTGCAATACTGTCATTGATACTGAAATATTTCCCTTTATATGTTTACTAAAAATATGGAAGAATTAAAAAAAACACATTCATTTTGCATTGCAACACCCATCTAATTATTCTTAATATGATTTTAATTGTATAATGTCACTTATTGCAGAATAATTTTTAATATGTGTTATAATTATTAGAATAAATTAATTCCTATATGGGTATTATTTAGAATTACTACATAACCATTAACTAACATGTTACAAACATATCATATTTTGGTACCATAAAAAATGGAGGTTTAAGTAAATATTTCATAATTCTTCTTAATGGAACTTTTTATATTTGCCAGAATTAATAATATTTAAATATGTTCTCAGTTCGATTATCATATGGAACATAAGTGCAAGCTAATAGATTATATATAGTGTAACATAATTAAATCTATTTCTGCTTATTTTTATTTCAGATGTCCTTGCCTCATTTTATTGTTGGTATTTTAATGGAATTTCCATACTACAAACATATACAAAAGTATCTCAAATCTAACTCTCCAGTTCAGGATATATACAGACACTTATTCAAATGGCCCCTAATCACAAGTGTGCAGACTTGGAGCAGGGAGACATGTATAATAAATTTACTTAGAAATGGCATAAAACTCAGTGATGTATAATGAAGCAACGTGGCAATAAATATATAAATATCACTTAATACCATCATAAACTGTGATGCGACAGAAATAACGTGTTGTAATGTAGAATGAAGTTTACTCTTGATAATAAAATATTTTTATCAGATAGGTCAACTTTATGGTATTGGATATGGTTTATTTCTTTAAGGCACATATATGGATTTGTTCACATTTGTAAACATTTAAAATCTGAAAGATCCACTTATACTTAATTGTCCTAAATAACTTTAAAAGAATATTTTATTCTGGTGTAAACATAAAAATGATATTGATAAACGGGTACAAAAATCAGAAGAAAACTTCCAGTAATTTATTTTAAATTGTGGTCTTATTCAACACCATAAAAATAAAACCAAAATAAAGTCTCAAAACCCTCCCCATACTTGAAATATTGGTCTTTACATTGAAAATACTGAATCATGTCATATTGCTAAAATAGTATGATTCTTTCCTGTAAAATGTAATCAGAGCTAGCAAGGAAAGAGCTTTAGACAAGAATAACCAAGAGCTTTTAAAGTTACACAAAAAACTTTGTTTTACTTAACATGCTAATTTTCCTCTTACATGTTTTATCTTGTACATTTTGATCATACAATATAATCACAACTAAAAATTATCATCAAGCATTAGGGAGTCTATCATAAGTGCATATTAACAGTGTGGCACATAGAATTTTAACCATACGTTTCTCTGCATGGAGTGTTTTGTATATTCTTGCAGTCTTTGGGAAGAGCAGAGGAACTGCCCTCTTGAACTATTTGTCAGGATTTTCCCTATGAATTTGTGTAAAACAAATAAATAAGTCTCTCTACCTTATTTCACATAGTGCCTGGACTTACAGAATCAAAGTATACATTAGCTGAGGTGAGAGTTCTCATGAAGGATACACTGAATAGCCCTTTCTCAAATCTTAATGCAGTCCTCATGGAGAGCATGACAATTACAGTGAAAAAAGTGTCAGTACATTTGCTATGAAAAAGTGCCCGTACATTTGCAGAACTGTATCACAGCAGATACATACCAAAATGCAAAAAAAAGATACCCACGGGAATGCTTTAGAATTATAAATTGGTATAATTTATCAGAGTTCATCTGCAATACAAAGATGCCAATGGATACAGGATTGAAACTGCCAACATTAGCACAGTATCTGTATTTTGATTCCTGACCCTCTCACACCTTTCAGCAACCAGTAAGTGCATTAAATCTAAAGCTCTCAAGCTGTCTACTGGAAAGTTCGTGTTTTTGAAGATAAAAATCCTTATTAAAATTCGTTTATTTCAGAAAGGCATGATTATCCTGAAATGTCATAAAAATTGGTTCCACTCAAGAACAGTGGGAAATTATATGTAGTTAGCAATTATAACAGCAACAAGTTTTTCTAAATAATTGGAAGAACTCTGAAGTCATACTGACAATAGTTAACCACCAATAATGCCCTAGACAAAGTAAGTGGTGAGATTCACATGATGAGTATTCCGTGCAGAATCAGATAACCTGAAATGCTTACTTCTAGGTGTTATCATTCAGTTCTTTAAATTATTAGAGAGATGCCTCTGCCTGAATTAAGGTGCAAACAAGACTATATGCTGAAGTCAATAGTACGGATTTTTATTTAACAGTAAATATGAGGTAGAGAGAGATAGAAGGAAACAGGAACAAGAAGAGTAGAGGAAGAGAAGACGGTGAGAGAGAGATGGAGTAAGCAGAAAAAAAATCTCCCCACTCGGTAGATTCTGTCAACATCCCATCCCTCCTCTTCTTTTGGTCTCCAGGCCACACATGAATGTTCCAGTACTTTCCCAGAGGGAGCTATCACAGCTGAGACATTTGTGTAAGGACAAAGAAACACTTTCCTGCCTCACAGCATTTCCACTCTCCTTACCTTGTTCAACATCCAGATTGTAGCCTGAGGTGTCGACTGTGCACACCCTCAGCACCTGGCTGGTTACTTTGCATATCATCAGCTTGCACTTTGATTGTTTGAGCCACCAGCATTCCAGTCTCTCACACTTGTGGATACCTTGTTCTCCGGGGATAATTGGACAATAGTACCACCTTTATCTTATCTCAAGAGCCCATCACAGTCCAAATGAGTAGGCATACTGGAGGAGGGCTGGGCTTCAGTGAGCAGTTGCTTCTTTGCAGTTTGCTACAGTGGACAAAAATCTTTTGTCTATCTTAACAATGTTTAAGCCATTAACTATTTTAGTCTCCTACATTAGGTTAAAAGGAATAAAAGTAATAATTGAATAAACAATGATTTTAAAACTAAAACTCATTACAGGCAGTATAATGCACCTTTATTAAGATTACCAGGCATATAACATTTTCATATTCTACACAAAGTTTCTCAACCATGAAGAAATTTGTGGTTTCTTCTTTTGAATCTGAAGACCTTATATCACACACCTTTTTCAACTCCTTGAAGTAAAAAAATGAATTAACTTACTGTCACCTAAACAGATGTTATCTTCAACCAGCAAGTCTCAGTTAAGTCTTACCAAAACTGAGTCTAATACAGAGTTACCTCTTAGTTGTTCAGAAAGATGAGTAATAAAATAAAAAAATATCCTGCCATTACTTTTATAATTCATGCACCTTTTTTAAAAAAATTATTTTGATCCAGGCCAATTCTGCTATTACTATATTGTCATTCCATTCTTTTTTACTGTGGGGCTTTTTCAGCTCTTTAATGCTTATTCCTCATTGAACACTTTTATACTGCTTCTTGTTTTTTTAATGTTTACTAATTGAGTTCCACTTAATGACTAGCCTACCTTGTTTCAAATATGTACATAGTATCCACTTCAAATATGTAGTTCTGGTTTTGTTTGTTTACCCACCTGGGTCTGTCTTTGAAGCTGTTTTTAAACTTTGCAGTTAATTCTTCTTGACTATTTTCAAGTATGTATGTGCAACTCTTTCATGAACATTTATAACCTAATTAGATATTGTGTTATTATTAAATCTACCTCTCTCATGACCATTCTTTATCTATTGCAACATCCCATGTAACTTTTTTCCTTTTTTTTTTTTTTTTATTTTTTGTGTTAAAAGTAGACATGGCAGTGCGTATTGAATGCAAATGTGTCCCCTTTGAATTCCAGGATCTTTGCCATCATGACAACCTGAAGGCTATTTTTCTCCAAAATGGACTTCATTCAGTCACTGTGTTGTGTTTCTGAAGGTCTTGAAAATCTAGTCAATGTTATTTTATCTCCACAGTATCTATCTATCTATCTATCTATCTATCTATCTATCTATCTGTCTGTCTGTCTGTCTGTCTGTCTGTCTAGCTATCATCACAGTTTATTCAGTTCTTTCACCTACTTTTTTTTTTAATGTGAGAAAAATAGCACTTGAAATCCTTTCATATTCTAATTCCTTTACTGCCTCACAGTTTGGCAAAGTAATTCTTGATACTTTATGAGGAATCCATCAAATCTACCATGATGGATGATTAGCTGATTCCAGTGTGTTCACCCTGGAATTTTATTCAGCCTCAAATAAAACCCTGCTCCTCTTTCCTCTTTCATCTGACTTGGTCTCATTTTTACTGTTTCTCCAGGCTGTAGCTTTCTCCACATCATCGCTTTCTACGCTCTTGCAATACTAGATTTTATCTTCTTCATTTTCTTATTTCTCTTTTTATATTTTACTTGACAACTCATAATCTTATACTATTTCCTTTATCTCCACCATTCAGTCTTTCCCCGAGTACTCTTCTAATCCATTTTATTTGTTCTTGAAGACTCTTTTCCATGAGCTTCTCAAATATAAACTTCTTCCATTTACACAGCAGTTCAGTAGCTTTCAAGAAAAAAAAAAAGTCTCATTCTTTCTCTCAGATGCCACAGGATATATTATATAAGATACAAGAAGATGTATGATAGCGAAAAGAAAGATGCTTAGAGAAGAAGGGGACAAAAAGTAAACAATATATGAATCCACGCCTGCCACAGCACTTGAATCAATAACTATCAAAAATGGAAGATTATTTGACAGAGTTCTGTATGATTCATTCATAGTTCCCAAATTAGGTTATGAATAAGATTCACCAGGAAAGCAGACAAAGAAATGTAAATTAACTATTAAAAACTGAAATAAGAGCGAGGATTACCTCAACTAATTTGTATTCTCACGTAGCTCTGGTAAATTGACTTAATTGGATCTATGTTGATTTACACTGTCTGAGAAACGTGTCTATTCCTGCTGTATGGCTTTAGTTTAAATAGGACACATATCATGTCAGAGAAGCCAAGAATTTGAAATGCATGACAGGTTACCCTGAAATATTTATTGTTGTCAATGTGCAGTAATTATCACTTTCAAAATCACATGCAACCTAATTTCCCTTCAAACAGATATCAAGTCTGTTTACATTTGCTTATGAAGACTTCTTTTTGAGAACTATTAGAAAAAAAATATGTAATTGCAGTTACACCGATGTAAAGTGTAAAAAGTTAGGAAAATCCTATAATAAAACAGTAATCTAGGAAAAAGTTTTATGGCGATTTTTGTGAATTTAGGGGGAGGCTGGTTGGTTGGTTCTGGGTTTGTCTGGTTTATGGTTTGGTTTGGTTTGGTTTCCAGCTAGGATTCAAAAGACCAACCAAAAATTCCAGGATGCTTCACAGTATTATCTCTTCACTTGTATCTCCCTAGCAGTAGCTTTGTGTTGCTGTTCATTTTATACTGAATATTGAGTTACATTCTTAGATAAAGTACTTACAGAGATATCAACTGAAATAACACCAACACATCAGTTCCCCTTTAATAAGGCTAGCATTAACTGCCTTTGAAAAAAATGTCAAGTTTTTTTCACAGTGTTCACTTCAGCTCTACTTTAGCTACAGTGGAAGGGCAGAGATGCTGTGGTAAGAACTGATCAAGCACTAAATTTGGTCAGTCTTCCTAGGACTGAGACTATAAGAAACACAGTGCAGAAACATCTACATGGCTTTGCAAATGCCAACTTCTGCCTTACATATTTTGTTCTAAGCCAGAGCTAATAAGTGTTGTTGAACCATGCTGACTCTCTTTTGTCAGTGTCTTTGTCCTTGCCTTGATGTGTCCAATAGTATCTATATTATCTGTTATAACTGAGGCCTCAGAGGTTCAGGTCGTGGATAGTTGAAAAACTGGAAAGACCAAAGCAGGTATTTGTAATCTCCACGACATTCAGAAACAGAACGAGAAACTTCTGACATTGATTGAGTTTGTTTCCTTGCAGCCAGTGGAGGAACTTTGCTTCCATTCATTTGGAGTCAATATTAACATAACTCATACTGTCCTTAATAAGAGAGGTGAAGAGCCCAAGCTGATCCATTGTCTTGCAAGTGAAGGAAAAGATCTTTGTATCTCTCTGTCCTTCTGACCCTCTTGTATTTCCCTGCCTCAATCTCCTACAGTTTAGGAAAGAAATTAGCAATCTTTAAAGGTTATGTTCAATCTTTCAAAAGCTATGTTTTTCTATTCCAAATTCTCTCTCGAAATACCTTTTTCAGGGCTCTCATTTCTTATCTGCTTGACATTTAATAAAACAGTGGCCCTAATTGAGAAGACACAGGTAAACTCACAATAATAGCCAACAGAGGGACAGCAAAAGATAAAAGATAAAAAATCTATAACAACTTTCTTATTTTTGAGTGGACTTTCACTTATTACCAAAAGACATTATAAGATGCATTTTAAAACTGCCTACTTTAAAATTAAAATATCAATCTCCTAAAAAATTCAGAAAAAATAATTATTATACAAGTTTCTCAGCTAAAGGTAACTAATGCCAGGAAACATGACAGACTGCTTGATAAATCAGAGATGACAGAAATTTTAGTAATGTTATTTTACTTGCAAAGCTCTTCAGTAAATACTGGTAGATCAACCACAATAATTTCTCTTCATAAAGGGATTTACATATTTTTCTGCTGAGTAACTATAGAATAGATAGAAATTTTCATGAACTAAGCCTTATTTCTAATTATTTTGTAGATATTTCCTGATTTTCCTACAGGTATGCTGAAAAATACACATTTCCTTTTAGAACAGGAAACAGAGCAAGAGTAAGGCAGTAAATAGAGATCTGGTGTTTTACTAGACTTGCAAGAAGAGAAGGAGTTTGACTTGTCAGAATAGATTGATTCAAAGCTACCCAGAGATGCAAGGTTTGGTCCCTGAAAGAGCCTTTCTTTTGCTTTATTCACAATTTTTTTACAGTACAAACCACACAGAATTTGCAATTTGATTGCTGGCAAAACTCTCACATCCCAAACAGAAAAGGACTTGCCCCATGCACTTTTTACTCCTAGCTAGAAGCTTGAATCTAATTCATCATAAGTATGTTTCTATTGCACCATATGGTCTCTAATAATGAAAAATACTTTCCTGATAGATATATAAACAGACCTACTCCATATAAGACTGCAGAAAATAAAAGCCAAAGCTTTTGATAGACATTTTACTGTTTTGGGTTTTTTCCCAGTGGTACTTGCCATTCTCACTTTTGATAATTCTGTTAGTGAGAACTCTAAACCTGAACATATGATCATTAAAATGGTAAAAGCACAATCTTCCTACTGCTATTGATTTTGCCACCAGATTTTCAGCATGAACATTCTCTGCTACTGAAAGCACTCCAGCTGCGCTGCACAACAGGATAAATAACGTGTTTCTGTTTCCCTGAGAAGCTTCTTGCTTCATCTTCTGACCTTTCTAACTTTTCCAACTCTGGTTATTTTTTTATACAAACTAGTTTATGGATTAAATGTGGGAAAAAAGTAAAAAAAGAAAAAAAAAGCCAAATGAAAAGGACATAAATAAAGAAATTACTTAGAAGTTCTCAAGACCTTTCCAAGGTTTAAGTGAAATGTTTTCTAGATTTTATTTTTCATTTTCAAGGTTAAAAAGGTCAGTTTGAGTTTTTGTAAGAAAGGACGTTTTCTGTTTTTCAGTGATTCCAAGTTACTGACTTCCTAAGAAAGTCAACAAAAGCAGAAAATACTGTCACATGGGGGGATAGGGTTTTTCTAGTTTTAATATGAAGATGTATGAGCTTTCTTGTACCTTGTTTCTTCTGTCAGAGTGTATTTTTCACCCCAGCTAGCAGACACAGATCCTCTAAATATGAAAGTACAATGCTGACTGCATTTTCTCTGAACAGTAGGCCAGAGATTTTTTTTTTATTTTATTTCATGCATCATTCAAAATTTTTTTAGTTACTTTGTGAAGTCAGAATAAATTGTATTCTCCTTGGCCAAGAGAAAAAACCAAAATCTAACAAACAGAATTAATTTTGTCTTCAACACCATATGCTTGGTTAACCATATATTTTTTTTTTTTCATTAAACTGCAATGTCATGAGTTTCATCAATTTGTCCACGAATTAGAAAACTCAACTTTTCCTGCCTTATCGTAAGTGTTGTTTTTGCTGTTCAGGAACTCAGAACATGGATATCTGACTTCTGCAAATCCACAAGCAAAAATGGCTCAAACAGAGTAAGTTTTAATACTGATAAATATTAAAAGTGACTCTAGAAAGAAATATAAATAGCATGGTGTTAATAGCTATACATCTTGTGCGTAATCTCTATTTCCTCTGGTTGCTCATGCTAGGATGTTACCATTAAACACTACCACTCATTGAATACATTTAATTCAAGATACTGCCCACAAAATATTTTCAAATTGTAGAAAATATTTTTAATTTTTAGGTTTCAGTGAACCTATACAGTGAACTTCATGATCATCCAATTATTTAAAGACTGATGTTAACATATAATGCAATGTTTAATCAGATATCTTAGGAGCCAAGATGTGCATGCAGTATTTCCACATTGTCTTTCAATAGACATTATCTATCTTTAATGAACTGCAGTTAGCAGTAAAACATAGATGGAAATAATGCTCTAGGACATTTTGGGAGTCTTATGGATCCCGGATCAGACTTTTGTGAGTCTTCAGGTGTTGTGTTTTAATATATAATCAACATTACTATTATTTCATAACATCTAAATGTCACAACAAGCATTTTGATGAAATTAAGTATCAGAGAATCACAGTATTTTTGAGGTTGAAAGAGACCTCTGGGCATCATCTTGTTCAACTCCAACATCCCTCATTCAAGCAGGGTCGTCTAACGTGGAGTTACTGGCCCTAGAGAAGACTGTGTCCACTTGGCTTTTGAATATCTCCAAGTTCAATAATGCAGTTTGAAATTTGCAATTCTTCCTAGCAAAACTGTGGGGACACAGTTGGAGTTGGAATACAGAGATTATTAGGATCCCCCAGAGTATGATGACACTAAATTGCATTTGTAGCTATGCTTTTATTGTCCATGCCTTAAAAATGAAGCAGTGACAATGTTTTAAAGATACATAACAAAAGAGGCATAACACAAGGGTTTTCATATCATCTGACTTTGGGCACCCAAACTAAAAAGTTGAGTTAGGTACTTTTCCTAGTCTTTTTCTAATCAACTGAGATACTTACTGTACTATTAAGGAAACTAAAGTCTTCCTTGAATTAACATCTAAAGGATCTCCCTCTCTCTAGCTTGCTTGCAAAGGGAATTTAGGGAGAATAACCACTTACATTAGCTGGGTAGCTATGACATCTCCCAGTCTAGCCCAGAGATACTATGCAAAAAAACCCCAAATACTGTGCAGCATGTCTGCAGCTCCTCATGCAAATGAGCTAAGAAACACATTGCTCACCTCTGCTGCACTAGTTGTTAGTATTCAGTATTCCAGTATTCAAATCGTCTCCAGTTCCTGCAGAAATGTGAATAAAAAAGAAAGAACTATAAAATGAATGTGACAATCTGTGTCAATTCAAAAGGTCTATGTTTCGTGCTTACATTAATAACCTATTTAATTTTTTCCCCTTGAAATAACAGAGCAATCACATTGAACTTGTTCTCAAATTTTGCTATTACAATGTGGTCAAGTCAACCCTTGGAGTGTGTTCCAGAGGCACAGTTCTGACCACTTTCCTATCTGTGCTTTCCATTTGTTCCTATGAAACAACCATTTTGCACAAATGTCAACAGATTCGCTGAAAATTTGCATCCCTCTGCTCACCGTCACTATTGTTGCTCACTCTCCCCTATTCTTGCAGAAAAGAAGTCAGTGTAAGCACTTTATGTTGTCAATATTTTTACTTATTTGCATGCAGTCACATTTTTCCTTTATTACTTAATACATGTATTTTCATGTTTTAAAATATTTACATATAAATGTTTTTACATGCTGTGTAAGTGTAGAGTGAAACCTAATTTGTCAGCTGGTGTGCTGGGATTAAAGGTAGCCTCTCTGACTTTCACATCCTCTCATATTTTTAATTGTTCCTTCCATTTGATTAAGTCTGTTCTTTGCCCTTCATGCCTTCAACCTTTCCTCCATTAGACCACTCTGTGTCACTTTTCTCTCCCTTTTTTCTGGTCTTGACACTCACAAGTCTTCACATCTGCTTCTTAATGTTCCCTTATCACCCTGTGTGTAAAACAAATTGAGTTCTCTGTGGCATGACACAGTCAGGGAACAAACCTTAGGAGCATAATTTAAAAAAGGTTCAGAATAGTACTGCCAAAAACTGTGCTTGAATGACTCAAAACTACTGTTCCCATTAAGAAGATGCTCTTTCTGAACCAACTGAGAGAGAAAAAGTCAGTGGATCTTTATAAGCAAAGGTGCAGAAACATTAGGAGGAATATGCAACAAAAACATCAAAATGTCAGAATGTGTTCTGGAATTGTGAGGTGCCACTACCCTGCTCTGACAGAACTGGTCAGCAGACGTTTTGACATAGACCTTAAAGGGGAAAGTCCTTGATTCACTGGGAAAACTAATGTCTAATTTTTTTGTATCTTTGTGACAAGCCTATGAAGACATATTACCAGCTGTCTGGCCATCACACACACACACACACACACACACACACACACACACACATGTGTATGCTCTTTGCATTAAAGTGGCTCTCTTTTGAAGTCCACACAACGCATTTCGTGCAGTTTATGACTTCAGCTTTGGGCAAGGATACAATAGTTCTAAAAGCATAGCATCCCCATGTGGGACACAAAATTAAACAGCTTGCACTGGTTTGAATCCATTACTTTGTTTTTAAATTTCAGTTGCATTGCAGCTGAAATGAGGAAAACATACTTGTCTAGCCTGTTATAGCTTATCCTCAAAGTGTAACATGACAGCTAGAAGGTGGTCTGCCTGTGGCTGAGTTAGAGATGACATGTGAATGCATTCACTTATTAAGACACCAAATTTAAAGAGGTTTTATTTTAAATCCCTAGTTTCTTCACTGAAATAAACAGACATCCTAACCCTGCAGCTTCAAGAAAAAGAAAGAAAAAAGTAACACTGTGGTGAGTCTTTTTTTTCCCTCAAAACTGTCCTCCAGCTATTTTTCACTTCACGTGCTCTATATGCAATGAGAGGGAATACTGCTGAGAACTAGCAACATGCATAGAGTTAATGGCAGCTGCTCTGTCAATTGCTACCTGCACTGTTTACAGATTAAGGAGTAAACGTTTAGATAGATCATTTTAGGATATTGCATTTTAATGTCTGTCTGCTTTTCTTGGCTTTATTAGTTTGTTTCCTTTTTTTTTTTGGTTAAGCTAACATGAGGAAACTGGTAAAATGTAGTTCTATGTATCACAAAGAAATTAAGACTTGTTGTTATTGGGACTTTTCATGCAATATTCACTACTCTGGAATATTAAAACACGATTCTGTACTAACAGTTAAAATCTCCAAGCAGATGTTTAAATTTGTCAAATTTTTTAATCTAACTTAGATGATGGTTAGAATATTTACTGAATCCAGTGAAAGACAAAGGCTTAACATCTGATTTAGCTCTGTGTGTGATGAGTCTGACTACTAAATGAAGCATAAATCTCTCATTGACTGCAGTGAAGACAGTATTTCATCCTGTTTGTATCACTACAGTACAACAAAATATACTCAATTTTTGAGAGATTCTTTTTACTATTTCACACTTTCACAGCTAATATCGGAACCAAACTCCATCTGTATAAGATGACACAAAGTGTTTACTCCTCTGGAAACTTCATCATATCATACAAATTGAATCCAGCAGTACCATAGCATGATCCTACACGTACAATTTCTTCCTAAGAAGATGTGAATGTAAAACAAGATGGGATATTCTGCAGGGTCTCAAGCAGCCCACAGAGAACTGCAGCATAAGCCAGACACACAGGCAACCAAAGGCCTCCAAAACACCTTTTCATCTCTAACCCCTGCTGCGCTATCCTTCCTTAGAAATTTCAATTACTACATTGTCTGTCCTGTCTTGCATCAAAAGCTACTAGGTTTCATCACAATGCTCTAACAGGCAAAAAAACCCCTTTAGCAAACGAAGTATTTCAATCTGCAGAAAAAATTGAAACATAAGGGTCAGTTAGGTGGCAGACACTAAGGACCCATTGGTGCCGGAGGACCTGTACAGAGAACCTCTGCTGCTGTGCCTGACCTTCCCTTTCAAGTTCTGCAAGGCCAAGGGGGCTTCTCAGCCTTGACATTTGTTTTCTTCTTCTGATCTATATTTTTTCCTGAATTCAAACTTTTTATGCCTTCAGACACTAACCAGGACATCTGAAGGGTAAAGGGAGAACAATACTATCCAGATATGCTGACCCCTTATATGAGAGCATTAAATAGTGTCCCTTTGGAGCTGATTTTAAAATGTCTTAGAAAATCTTTGAAGTATCTCAGAGAGAGAGAAAGAAGATGACACAAGATTTCAAATAGCCAATATGATCTTTTTTTCTTTTTTTTTTCTACCCCCCACCCCGCCCCCCCAGCATTGCTCCTAAAAAATTTGAAAGAATTAACAGTCATTATTGTCAGGTTATGGGAGGAAAGGATACACACACACACAGAGAAAACAGTAGCGGAAGTTCATCACCTACTCAGTTGACATAATTCAAAACTCTACTGCATTAAAGATACCAAAAATGTCAACTTGAAGTAAAGTAAGTTTTAAACATGAAGGTTTTGGGGGGGTTATTTTTATGCAATCCTCATTTCTAGTTTGTATTGGAATGTTTGATTATTATGATAAGACACGCTTTTACTAAAGCATGTCTCTAATCATCATTGTGCATTTAACAAAAAGAAAAATACAAGAGGTGTAATTAAAATTGGATTTTGATTTTAAGCAGCAACTCCCATTATATTTAAAATGTGGAGCACTATAAAAAACTTGTCATACCTTTAAACCTAAGTTGAAGCCTTTCCTGTACTTATGTAACACCCCAGGCTCTTAGCATAAGCTCATTGAAGGGATTTTACATTAAAAATATACATGACTCCCAAACCCCATCCCTTTATCAAAAGGGACTTTCAATTATTTTATACTTTGAGACCGTGCAAAATGATAGGACACCTCTCAGGGGGTCAAAATAACACACTTTACTGGCAAACTTTTGAAAATATCGGAATTTGGCAAAAGTTTAAAACAATCAATCAGCATAAAGCATTTCACAAAACATTAATTTAGCAAATTCCAAGCCATCCAGGTTTATGTCACCCCAATATCAAGAAAAAGAAATTAGGAGAGGAGCAAGAAGAGAGCGAGAGAGAGAGAGCAAGAGAGAGAGAGAGAGAGAGAGAATTTGACCCACTGGCCCAGATCCAGTGTAGAATCAGCTACCAGGCACCCAGGAAATGGCAGGGCTGCACCCACGTGGTGGCCACATGGTGTTGGTTGTATTTGCTCTGGGCTCCTGTGGCCACCCACTCCAGCTGGGGCTTCCAGTGTGCCAGCCATTCTGGACTGGGTTAGGGCCTCCAGGAGCTGTGGTATGGAATTTCAGGGGTGCCAATGGATAATAGCCATTCTGGGCTGGATTAAAAGCTCCATGAATGGGATGGGAAGGGATGGGGCAGTGTCCCCAGTGTGCCAGTTGACTGAGAGCTGCACTAGTGCCTCTCAAGGAGGCTCCTAGGGTTTACTGTGGGACAGTGCACCATCCTGCCTTGGCAGAACTTGCCCTGCTCCCCCACCCCAGGTTGTTTTGAGCCATTTATAACTTTTTAATAACTTTTTCCAGTCCCTCACACCTTAATGTCATGAAATCTATCAAATATGCTTTTTCCAGGGCAAGTACCTAACTTTCAGTTTTGTTTGTATGCAACTAGAGGAACAGTATTGCAAGAAACAAAACCAACAGTTCCCACTTGGGCTTAGTACAGCTGAGGGGGAAAATATTGACTAGTTTCTGCTTTTTTAAGAAAATTATGTAATACAGGATTCAGAAAATAAAATCGTGTACAGTTGGTCTTGCTAAATATTACTTATCAAATACATTACTGATTAAACTTTTGTCATTTTCCATTCATTTATTCAACGAATACTTCTTATGATAGTCAACCAATTCTGTAGCAGTCAAAATAATATTTGTCAAATTGATAATTACATTATTATTCAAATTAATGAATTTATTGAAATTATTATTCAAATCCCTTAGTCAACTGTGTTTATTATCTATTTTCAGCTAGCTGCCATCTTTGCAATTGAGTAAAGCTGCCTAAACACAAATTGATGATGCACACTAAATGCTAACAGAGAGCAAAGACAGTTCTGAATTTTCCATCAGTTTCAATTCTTTAAAAAAAATTGTTAAAGAACAATTTTTACTTGTTCTTTCTTTCAGTTGTTCTAATTGTTTGTGTGTTCTGGTCCTTTTTTCCTTACTCTTTTTTTCTTTCCAGCTTATCATATAATTTAACATATGATAATGGTCTTTTTTATATAGTTTATATCCAGGAGATGACTCAATACCATTTTTATGAAATGCTTTTCATTTGCTATCTTTAGCTATTTGTAAAGATTTAATTGCCATTTAACTACTCAGATATAACTTCACAAAAACAGAATTCTGAGACTGAATGTTATTTGTGTACTAAAGAATGATCTAAACTCTGCTTCAGTCATTGCTTTGACTGAAAAAGAGGGAATTGGTGCAGGGACAGAAAGAGAGACTATAGACAATTAGCCAGAAACCTTGTCCGTGACCTGGATACTTAGGATACTTATTACAGGAAATAATGAATTATTATCATTAATTATGTCTTCCTCCTTTTCTATTTAATTAGTGTGAGATATCTGGAACTACATTTGTAAAATTAGTGAGTATTCATGACTGCATCCAAATGCAGCCAGAGTCAACTCTGAACATGTGCAACACTGCAGACTCATTAATCTCTCAAGGAAAAAAAAAAAATTGAAAAAAACCCAACCAAACAAAATACAACAAAAAACACCAAAACAAACTTACAAAAAACCCCCAAAACCAACCAAACAAAACAAACAAAAACTCAAAAGACCAATTCAACAATACCAAAAAAAAATCCTTAATGTCCAGCAAAACAAAAGGAAGTTTATCATATTAAGCATGGAATGTTCAGATGCCACTTGATAGTTTTGGTCTTTGTTAGAAGATGCCGCAGTTCTCCCATCTTGAAAAGGAGCTGTCTGTCAACGTTCCTATGGGCTTGGATATTATGCAACGAATTTGCAATATTTATAAAGCACTTACATCCATGAAAAACAACACAATACTTAGATATTTTTCTGTTTCTTTTATGACAAAATCTTCATAGAAGTAAAAAATAACATTTGCAAACACTGAAAGAATAGATTTTGACATGTTATGTCTGTACAAAGAAAAATATTCTAAACAAAGCCAAAATTATTTAAAATGTACTTGAAAGATTTTTCCTATGTGAGTAGGAAGATGATCTCAGAAAGTGAGCAAACACAGAAAATCTCATGTGACCTTCTTGTTATAGCAGATGCAGTGTTATTTATAAAGTAACTAATACAAAATAAAACATCACCATTTATGTGAATACCTAAACCACACACATAAGTCATAATGTTTTTTCTTTAGCTCTTTAAATAAGCTGTTACCCTTAGTGTGGGGCACCAATGATACCCTTACTCTGACACCCTACTCCATAGAAGCACCAAGTTTCAAATTATCCCTACTTAAAAGACTGATCCCGAGTAAGCTTTTGATAGAATTTGTCTCTTGATATTTAATGAGACTGTTAATGATTCAGCTGTAGGTAACAATGATCTCTGTCTGATGCTATAACTCATCTAGCAGTTGTGGTAGCACTTTTAAGGATAAAATTAACTGAAAATAAGAAGCTTAAAACTGCCAATAATATGATTTAACCTCCTAAGTCACTTTTATAGAGAACTTAGAAACCAAAATAATCCACAACAGGAGTATGACTTATTTACATGCTTTTAATGACTTCCAATCATTGTTATATATAAACACAACATTTTGAAAATTCAGCAAGATAAAAGATTGAAATTGTGTAGTAAATTTCCTCTTTATGAGTCACTAATCTTTAGTTTAATGAAAAAAACACCTTAACAAATCTGAGCTGCACTATGCCTGGCTGGCTTGTTTCAGGTGTGGGGGATAACACGCCATCTGTCTTTTTTCCTGTCCTTTTTTCCAGCATATGGGCCAGACAGAAATGATGCTTCGACCCCTGAGCTTCTCTGAGGCTGCATACTGTTCCAAAGTGTAGAGTATAGGGGTAGCACACTAGTAAAGCTATAGCTAGAGAGAGAGATTGTGCAGAGGGCCAGTGCTGCACCAACTGTGAGGTGTCAGTATGTGCACAGCTTTATAGACAAATGAGCCCCAGAAAACATGGCCTTCCAAATGACCCATGATTGGTCTGAGCCAGACAGCTGTATGCCTTGACATGTTCTCACTCTGGTACTCATATGCATATTTTTCATTTTTTAATGCAGTCTTTGATCTGTAAAGGCAAGTTATCACAAGAGAGGGAGGGAAATTAAAAAAAAAAAAAAAAAAAGATTCAGCAACTATACTAAGAAAAAAAAATTACAAAGATGTGTGCTAATTTCCTTGGTGGCCATTTGCTGTTTCCAACATATGGCAAATTAAGGGTCTCACTCTACATGTTTTGAAGAACCCTGCACTGCAACCTAAGTGAATGACAGATTCTGCTACCCTACACCGATGTGAATCATGGGCAATTGTCCTGATAAATGAGAGGTCTCCAGACTTTACTCTCAGTAAACAAGGAGAGCAGAACTTGAAGTTGAGGGTAGTCATCATCTTGTAGGAACAGAGCCAAAGGCTGGGCATTCCCACAGCTGAAGAAAGAAGACAAAGCATATGCTGCCTTGTATGAACTAAATGTCACTTGTCTTCTAAAGCTGTTTTTATTGTAAGGTTGCTATTAATTGTTTCCCTACAGTCCCCATAGTAACTATAAAAATTTAATTTCTACTCTAAATATTTAAATGCCTGTCAGACCTGTTAACAATGTGAAGAGTAAACACAAAGGAGTCATGTGATCATTCTGCACTGTTCTGGGCCCTGCTGGAAGGCTGCATCAGCTGTAACTCTTCTTGCATTTTGGGTTATAGGTATTTCTTAGTAATTTCAAATATAATGTGTTCTGGGATAATTTAATTGTTCAAATAAAAGCTAGTTATAACAAATTACTGAGCTTTTGGGTACTGGAGTGTTATTTACTGCATGGGATTCTTTTAGGTTTGGCGTTTTTAATAAATTGAGACATTTATGAATCAGGGAGCATCACCTTATCAAGAAGTCAGGATTTTACAAACATTTCCGGTGTTTAAACTGGCACCAGTTTAACTATTCGCATTTGTACTGCACATTATCTTTTTTTTTCCTCAGTTGTGGTTAAAATTGAACACACGAACAAAATCTTTCTCAGGTCACTAGAAGTCGAAATTAGCTAACAGTCACTACAATTATTGTGTAATTGATCTTACACTTAGGTGAATTCAGAAGTTCTCATTCAAATAACAGCACCATTGTGCTAATACAAAATTATGTGAAGACATGGTGCTGATCATAAAGACCTTATAGTCGAAATGAAAATAAATATGACAAAAAATGGTAAACAAAAAATTATCGATCTGGATATTCATTTTGACAAGAAAATCCCATCAATTTCCAAATTGACTATAACCCAAATGTATCCAGATCCATGTTTCTATATTCCAAAAAACTTAAAAGTGGTTTCCATAGTTGTGTTGTCTTATAAAAAAATTATGTAATTTATTTTACGAGATGAATACCAAATATTTTTAGTACTAGTAATAATCTATTTTCCATCTCAGGAAATCTGCACGGTTTAATATTTTTTCTTCACAGAATTTGTTGACTTAGTTAATTATAAAGCAAACAGCCTGAAAACATCACAGATGAAAGTTACGAACATTGCTTTAAGTCTTTTTAAATTGATCTCAGACCACTCTTACTGAGCACATCAGCATAATATTAGTGCCATAGGCAGGCAATATGTGTTGATTGGTACAAAATCAATTTTATCAACTTTCATACTTGAAATCATATTTTATTAATGAGAAATCCAAGCAAATACTTGAAACAAAATAACACTGATCCCTCTTTAAGAGTTCCATTAATTTATAATGTTCTTTAGACACTGAAAATTGTTTTGTTTTATCTTTTTTAATGAATAGGGGTTTGTTCCTGTCACTATAAAGAAAATTTTCTTCAGGCAAGTTTTCTTAGATTCCCTAGCACATCAATCATTACAGAAAATAAAAACATAAACAACCTCAGTATGGTTATACCCATAGGTACAATTTGGCGAACAGAAATTTAATATCTGGAAAAAAAAATAAATATTTCTCCTTGCTATTTACATGGAAGACTGCTGAAAAGAACCATATGTTTATTTAACATATTTTTTATAGCTTTTATTACTTGAATCTAAAAATTGGTGGCATAAGTCCATTTGATCTATTAAATAAGGAGTACAAATCCACTGTGACAATATTAAAAACAACAGTGACTAAAAAGTCATGACATTTACATTAATTGCACTGGTTTGGGTCTCTTACTTGACAAAATACTATTATAAACATAGCTCTTCCATAAAATACTCAGGTGGTGTTCACTAAGTAACACAATGTGGAAAGGTGGAAGCTGAGACTAATGTAAAGTTGTTACAGGCCTCCTGGGGGACCAGTAGCTTTGTAGCCATAATGACAGCTACAAGCGGCACTCAGCTGACCTGCTGGCCCCACTTTGAACTGCCAATAATATCTGGCTTGGCTGCTGCACCAAAGTTACTGAGAAGTTCCGTGCAGGACAAAACATTATATCATCCAGTCATGATATCTATTGATTCTATTGTTTTATCCCCCAAAACACAGCAAGTACCTTTTAAATCTGATGAACTGTACCTGATGACTTGTACTGTTGAGTTATGGAGAAGGAGGAAGTGGGGCAAATTCCAGCTTCCCATGCTGTTCTCATATATTTCTGTAACTGCTTTTTGCAGTGCTCTTGTTGGAGTCCATGACCACCAAGGCTAGCAGTCAAATAGCTATCTGGCCACTTACTCACTCCCCACTCTGTGGGAAGGAGAAAGTCTGTGGGTCAAGTTAAAGGCAGGGAAATTACTTACCTGTTACTGTTTAGGTCAGAACAGGTTCAAGCTGGAGAAATTTAAATTAATTTTGTTGCTTTGTTTTGCCAACACCTCCCCCACACCTGACATTTGCCTTCATCAAACTCAATTGTTCTTTTCTCCTCTCTCTCCCTCTTTGGCAATTTATGCCCTTTCTTGAATACACTTTCCGAGAAGTGCCACAAGTGTGGTTGAGGGGCTCAGTTGTGCCCTGTGGTGCGTCCACTGGGTTGGGCTATGTCTGACAGGGGGTAGCCCGTGGCCTTTTCCCTTAGAGCTGCCCCTGCAGCTCCTGCTGCCAACTCCTGGGCATCTGCTCCTGGCACAAGAATTTCTCTTCCAGGTACTAGAACATTTGGCTGTATGCTGCTTTCAGTTTGAAAGTGAGCAGGGTTTTTCTTTTGAATTAAGGCAAGCTATACCTACCTTTTTTAACCCATAATACAAATGAATCACCAATTAAAAAAAATAAACAACAACAACAACAAAAACCACAAACCACAAAAAACCCCCTCATTATCTGGCATAACCCAAATGGCTACTATGAAGTCATTCATCTTCTTCTACTTATTCCTCCATCCACAGGCTAATCTGCCCCTATGTTTATGTGTGTTATTTTAGAAAAATGTAAAAGTTTCAATGGTTGCCATTGGAAATCTGTATGTATTTGAGATTGAGTGTATTGTTTTCAATGTAAGTTACACTATGTAGAGAAATCCCTTTTTGGTGCAGTACTCAATCAATGAAAGAATTATTCTCCCTCACCTTCACAGAATATTCTGAGTTGGAAGGGACCCACAAGGATCATTAAGACCACCTCTTAAGTGAATGGTTTGCATGAAGATCAAACACACAACCTTGGTGTTATTAGCACTGTGCTCTAACTGAGCTGTGTGTTCGCATCTGAAGTGAAGCAAATAATAAAAACTAGTGAGTGAAATGTCACTACCTGTTTATTTGAAATCTACTAGGTTTTCATGCAAGATCATCATCTGCCAGTTTGTAGAACAGGACAGAAGATGACAGCCTTTAGTAAGTCAGACATCAGGATTTTGTATAAAGTATTGTCATGCAAAATGGAAAGTATAGATTAAGTATCTAAATAAACTGAATGACAAAAAGACAAACAAAAAAAGAGAAAACATTTTATTTTAACACCCTCTCCCTCTCCTTTGGGCTACTCATAATGCAAATGGTACACTGGAAAAGAAAACCTGGAGATAATTTATGGAAGATATGGGAGATAATGCAAGGACAAAGAAATACAATAAGATGGTTAAGGAGTAAACACATTGACAATTAGAAACAAAGGTTTTTATCATACACAAAGCAAAAGAGAGAGAGAGGAAGCTTTAGGGTTTTTCTCAGGTTCTAGTTGCCTGAATCAGAAATTATTACTTTAAAACAAAAAAGAAAGAAAACCTACATCAATTGCACAAAAGCCCCAGACCAGGTTATAGTAGATGGGTCAGAAAATTCATAATCAGGAATGATTTTTTCTAATGTTCTCACTTGAATATGACTTGAGTTAGTAATGAAGAGAAGCTAATTTCATTTTATGAAACTATGAGACAGATACAGGGAATCCTTTCATATGCATTCATTTTGCAGTGAACAGTATTACACGTAAGACCTGCAGACAGTAATCCCAGTAGAATAGCATCATGGTTTAAGGCCAGCTGGCAGCTAAGCACCATGCATTTGCTATCTCACTCCTCTCCAATGGAATGGGGAGAAAACTGGAAGATTAGAACTGAGAAAACTCATAGGTTGAGGTAAAGATAGTTTAATAGGGAAAGTGAAAGCAGTGAACCACACAGAGTACTGTAAACCTGAGTAGTGTTTTTTTCTGGTTGGCTAGTCCAAAATGCAAAACAAAAACTGATCTAACCCTAAAGGAGGATTCAATTCACTGACAATACTGTGGAACTAATAAAACCCAAAATATTTGACTTACGACCTTTCAAGGTATCCATACCCTGTTTCCTTACTCTTCCCACATACTTGTTCAAAAGAAGAGAAATACCTCCATGGAGTCAGACCTGTGCTTTCTGCTATGGTTGGGTACTTTTACTCACCACATGCCAACCATCTCATGCCACTGTCCTTCCTAGTGTTGATCCACTTTTATATCTCCAAGTAGCACCAATCCTTTAAAGAGAAGAAAAAAAAAATAGCTTGAAAAATGGAAAGAGGTGATACAGGCTCCTTGAGCATCTAATACCTAGAAAACTAATTGCTTCTTTTTGACTGAATTCCATATGAGGCAGCTTCCTTATAGCTAGATACATATAGATATATAACTGTTATATATCCTTCCTGATATCCTGTAACTCTGAGAGAAGTCAGTGAGAACAAGTAAGTAAATAAAGAAATAAAACCTCCCTAATAAGAAATTACTGTTTCATCCGTTCAGCTTTAAATATATTCATAGGTGCATAGAACTATCTGGAAGAACACTTCTAGGAAGTTGAGATTTTTACTCTTAGCTGTAGAAAGTGGTATTTTCATTGGCTTAATTTGATCTCTTTAATGGAATGAGCCATGAAAGGAATCACATAGGAGTACTGACTTACTCTAACCAGAAATGGGTCTTTTAAAAAGTGAAAAAAGCCAGAAACTTGTAGATTTTCTGCTAAATGAAATCTATTAGAGGATTGCATGTGATCCATTAAAAATTAAGTCACCTCTAATCAGTTTATAATTTTCTATGTGTACTAAGACACATTTAAATGGAAAGTATAAGCAATACAAAAAACGTACATACATTAAATGAAAACTCTATTATCTCTTTGCAACAGAAAGTTCAAAAGAGAGAGAAAGCAGAACAGAATAATGAGTCAAAATGCCAAGTAGAAACATGTTTTACACATCTGTAACATATTTCACTGCAAAGGTCTACATACCACAACAAACAGTGAGGTCACCTTCACTGCCTGTAATGGAAAACTGACCACATCTGTATTACAGTCGTCAGGTTTGAGATAATACAGCAAAACAGTAGCTCGTATTTTCACTACATCAGAAACTGTCTCTTAACATCAGCCAATAGGAGCTGAATATAAGTAATTATGCTTAATAATAACAAAATTAAAGCAGATCAAGAGATGAAAGGGAAAATAATTTTCCCTCTAGGTAATTACGATATCAAATAGGTAGCAGAAAATGTAGAGGAATCAGGAGACAGTGAGGAGCAAGACATCCCATAGCTTTAATGGAAATTACAATGAATGAGAAATTTTTGCATATGTTTTCCTTAAGGTAGTTATTACTATTTTATATTCTCATTGGTTCAGATCCAGTTTTGGAATACTTGCCATTCCTTAAGAAAAACAAAATGTTACCACTTCAACAAGTGCAAAACATAGGATCTTTCAAGAAAATAAAGGAAGAAAGGAACATCACTTTATAGTCACCGTAGCAGCAACCTTCGCTCCATAGCAACCATTTCATGAAGCAGTGGCGAAAATGCTTACAAAAGTATCAGCTCATTGAGCTCATTTTTCTGCTTGGCACATTAAGAAGGTTCTGTTTTCTTTAGCATCTGAACATAAAAAGGAAATTCTATGTTGTTCTTACTCTAGTTTCCAAGAGAAAAGTGTATTTTATTAGGTTTTATTTCAAGGATGACTAGCTGGTGAGTGAAGCCGGTCTAATTTCTTCTTAAATAGCTCAGTCATTAAAATGCCCATGTTCTCCAATGGATACCAAAAAGGATTACTTCACCTTCAATAAGAATAGAAAGAACAATGTGGAAAGTAGAAAGCATACAGGATCCAAAAAGAATAATTCCTGCTAAATGAGTGTCTCACCAGCTATAGTTGAGATTAATTCTCTCTTGTTCATCAGCTGCCATGTTCAACACGCAACACCTCTAGGCTCAGAGTTCAGCCCATATCTCATAAATACAGAAGCAAATGAGTATGAATTGTATCTCTTTATGCTGTGAAAAACAGGCTCTAAACAATACAAGCACAAGCATGAGTTCTTGGAATAATACCCATTTTATTGGAACTTGTATTTTTACCATAAAGCCAGATAAAGATAAATGCCAGAAGATACCTGTGGTTGTTACAGTTATGTTTTTTTTCCAATCCACAACCCAAGAAAATAGATATTTGCTATCAGTTTTTCATAGATGAGATGAAAAATTAAGATCCTGAGATGAAGTGCAACATATTGCCATAAGATTTATCCCCAGAAACATGCATGTAGTCCTACCTTAGTGGAAACAAAGGAGAAAACAGTGCGTATTCAACCACCACTCTTCAAAGGTTATAGAAGGAGATCTTGATATGGTAAAAGCAAATATTCTGTGAGCTTCCCCAAAAAATCTGCACCTTATGAGACTTTTCCCAGGGCAAAAGTGCAGTAGAAGGCTTACAGATGAATATGTTTAATATGTGAGAGAACAATTACTCTGCTTGTGATTGTTTCCTATATAGAAGGAACCTCACCGTAAAAACAGTTCAAGAGACAGTAAGCATATACACAGGCAAGCAGACAAGTCTGAGTTTCTTTACATGAGCACCAAGTGAGCATGGCATAAACTTGTTATGGCCTGGAAAAGAGAGCAAAGTTTGCTCTGCATTGGTTGAAACAATTCATAAAGTTAGATTTCTGAGCCAAAAACACTAGAATGCTATGTTATTTTGCATATTAATATGCTTTTCTTACCATGTAAGAACACAAAAGAAGCATGCTTCTGTCATTATTATGTCTTTAGTGACTGTTTTGGTTCTATTAAAAATCCAGTGACACTATTACTGCTCTGATAACATGGCATTGTGTGTTACTACCTTTTGCTGATTTCAGAGATCTAGTTAGTTGGACAAGCAGAGATTCTGTTCCTAAATAGGAGTGGTTGGATGAGAATCTGGCGAGTTGAAGAAGAACATGACATTTTGAGTAGAACAATTAAGGCTGTGTCTTTTAAATTACTCATTTTTATATAAAATTGCAATGTTATACATGATAAGAAGACTGGAGATACTACATAAAAATCATTGGACATGGTATAATTAAAAGAACTAGGAGGAAGAATTAAGGCAACTGATATTTACAGTATAACTTTAAGTTACAAAGCTAAAAAGCTGAGAGGAGTAGAGTACATCCTTAAATACAACATTTTTAACTCTCTAGATTGCAGGATTAGCAAGATACATAGCTTTCCTACTATTCTCATTTTCAAAATAATTTCTATATCAGAAAAAGTGGAATAAAGATTTTCCATTAAATATATTTTCATCTTTCTAAGTTAAATTCCAGGTTAAAACTTTTCAGCAGGGCCTGGTTCCTAGATAAAACAAAAGGCTAGAAATCAAATGGAAACATTAATAAAAGATATACTGATATATCCTGATAAGCTGGAATAAAAATGGATTCCACAGTCCACAGAAGCCTAAAGTTAGAAGTACTTAGAGAACTGCACAGTTGTTATTATAATTTATAAAAAATGTTCTAGCTATTTTAAAGAAGCAAGGTCTAATGATCACACAGCTAGATTTAATTCAGAAAAAAAACAAAACAAAAAACAAACAAAACCAAACCTGTTACAATCTTTGTAATTCAAAACCAAAATATAAGGTTAAATTTGTCAAATTCACACCCTTGGTAACATAAATTGCATGTATTTTCATTTATTGATGAACACCATTCAACTGAAGAAATGTTCCTTCTTGTCACATTATAACACATTATGCCAACACACATAGATTATTTTTACAAACTTGCACATACCTAAATTTTTCTAGTAGATTTATGCCCTTAATAGAGAGTGCTTTCCAATCTGTACATATATATTTTTATAGATACAGTAAATTGTTATCAACTGACTAGAACTGTTGAGGCTTGTCCTAGCTGTAATAGAGAGTCCCAACATATGAGAGAAGAGACTTTTAGATTTCCAAGAGTGGCAAAATGCAAGCTCTGTGATTAAACAACCATAATAATTTATGTGAATCATTGTTGAATGCACAATTTAGACACAAAGATTGACTTTCTGACACCTCCATTCATGTTATGCATAGGTTTAGCACTACTTCCGGTGTTTAAACAGAAAGACTGTAATAGCAAGCAAAGATGGCTGAGGTGACAGAGCCTGCCTTCTGTTCTGCAGCCATCAAGACTCTCACAGGGGATCATGTCCACGCAGGAAGAAATGGTAGAGATTTTGCTATTACCCAGCAGTTTATACTGCCAGCAATGATCATACTTTCTGAATCAAAATAACTACTTCTGAAATAAAAATAACAGGGATTGCAGAGAGAGAGCCAAAGACGTTGGGAAAAATAAAAATAAAATAAAATAAAACAAAACAAACAAACAAAAAAAGCACAGATTAAGATAGATCAGATCAGGGCTCTATTGTCTACTCTTTATATCTTACAAGATCTTCTGTGTTTTCTGCTCTGAAATTGTAAAAATCACTTGTATAGTAAATGAAAAGCTGACAGGAGATTTTCAAGAAGATCTAATGTGTCCATTTCCTTCTTCTTTGCACAAAGCCTGTGAACTTTGACAGCGGAAAACCTCCAGACTAAGAAAGCATCTCCCTCCCCTCACTTCCCCAGTGGAAGAAGTGTTTAGTTTCCTTGGCATTATAGACTCCAATATCCTTCTGTGCATGTATTTCTGAAAAAGCAGACAATAATACTAGATGCTTTAATGTGACAAGTATACCACAACACAAAAATAGTAAGACATCAATAAACATAGCACAGGAACTCCATGTTTCCTCCCAGATGCTCAGATCTTGTAAATTTAATTAAATTAAATTTCAGTTCTATGTTCCATTGGAGAAAACACATTCATAGCTTTTCAACTGTTTTTCACT
Organism: Xenops minutus; assembly: GCA_035221455.1. Lineage (NCBI taxonomy): Eukaryota > Metazoa > Chordata > Aves > Passeriformes > Furnariidae > Xenops > Xenops minutus. Next base: position 32,873,186 of record JAWWEE010000122.1, on the reverse strand, counting down.
AAATGTAAATCGTAATCAATTACATAATCTTTATATAAAAATAAATTTAGAGTTATCTGGGTTGGAAAACTCAAATGTTCAGACAACAGATTTACACTTGGAAAGCAGTAATTCCTTTGTCATAATGCTTATGCAACCTAACATGATCGTCAGCTTCAGAATCACATATATTCACCATAGGCTATCATCTCCCTCAGGACTAAAGGTGCATAAGAAAATGAAAATACAACCTTTCAAGTGTCTGTCTTTCCAAATAAAACATTTCTGGACCTCCTCTTATGATTTCTTTTCAGTTTTCTTTAGCTATATACTTTTGTGGTTAGCAGCGGAGTACTTACATTATTTAAAGAATTTACACTCAGGACAAATTAGCAATCTTTTATTTGCTTTCACTTCGTAGTAAGCTAACATGAGCCTACAAATTATCTTCATGTCTCTCTTAATGCTTCCATAACTGTGCCTGAGTTTGCACACTTAATTCAATACAGAATAAACAGACCTAAACCATGATCAGTCAGTACTCTGCTTTTTTTTCCCTAAAATATTTCTTCCATCTAAACCACATAGTTTTGTTGAAATTTGAAGGTCATTTCAATGAACTGTAAAACTTCTACCCATACAGAAATTTCGTGTGAACTGCTTTTCTAACCATTATATATGATTTTCCATAGCTCTTACATAGGTGCAAAAGTAAAAAAAAAAAACCTTGATATTGTTCACCAGATAGGAAATAAAAATCATTAAGTAGCTCCTGTTGTTAAACTATTAGCACATTTCAGTGTTGCTAGGCTCTTCCTTTAACAGCAATAGAATACTTAGCAAGAAAATACGCCCTTCTAGGGATATTAAGTGTGTGATCATTAAGAGGTGCAGACAATTGTTTGAAAACTAACACTGCTAAGTCAGTATATTTTAAGCAGTTTTCTTCTTTTTTTGCAAAGAGGAAATGCAAGGAAATGACGTGTGCTAACTTACAGCTTGCCAGCATGAGTATCATTGAGATGATCTACTATGGAATACCAAGATAACATTTCTTTTCCTGTAAACTGTAGTGGAAAGCTGTCAAATGTTGGTCTGTTCCTGTGCATAATGAACTTGTGCTGCTGTTATACTGTTCTGACTGATACAGGTATTATAAATTATTTCTAGCATGTACTCTTAACTTTGTCATTTGTATGTATTTTGAAAGAGTTTTGAATATTTATTATGCCCATAACCTAAGCACCCTAAGCACTTCATCACCTGATAGGAATAAAGAGTGTGTAAAAGCAACAGACGGAGCCTCTTTGTAAATGTAGACTTTCAGCTGTAACATCAAATTGAGTTAGCTGGGTTTTTTTATCTTCTCTCTTTTTTCATAGCTTATAGATTTTATGAGTTACTCACTTTTAATCTTCTTTCAGTTTACTGTTTAGAGTTGCCCTCACAGGCATTATATCTTTTTGATGATGGAATTTTTAAATGTCATATAATAGCTTCCTTCCCAAAAATGTTTTCCAAAATCTATCCAGGCAAATAAGCCCAAAATTCTCCAAGTCACACAGGTCTTGTTATTGCCCTGAATTTTGAGTGTCTCTCTATGAATTTTCCAAGGCACACAGTGTCATGACATTGGTAAATACAATGGAAATTATGGCAGTATGGTGCTTATAGAAACCTTTATTGTAATGGCCTTTTAACCAGAACCCACTGCATTTAGCTTCTTTAGATTCAGATAACTTGGTTATCTCAAGATAAACTGTGTTAATGAATACTTAGTTTATGATTTAAAATTCACACTGTGGGAAACAGACTGCAGGCATTAAGATACCTGTCTTCCAGAATATTTCTGTCTTTTCTCGTACCACCTTCTAGATCACAGTCAGGATAATCAGGGGAACCTGCACATGACTCTCTATCCAGACATTGCCAGATTAAAATTGGTAGTTATTGCAACATGGAGTATTGTTTGTTTCCCCCTTCAAAGGGGGAAAACAGCTTGACTTTCTGTCTCAGGCCATGAGATTTGAAACATTTAGGTTTGATAATAATGTCAGGGGGTTTTTTGATTCCATGAACACTGTAGTCAGCTCTGGCTCCCTCATCAACCTGTTTGCACAAGTACGACAGGTCAAGTATCAATGTTTCACTCTTGGTGTTCAGTGAGGATGTTGGAGTGGGTAGTAGGGCAACAGCAGCAATGGAAACTGGTTTCATCCATCTTCTCTGTCAAATTAGGCAGCTTTGAAAGAGACAAAAAAAATCTTGTCATTTTTCTGCTACGCATTAAAAAATTTAATTGTAAAGAGCTGCTGACAGACCAGAACTACGCTTACTTTATGGAAGTTGCTATTCTTATAACTTGCTCATAATTAAAAAGGGTCTTTAGAAAAATGAAGACATAGGGTAATTCGAACATAAACCATCACTTTCTCATTTGGTGAATCTTCATTTAGAAAGGCTCATACCACAAGCAGAAGACAGATCTTCCCCTTCGAAATCCAACAATATCCTTTGCGGTCAGCTTCAGGGAGGTCACCAAGTGATGTCAGGTAGTTGGGCAGCACTTCTGGCTGTTTATGTGGGGCCCAGAACAGTCCTGATGCATAAAAACAAAAAGGAAAGAAGTAAACATTAACACCATAAAAAAGAACAAACTGCTTGCTAAATACAGCTGGACCAGAGAAAAGAAAAATTGTATCTGTCTATGAAGCACACAGTAGCATAAAACTTTTTATGCTGTTCTTCTCAGCTGTAGGTCTGAAAAGCCCCAGAATTAAGAGGTCTTAAACAGTTGCCTCAGGCATAAAGGAAGGCTAAAGGAGAATTAACTGAAATTTGTGTAGCATTTTAATGAAAAATGTTAGTTTTGGTAAAAGCAAAAGAGAATTTAGTTTTATATTTCATAGTCTCGTGATAAAGCAGAAAAATAAATTGTAATTTTTTTTCTGTTTAACAAACCAATTTGTTCTCATTAATAATAAAAGAAAGTAAAATATTGAAAGTAAATTATTTTAAAGCTCCCATATATAACCCACAAGTAGGAAAATTCAAGAAGGATTAAGGGATTTTTTTTTTCATTTTCACTTGATTCTTTGCCTCTATTTTCTTGACTAATCTGAAACAACAACTTTAAAATGCATTTCTTTCCGCAAGGCAAGCTTTTAAAAATTCAGAGGTTTACAAACTGCTGTGAAATACTTAGGAAAGATAAATGGATAATGAACATTACAACTGGAGAGTATGTTACATCTGTTTTAATTACCTGTGCTCAAATATAAGAAAGAATATTACCTGTTTATTAATACATTCTCAAAGGCCATTACTAACTTTCCTGACTCATGACAAAAATATATGTGGCTAGATTTTTTTTTTACTATGACAAAGTTGTGTGAAAAAAAAAAAATCAAGACATAAGTATTCAAGAAACTGAACTTTTAAGGTCATTCAGGCAAAATTTCTAAGTTTTCAGGAACAAAATAGAATACTATACCTTGTATCAGTAATACATTATATTCTTCTTTGTACAAGCTCTGAATGTTTTGCTGATGAGTAAGGCCATTACATGGCCAGACAAGACTTTGGTGTGGTTTGGTTTTTTTCCTATCATACAGAAATTTTTTCTCAATAGAATTTGAAAACTTTGCATTTTCTATACTCTGTGGACATCTTGCAGTTTAATTTGGTGTCTGGATCTCTGGAGATAATAGATGTGACCTAAGGATTGGATGTCACATCTACACTAAAATAATTTGATGCAGTCAAGATCCTTTTTAGTTGTAGTGAGTGCCCAATACAGATGTGTACCATGAGAAGGAGTAAGTCAGACAAATTAGATTCACAGTACCTGTGTCAAATCACATGCATGCACATAATTTTATCCTGGAAATCCTAGACACAAAAATGTCAGCCCTTTTATTTAAGGAGAAGTACACTGTAAAAGATCACTTAACCTTTTGTGCAAGGAAGTAGTGAACCTGTAGAAGCCATCTCTCCACTGATTTTGGAGTTGGTAGGTATATCTATACAGAGAAATAAGGAATATTTTCACACATTAGGGACTGTTGAACAAGAGAGTGGAAAAACTAATATAATTGTTGGGTTTATTTGATTTTTAGTAATTTCCCTTAATTAATTAATTCTCCTTTTATATACTGTATATAAACTTCTTACAACAGTTGCTTCCTGGAATCACAAATTTAATCCCCAAACTGTTAAACAATGAAAAATATGTGGAAAGTGTGACATACCTCAGCAGCATAAGTACAACCACGTATTTTCATCAGGTCAGTACCAGTCAGAACAATGTAAATCATATTACGTGCTCTTGTTAAGAAAAACCATTCACATCTAGATGCACAGATGTGATGTCAATATGACAACACAAGGATTTAGTTTCATTGGAACTGAGATCTTGCCTCTATAATTAACCAGCTGAATTTTACATACTGTGGCGTATTCCAGAAACAAACTTTCTTTAGACAGCTAGAACTTCTTTCAAAGGAATCTTGCATTTTTATATGAGATAAATATCTTTTGTCCCTAAGGATTTGTTAAGGTTGCTGTTCTGTTTTTTTTCTTTTTTTTCCTAAAGTAAAAATTGGTACAGTTCCTAGTATCTTGTATCTTTTTTTTTTTCCATTTTGAGATTGAAATCCACAAAATGCCATGCAAATCTGTTCTTTAGTTTGTGAAGTAAATTCCCTGATGCTTCTTTGACGCAAGCTAGTTGCATTTTCCTTCAGCACAGAACAAGGGACAAGGATAGTAGATTAATCAGCAAAGTACAGTGGAGCAATCCTCTTCTCTACACAAATGTAAAGTTCTCACCTATGTGCCTAGTACAGAAATCATCAGTGGCACTGTGCTTCCTTTCCCATTTTACCATGTCACTTGGTCTTGAGAAAGGTGAAGGAGAGTTGCCATAGCGGGGATGGAAAAACATTTACTCCTCTTTTGCATCCCATAAAACAAAGCCATAAGCCTACTCCATTTTAAAACCTTTCAAAACTTATTCTTACATAAAGGAAAAAAAAAGTGCAGTTATAATACTTAGTCTGCCACAAATATGCACTATATATTCATGCCCAAAAGATTCTAAAACTATTATGTTCCATTGCTGTGCAGCAGCAATAAGGGTTCTTCAAGAACATCAGACTCAGTAAGACATTAAATTGTGAGCGTCTAACAGTTGCCCAAGTTGGTATAATTATACAGGACATAAAACATCATTTAGGTAATCTTGCTGTCCCTTCACTTCCAGTTTGACCTGGATGTAAACACACCAGCAAGTGCTGGGCACTCTAACTGAGGAAAAAAAGTGATTCAGGTAGGCAGTGGCCAGATGAGAGGAACAAGAACAATTAGTAACAAAAAATATATAAACTACTAGAAAATACTGAGGGGAAAAGAGATTTTATTAAGCTTGGGTGAAAAAAAAAAAAATCCAAAACACAAACAACCAAATAAACCAATCCCCACCCCATCTTTTAGCATACATGAGCATAATTTTCCAATCTATAAAAAAAAACAAAAAAACCCAAACAAACAAACAAAAAAACACAAAAAAACACACAAAAAAACACAAAAAACCCACAAAACACAAACAAATAAACAAATACCCAAACAAACAAACAAACAAAAAATCACTGTAAAGAACACTCACTTCTTTACCTGCCAGCCCTCAAAGACAGAGAAATTTTGGGTGTCAGAAAGATTGTGGAATCATAAAAGAACTATAGGGAAACACTTTCTAAAAGCTCAAGGATAAACTCACAAAGGAGCATAAGCATTGGAGATCAGTAGAATGCTTGTCAGGAATCTCTCAGTCCTTCTGTCTATTTTCTGTCTCTCTACTGGAATAAAGTGTCAAAAAAAGACTGAGTAGAGCTCTTTTCTTCCCTCTGACTCTGGGATTTTCCATTTTAACTCTCTTTTATATAAAGAAGCATTTTCAGTCCCTGCTGTCCCTGTCCATCAAAGAAAAAACTTAGGCAACAGCTGGCTTATCAGAAGTCAGTATGACAATCGGAACAGAGTGGCAATCAGGAGAGCTACAAGAGAGCAAAGTCACAGTAAAATGAACACCACGTTCAAAATCTTGACTTTTCTCACCATAACTTAGTAGACTTTTACCTAAGGCTTCCTTTACGATCAAATAAAAATATGAGACAATGAAAAATCTTTCACATGCTCAGCCCTGACCTAGGGAATTTATTACTGCAACAAAAAAGATGGAAATCTGAGCATTATAAAACCTAACTTTAAGATTTAAGAAATCTTACTTTGATTTTCTATTCCTATATTGCAACTGCTCACACACACAAAAAAATTTAGAATACTTCCACACAATGGCCATACCTTTAGTTAGATCAGACCCATGCTCTTCACTGACTTTGATGTATATACCTTGATCTGCCTCAGGCTGAAATCTGGACCTTTTGCTTTTACACTTTTGTTCTAAGTACTTGCGATAGCAACAAATTTTCTAATCAGATAGAAAGTAATAACTTTTTCTTTCCATTTCAAATTCCTGTATTGCATTTATTTTTTTCTGCAGTCTTGTTTTACAATATTACTTCAATACAAGTGATGCGTGCCATTTCAATACAACAGAAAAAATGAAAAAAAGAGATGATTTAATGTCTGAAAAAAACCCATAGGATAAGAAGTAGGAATACTCTTAATCAGTTTTTCTGACACAATGCAACATTACTTGAAGCATGTGGCTTTAGTTTTACTGGTTCTGATTTAAGGATATGAGAGAGATGGGAAAGGAAATCAGTAATGGACACTGTGCCTATTGATTATTGCTTTGCAGGCATTAGGTCGATCGGAGATGGCCTTCAAATAGTCAGGTGAGATAACTAATAGAAATAAAGATGAATCAACCTAAAATTCAAAATATAGCATAGGAAACTTGTGGGTGACCCAAGGTAAATACTTCATACACCTGAACAAGTATATATCTCTACAATCTAGATGTGTGTATATTGCTAGTCATCTGGTTTCACTTCATAACTAGTGAAGACTCATTTAAAATACAATTCACCCCAACGAGGATGTCCAAAATGTCAGATGAATTACACCCTGAAAATGCCTAGTTCTCCTTATTGACTGAAAAAAATAGCTTATGCTGATTATCATTGACTCAATACTAATCTAAAATTATTTGAGATTAATATCACAGTTAATACATTATTATTACCTCAGATAGCTATTTAAAGCTAGCTGGGACATCTCATGAGGCCTGCAAAACATGTAAGAGATGTTTGTTCTGCAACATCATCTTTTCCACAGTGGGAAAATCATGGAGAGAAGGGGGCCACTTCTCTAAAGTACACTGTCTGGATGAATGCAGACTTAAAACAGAAACTGGTGGCTTTGCAAGTCACCTTCAACCAGTGAGACTGTGATGTACATGCACATAAATCCAAGTTTTCTTAACTTTTCCACTCTTTCAGATTAGTAGACAAATTGTAAAGGGATTTTTGGTAGGAAACAGACAGAACAATTGGAAGAATGAGCCTTCTAATCATGAGAGAAGCATACACTGCAGCAGTAACTAGCCAGCAATAAATAAAACTAGTCAGATGATGTTCTGTATTTTAGAAGATCAGACAATCATTTCCAGAAAAAAAAAAAAAGCTACAGAAAGGGACATTACGCATTCACTTCTAACATGTCTTTTTCTACAGAAATGAGTGATTCCAATAATTATTCAGACAGTTCACAGTATGCTTTGCAAATAAATTAAAAGCCTTTGATAGTAAAGTGATGGACATGTGTAAATAGGTACATAGATATTCAGTTTTTTAAAAAATCAAACAAATCTTTGCAGACTTTTTTTCCTTTTCCATATTTTACCCAGATACTACTGCCATTGTTTCTGCTTAGGAGAGGGCTCCTTGTTTCTGAAGTATGAAAACTCATTTACCAAAAAGACTTTGATTTTATCTAATTCTGTCACATTTATGTGCATCTTTCTTATAATACGCTTAAGACAAATAATTGGTGGATCAGTCAAAACCTGCTGCTGCTGCTTGAAGGGCACATTTACAGCCACATCTAGTTTCAGACAAAATAAACAAAAAACCTAGAAGTCTTAAACTGAGCTGAATTTAGCCCTGATGTGTCCAAGACACCAACACAGGTCTTGCCATCTCTCAGGAGTTACATGGAACCTGTGCCCTTCTGGGTCATCAGCTAGAGGCTGGATTAGAAACCCAACGACATCTTAAACCCTTGATGGCACCTCCATCAAGCCACTGTTCTAAACAGAGAAATGCAGTTTATATTGAGGAAGAACAGTTAAACTGTCCCCTGGATGAATCTCAAGTTGAAAGAATGTTATAGTTTCAATACTCAGTTGGAATTCCTTCCAAAGCTTGCAGGCAACGCCTTAGAACCGATAAAGGGTTT
>JAWWEE010000122.1:32780969-32863942 GCA_035221455.1 Xenops minutus | reverse complement strand
TTTCTAAATTTAAAGGAGAGGAATTATTCATTGGCCAACATAAATATCTTAGTTCTCCCCTCGAACTAAGACAAAGAATTAATCTGTTTGAAGTCTGTGGAAAATTTCAAAAGAGTGGTGGTCTACAAAGACTAACAGAGGCACCCGAAGGAGGTACTCTCTGGGAGTGCTCTGCGGTGAAGGCTAGAAAGGTTAACACTCAAAGATACAACTTGAAGAATCTTTTTCTAATATCCAACCTAAATCTCCCCTGACACCACTTCAGGCCATTCCCTCGGGTCCTGTCACTGGTCACCACAGGGAAGAGAACAGTGCCTGCCCCTCCCCTTCCCTTCAGGAGGAAGTTGTAGATATCATATCATATTCATTACAGATGAGTCAAAATTTCCTCTCTGCCTTGTGCTGAAGTTTTCTTTACACTATAATTGAGGATGGTTTTTAGAATTGAGTTTCTCTAAGGGACCTTATGTGCTGACGGTATTATTTTTAATACTTTATATCTTGTCAGTAAGAAAATGCTCTTGAAATTAATTTCATATTGGTAAAGAAGGCCTGAATTTTATTTAATTTGTTTTGATATTAAGCTGCTTAACTATATAATTAGAAAATAATTACTTTAATGCCATTTTACCAGTTCTAAATTGAAGATTAAACTTGTATATTTAAGACATAATGAGAGTGCATCAGCATATATTCTGTAACTCTGATCCTTGGACCTCCTTATGGTCCAGGGAGACTTGTTTTGTAACATCTTGCTGAAAAATGATTTTTAGAGACTAACTTCACAATAGGGGCAGAACAAGACAGAAGTAAAAATACTTTTTTTTTTTTTTTTCATTTAGGAAGAGGATGAATAATCATGGAAAACAAGGAAAAAAGAACAAAGCAAAGTATGAAAAATGCCCCCAAATAAACACTGAAATTTTTCCCTGGTGCTTTTCAACAAATACTAAATATATATCTGTTTAAAAGCTTAATTTCAAATAACCTAAGAAAAAAGATTGGTAAGTGAAAAAATCCTCAAAGACTAGTATCAAAGTGACTTGAGAGACTAAACAGAACAATCCTTCAGAGAATCACATATGGATTTAACAATTCAAAAAAAAATAATTTGGAAATCCAGGGTTATAAATTATGCAAACATAATAAGATTTATCTAAATATATACAGTAAATTTCTAATTTCTTTGTAACTTCACAAATAAACATGCTCACTGCAGTGGCACTGGCAGTGCTATTAGCAAAATTATTTAACAGGATTTGTTCCTTTATAAAATGAGAGTAAGCAAATGCGTTAAAAATTAGTCAAAAAAGGTTCTTTAATTATTATATTTAATTATTAATATATTATGTGTTAATTACTATATACAGACACTGAAGTTTTTAAATTTTATGAGATCTGTGATTTATGCAGAAGACTAGATACCATTAAAAGAAAAAATAAATTAAAGGGCAACAGGACTAAGTAATATGCTTACTTAGTGCACTGGTAACATAAGATTCTGGTTAGCTGCAAATGTTTATAAGAGATTACCAATTTAAGTAGTTCTGTTATTTTTTGTACCAAGCTCATATCTGAGTTCCTGGTTCTTTTGAATACTTTTATAGCTTACCTGGTAAGTTTTACACAATGTTGCTCAAAGACATATACAAAGTGCTAAAGTAGACCTCAAGGGTCCTTTTTATTAGAATAAGAGAATCATGGAATCAATAAGGCTGGAAAAGACCTCTAAGATCAAATCCAACCATTAATCCAGCACTGTGAGGTCTACCATGAAACCATGTCTCAAAGCACCACATCTATATCTGTTTTGAACACTTCCAGGGACAGTGACTTCACCACTTCCCTGGGCAACCTGTTCCAAAGCCTGGCAACACTTTCAGTCAAGAAAGTTTTCCTAAAATCCAATCTAGACCTCCCCTGGCACAACTTGAGGCCATTGCCTCTCATCCTTGTCACTTGTTACCTGGGAGAAGAGACTGACACACACCTTGCTACAACCTCCTTTAAGGTAGTTACAAAGAGTGATAAGGTCTTCCCTGAGCCTCCTTTTCTCCAGGCTAAACACTTCTAGCTCCCTCAGCTGCCCTTCATAAGACTTGTGCTCCAGATGCCTCACCAGCTCTGTTGCCCTTCTCTGGAAAATCTCCAGCACCTCAATGTCTTTCCTACAGTGAGGGGCCTGGAGCTTAACACAGGATTTGAGGTGTAGCCTCACCAGTACTGAGTGTATGGTAAAGGGGAACTAGATACAACATGAAACATGAAGCTTAGGGCCAAAGGAAAAAGAAGCTACACTGGCTTCCAGCTCCTCATGCAAGAATCCACAACAATCCAGAATCATTGAAGAAAAAAAAAAAAAAGCTTCTGGGCAGTTCTTTCATTTTCGACTACCATGATACCTACAAAGAAAGCAGGGGAACAGGTCTCCAGGGAAATGTTCTCCCTACAAGTGTAGTTTGATCACATCTTTCAAATAGTGTTACAGTACTGAAAAGGGGGAACAGCAGAAAAATAATTTGTGCCTTCCTTAAATGCCCTCAAGTGCCAAAGAGTTGCGTTTCAAAACCAGTGTGATATGAATGTGTTATAGCTATCACAATTACTGCTAATTGCCAGTTATGGATCTTTTCCCAGCTTTATAGTTTGAGCTTCTGCCTGCTGCTACACTAGTGTACAAATCTGAAACAAATCAACAGAAGAGCTATTTCCTCATATCTATTGCATGAGAAAATAGACTGTAAGACAGCAAAATACACCAGGAGGGTTCCCTAGCTAATGAACCAACCCAGCCAAGGTCTGGCATGAAACAGGGCACAAACTGCTCAAAGAGGTAAACATCAGCTCCTGGCAAACTAGCATATAGTCTGTTGCAAAGCTATCTATCACACTGTCAAAGGTATCAAATCCTCATTGCTGTGAAGGGATCTCTGCCACCATGGCAGAGACATTTTGCTACTATCTAGTGTCACTCAACTATAAGATACTTAGCTTTAACTTTCAGTCCCACACATAGCCATCATTCTTTTCTCCCTTGCAACCCTTCTCCTTCCTCATATTTCAGACCTAAATAATGGGAAAGAGTTTGCATTTGTTAACTAATCACTCAAGTCAGACACTGATCTATTAATGGAAAATTAACTGCCAATATGAAATAATCTGAAATCTATCATCTAAGCACAAGCTGTGAACATTCTTGGTGTTGCTCTATTGTAGGTTGCTGAAATAACTTTTCCAAGTAATAAATCTAGTCCCTTCTAATGCTGACATATTTTGTATCTTCTTGATATTACATGAAACTGAAAATAATTTTGCTCAGGAGAACTATCTGAAGAGAAATTTTATGACAATTTCCTCTTTTTTGGTTTTGATTTCTACAAAAAAAACCCTAATGGAATACTTAAAGCAGATTTGAAACATACATCTTGATAATTCTAAAAGCAACTGCCTTAACTATATCACAGCTAAACCTCCAGTTTGATAAATAGCAGTCCATTTGAACAAACTGAATTGCCATCATTGCATATGAAGTAACAATAGTAATGGATAAAGGTCATGTCTGATGCAGATAACAAATCTTACTAGACTGTTCTTACAAAGGTTGCTGTATGAGCCATGTATCAGTTGGACAGCATCCTATGTGTGAGAGGGAGAAAAGCAGTCTGAAGGTAATGAAGCTGATGATGCAAAGGCTAATGGGTCTAAAGGTAAGAGGACACCTACTGGAAATCCGTTTTCATACAGCCTCAACTCAAGACTTATGTTTGGATCATTAATTCATCTTTTTATCCTGCATGAGTGCTCCTTTTCCCCAGCCTCTGTCTTTGATTGAAGAAAAACCTCAGTATAGACACAAGTCCCAGTTCCTCCTTCAGCTGACAAACCCAGTTTTCCTTCATATTTCCCAAGCAAAATGTGACTTTGATCATGCTTCATTTATTAGAAGTTGTTTATGGGCATTATGTGCAAACTCAGATTTTATTGCTCATAATTTAAAAACAAAATAGCTTCCAAAGCCAAGAGCTTTTATAAGGTCCTACCAGGACTTCGGAGCTGCTTCTTTGTCTTTCAGAATGGTATCACCTCACTGGAAAAGTTTTGTCTTTTCTTCTCAAACCCAATCAGAAACTTCTCAGCAAAAAATTTTGAAGTTGGCTTACAGGTATTTGTCCTCAAATTCAACACAATACTTTTGACCACTTACTCTACAATCCTATCAGACCTGTCAGTCATCTAAATATACTCACTGCCTCTGTACTGGATAATGATGTTGCCTACATATCTGCATGTAGCTCTACATGATCAAAACATTCTGGACAATAAGTAGGTGTTTAATCTGGGGGATCAGTTGGGAAGAGATGTGCCAAAGCCATGTGTTCGGTGCCTGTTGGCGTTGTGAAATCTGTGAGGTCAAAGGGATCTCTCAGTGCTTCAGACAGGTCTGGGATGTCTGTGCTCTTCCCTGATGCCAGGGCTCACCTGCTTCCTGCAAAGCACATGTGGGAGCTTAACCAAGAAATACATGCCATTCAAACACTATATGCAATAACCGGAAAGATGAGTTCTCCTTTTAAACCTTACAAGTTACTCTTTGGAGGTGTCTGACTTGCTTGCTTGACTGCTTACGGAGATTGAGTTTCCAGCTAATAATTACTCTATAAAGCCAGATTCTAATTATTAAGGGATCAAAACACATAAATTAGTCACACTGAGTCGAAATTCAGAATACAGATCTATACAGACCTGTAATCTCAGCAGGCACTTCTGTTATTGTCTGCCTTCATTCCTTCTACCATTTTACCAGGATGAAGGGTAACTATCATATTTATTAGCACTTTTCAAAGTTTAAAATTGTACATGTAATAGAGACATACTTGCTGACAGCTACTGTCATCCTATAGTAGATTTAATAAAATCACAAATCTGGCCAGAATTGGCTTCCTTAACAGGAAAAAAAACGAAAACCAAGGCACATTTTAAAATGCATTTACGTATAAACCCCAGAATTTAGTGCAAGTGTTCGTAAGTGTTTCAGTCACTAGTGGGGTTCTGCCAGGCTCCATCTTAGGCCAAGTTCTCTTCAACCTCTTCATGATCAACTTGGACTGGAAGGTATATTAAGGAAGTTAGCTGACTATACTAAACTGCAAGGAGATGTTGACTCCCTCAAAGGAAGAGAAGCCCTGCAGAGAGACTTCAGCAAATTAGAGGACTGAGCAATCACCAACCATAAGAAGTTTAACAAAGACAAGTGCCAGATTCTGCACCTGGGATGGAGCAACCCTGGAGAACGAGATACTGAAGAGCAGTGCCACAGAAAGGAACATGATCGTGATTGATGGCAACTTGAATATGAGGCAGCAGTGCCCCGGCAGCCAGGAGGGCCAACCATGTCCTGGCGGGCATCAGGCAAAGAAAGCATCGCCAACCAGTCAAGAGAGGGGATTTTCCAGCTCTGCTCTGCACTGGGACAGCCTCACCTTGAATACTGGGTACAGTATTGGGTGCCACAATATAAGAAAGATATTAAGCTGTTAGAGAGTGTCCAAAGGAGGGAAATGGAGATGGTGAAGGGCCTTGAGGAGCGGCTGAGGGCACTTGGTCTGTTCAGCCTGGAGAAGAAGAGACAGAGGAAACCTCATTGCAGCCTACAGCTTCCTTATGAAGGGAAGTGGACAGGCAAGCATCGTTCTCTTCTCTGTGGTGACCAGTGACAGGACCTGAGGGAATGGCCTGAAGTTGTGTCAGGGGAGGTTTAAGTTGGATATTAGAAAAAGGCTCTTCACCCAGAGCGCTGGAACACACTCCTTGGGGAAGTAGTCACAGCACCAGGCTTGACAGAGCTCAAGAGGCATCTGGACAAGACACACTGTGTGATTCTTCAGGCTATTCCATGCAGGTCCAGAAGTTGGACTTGTGGGTCCCTTCCAACTCAGCATATTCTGCGATTCTATGATAAGATCAGGGTTTGAATTTGAACTGTTGGTGTTGATACTAATATATTTAATCATACACTTAGAATCTTTACTATTACTACTACAAATAGAGTTATTCTGGTTCCCCTAACTGCAGACAATCATTTAAGCTACAGCTAGCATTAAATTCTCTGTTAACAGTTTGGTAGTTTTGATATTTATAGTGTGGATATCATCCTTCTGAAATAGAAAATTAGATAATATTAGCACTTTTTTAGATTACTGTGCACTGAATTAGTTACATTGCTTTACAATTTCTGTTAAAAAATTGACTATTTCATGCTAAATGAATATTTGTCATACAAATTTGTATTACCTCTGAGACAACACTTTGTGCTGTATGGTGGGGGGACGAAAGGAAGCACCAGCTGCACAGGAGAGGTCACAGGCCTTCTGCACCACACTTCTGTGGGCACCAAGGAGAGTCCTGCACAGAGATGAAGTTGGCACACTGTCTCACACAGCCCTGAAACCCAAGAGTACAGTCAGAGGGGCTCTTGTCTCTTAGATGCAGCCTCGCTGAAAACACTCAGGCTCCCAGCAGGATAACCAATGCAGCCCTTCGCATATTCTGCAGTTTATACAACTATACAAAAGTGGTTTATTCTTGGGGGGGAGGAGGGAATTCATACCAAAGATCAGTTTGGGGAAAATTTATCAGAACATATTGACTTTAAAACTCCCTGATAATCCTGGATACTATTGGCAAATGTCCTCCCCTGTCTCTCTGCCTCACACACATGCTTTCCCACTCACTAGCAAATCAAATAAACCAGCAGAACGCAGTGCTATAAAATATGAACCAAACATTTTCTTTCCTGCTCCCAGGCGGTATCTTGTGTTCCCCAGACTCTCCTCACTCTAAGAATCTCATTGTTGCTGCCTAGTGTGGCAAGTTTAACAGTAAAATTTAAGCATTTCATATTAGCTCAGTGATTGCAACGTTTGCAATGTTCTGAGGAGCAGAAGTGCCTTACTCAAGCAGAGGAGGCCTAAAAACTAATCTTTCATTTTCCAGGGATGTATTCTTAGCTTTGGTTTTAAAAAAGGTAAAAATTCCAATGCTGTTTTGTATATACTCTGAACTAAACTCTGAAGCCTTCACCTTGGCTCTAGTTGCTTGGTGAAGTGCCCTCTCTGAGAATCCCTGAAGGTCAAACACCTCTGAAGAATTCAACAGTTCAGACGCCTCATCTCTGAACTGTAGTGGAATTTAGCTGCCACATGGCTGCACAGCTGGTCAAACTCCAAGCTACGCGGAGATGCTTAATCAGAGACACATAGAAAAACATGCAACCTAAAATAGATACAGTAATAGGAGTTTTCCAGCTAAGTGATAAAGGAAAGTACGTGGCCCGAACAGCTTTCTTGGTCTAATGTTCCACTTAAATTTGTGTCAAAAACTAAAGTTAGGCCACCTACATATTTCTCAGTTTAACTTAAGTTAAACCCTATACTATAAGTAAGAAATACAAAATTTTTTGCAATGTCAGAAGTAGAACAAAATGTCTTTGGACTTTCCAGAGATGTTCATACACACTTAAATATACTTTCAGCCTTGGTGATAGACTTCCCATAATTTACCATATGCTTATGCTTTTTTATAGTTACATTATGTCATCTACACACTATTTTAAATCCTTTCTTCATAAAGCCTTTTCCATAAGTCCTATTATTTCTTTGCTTTCATATATTAACAATAAATGCTTTCATTAAGATTAAATTGTGTTTCTCCACATGCTAATGGAAAAAGCACAATATTTCTGAAAGCAAACAGCATTCACACTGCCTTCACTAAGACAGCAACATGCTACTGTGTCTTTCTGAACAAATAGCCCAGCTTACACTTTTTTCTTTAAAGATTTTGGTATTTCTGTTAAGCCATATAGAAACAGACCTTGCTAAGAAACTTCATGCTTCTCCATTACAGAGGGTAGGTTTATGTTCGTTACTGTGAGGGTAGTGAGGCACTGGAACAAGTTGTCCAGAGAAGGTGTGGATAGCCCACCATGGAAGTGTTCAAGGCCAGCTTGAATGGGGCTCTGAGCAACCTGATCTAGTGGAAGGTGTCCCTGTCCATGGTATGGGGTTTGGAACTAGATGACCTTTAAGGACCCTTTCAACTCAAACCATTCTGTGATTTGATGATTTGTTATGGATTTTGTTCTCTCAAATGTGCTCATTTCTTTAACTTTTTTCCACTAGGGAAAAGTAAGCAGTTAATTGTGCGTAGCACAATTTCCTAGTAGCAATTCATAATATCTCCTATATTATAACACTTGACTGACATCCTTCACCTTCCTAAAGTTAATTCCAGAATTTACTGGTAGTAGAATTTCCTAGAGGCACCAAATGGTTGTATTTTACATTGAGTTCATTATAACAGGTAGGTTTTCTCCCCTTTCAAGCCCTAAATATGATATTGGTCTTGCAAGACCGTAACTTGTATATCCTGGCAAGTGATTTAACTAGTCACCTTCTGCAAAACTACATGACCAGTTTTGCAGTCATATAGTGCAGTAAGTCAGTGCTGTACATAGTAACAAATAGCCTACAAGTTGCCACTTCTTTTATAACACATCAGAGATCCAAAATCTACATTCCTGAGCTTAGATATCTTATTAATTTTTCTTCTACTGTATAGGAATTCAGAAGGATCCTACCAAGTATCTACCTACTGAGGTAGATACTCACATACTTTGGGTAGTCAATAAGCAAAGCATAGTCCTTGAAAACTTAAGTTGGATTTAGATGTAAATAAATGTTCCTGCATAAGATGATTCACAAAACAATTACTGCTTGAGAACCTAAGCATCTGTCCTACAAGTTTGCTGCAAGGCACCATTAGGCCTCTCAAATTTTGATGATGTACATGCCATGGTGCATTATATTCTTGGCTGGGCTGAGGCTTGCATCAAGCACATAATCACATTCTTATCCCTGAACAAATTACCAATCGTTTTTTAATCCACTAAATAGACATACACACTTACTCCAAGGTTACAGTAAATATGAGGAAATTTGGCTATGTTATTAGAGAATTGTCATTAGACAAGAATTTACATCTGTGATCAATATCACTTCCTGCATTGAAAAGATGTACTGAAGAGGTCCTACCTAACATTCTGGGAACTGCCTAGGAGAAATACAAGAGAGAAATCCACAGCCAACAAAATTAAGGTTGCAGGCGGATGCCATGATCAAAAGCCCCAGTGCTATTTGCTTATGAGGGTTTCACACATTGTATCCTAAAGGAGTACCCTAATTGCTGGATGATGTGATCTTCCCACATGACAATTAATCTCAGTTTGGAGGATCATTCAAAAAAGTTTACTTTTCCCCCTAGAGATAAGAAGTAAAAGAGGCCTAATATAGCTTTTCAAAAACATGTTCACTGCAAAAATGGATTACTTTGCAAATCCAAACAAGACTGATTTTCATCTAGATTCCAGTGCAATAGATATCTCTAAAGAGGAAAGAGGCATTACTGGTAAGTCTAAGATCATTAACAGCCAGAGCACTCCAGACAAGTGTTCTTACAAAGAACAATGAATGGTTAGACACGTTCAGAGGCCTAACTAAAGGGAAATCATTTGAGTAGTCCAGGATAAATATTGTAATTATAAAGGCTGAATCCACAAGCAAATTGCTATGAAGTCTTTTAGAAATGCTGTGTTATAACAGCACTGTTTCAACACCTGCCCAGCTGTGAGTTGTTCTCATGACTCTCAGTGCAGGCTGCCATTTTAATGTGACTTCCTCAGCAGGAAGTCAAGTCTGTGATGCATGTTTTGTGACAAAAGAAATGCTACAGTATTGACCACATGAGTAGATAGGGGAAATCAACAGATGAAGGATAGAGTATTTCACTGTTGGCATTTTCAGATAAACTTTTGTTTACTAAATTTCCTACAGTGTCCTTCCTGTTTTCAAAGAATAGCTTGTCAAGAACTTAAGTTGCAAAGGTAACCAAGGATCATTTTATTTCTTTCCTGAATTACCTGCATAACCTCCCTGTTTCTGCCTAATTTTTGCTTTATAGTTTCAGAACTTCACATTTATTCAAATACTGTACTGTTGTAAACCAAATATTATACAATTTCACAAACAAAATTACAGACCTATCTTGAGCTACCTTCTCCCTGAGCATCTAGAAATGTAATAAATAACTGAGATGAGAAGCTACATCACAGAATCATGGTATGCACCACTGTAATAGATCTGCAACAGGACTAGGTGCCTAGGGATGCTTTTAGTGTCTATATCAAACACAGGCGAGTTGATGTCATTCCAATACCCTTCTTCTTCTTAAATCATTTAAGCCTGGGGTTAAAAGTTCATTAAAATCAAATTACTGTATTATCAGATGACCAGACAGAAAAAATGAAAAAGCTGTGCAATTCGGTGCATCAGAGGGAAAGCATACCCACATTATACAGTATACTAAAGATGTTTCATGCACAAAGCTCACCTCTTACAAAGACAGGAAACTAATATGAAAGTAACTTTAAGAAGGGGACAGCTTGATACCTGAGTCTCCTCTTCTCCCTAACACTTATACAAAACAAAATAAGAACTGTATTGAGACATACCAAAAGGTACACCAAGTCCTATTTGCTGCCCAACAGTATGTACAGAAGGTTATATCGAAAGGACAAGCCCAGTACAAGCTCCCCATCATAGTGCCTATGGGAAGCATAGGTCACTGAGCTTCATTCAGAGTTATCAAGATTCATTAACTCAGAAAACAAGAGCAGACTTTTGCCTCTCCGTGTACTCTTAAATTCAGTATTGCAGCAGACTGAAATTCCTGACCTCACAGATGAAGAGTTAGACCAAGGACCTCTGAGGGTTTCAGGGGAAAGGTGAAAGAAGACACTGACAGCCTAACTAATGGCCTTTTTCATACTTAGCGACTTTCAAACTCTGATGTGATGATGTTTCTTTTCACCTTAGGTCAGCAAAGAGATCCTATTCACCATATCCTGTGACATCCCTGATGATCTGATCCAATTCCTCATAGTGGAGCCAAAATAGCAAACTGAACTGAAACATCCACTGTTATATAACAGTCATCCCACCATTATCTCTGAATTTTAATAACTTTTTCTCAAGTACTTCTTTCTGGTGGTATAGACTTCACTAAATGCCTACACTAAAAAATAAGGACAGAGACAGCACAGCACACCGTACCATTTCAAATGAAAGCCAGGGGGTTAAATATTTGCTTGAATACTTGCCCTTGCACTCTGAGATGGTTATGTACATTAGCCCAGGGTGACCTTGATGTGTGATATTCTTGCAGACAATCATGGCTCTGACTATCGTTTTGGGTTTTGCTGAACATCACTGTCAGAGTCTGCAATGAACAACATAGTGATTTTTGTGCATACATACATAAACCAGCTTCACAGAAAGACTAGGGTCTTGGAGCATTGAGAACAAAAGACAAAGGGGTAAGGGAGACTGGTGAAATAAAAAATAAAAACCTGTCTCAAGGGAAGTCTGATTAGAGAGACAGTTCAACACTTCGTAAACCCCAGTCCTGAAGCCACAAGCTTAACTGGGAGTATTACTTTAAAAAATATACAAGACACCAAAAATTTGCCCACCAAATGTTTTGAGAGTCTTCAGTTCTTAATACCTTGAGATAGTCTAAATAGAGAATGCTGACATGTTTTCCCAAGGGACACTTTTAATATGGGAGAAAATATTAGAATTTTGGCAAAAGCTAAAAAGGAGATTACATACAACCAAGTAGAGTATTCCACAAAGCACCAACCCAGCACAGGCTGGGCACACCACTGTGTGGCACACACCACTTAGCAGAATCTAATCCATTGGCTTTAAGTTACCCAAAATAGATTAAGAAAAGAGTAAAGAAAGAAAAGAGATTAAGAGAAGGAAAAAGAGTAAAGATAAAGAAGGAGAGAGAGTAGGAGGAGAGGAAATTGTTAAATACCTACCACCCAAGAGTCCTATGGAAATCTGGCTTCACACAGCAATGGCAGGTCCCAAGAGAAAAAGCGGCTGAAGCCCTTGTGCTCCTGTATTTATGTGTTTTGGCCACCTGTGGCCACTCCTCCCAAGACCGAGGTCTCCCAGCAGGAGTGAGGGGTGGTGTAGCCAGTCAGAGGCTGAGTTAGGGGCTCCAGGGGGCATGGTGGGTGCCCAGGCTGCCCTTTGGATTGACTGATTCAAGGCTGCCATGTGGACTCCATGAGGCTGCAGCCCTGCTATGTCAGTTCCAGGGCTGACCCTTCACACCACACACTTCAGTTATTTCCACACCAATAATAATAAAATAATCCAGTGGATCACAGACTTAACACTCTTAATGGCAGGAAGTCAGTTTTATTACCTTCCCCAGTAGTATTTTGTTTAAATATTTGATGTGTGTTGATTATTTTTTACATAATCAAAGAAATTTACATTAAAAAGCAGTGTTTTTAACATCTTGGTGGCTTACTGTACAACATTACATTCTATAACTATTGTACTGAAATGAGCTCTTGGGAAAAAAAAAAAAGTTTTCAAAGAAATTGAGACAGAGAATACTACTGAGAGTGAGAAATAACTAAAGTTCTTTGCAATGCTGCAGAATCATGGAGAAGATTTATGTGGGCTTTTGAACGTATGCATTACCAGCTGGACTTAAAAGCAGTTACAAAAAGGTATTGCTATTATTTGAATATAGCAGTACCTGAAGTTCTCCATTTCCTTATTACTTCAGTACTAGCAGATAATGAAAGACATGTCTCTGAAAGTGTGCAGGAGAAATACTGTACTCCTAAGAAAAGTGAAACTTTTGAAGGACATCATTGTCATCACATGCTCCTCTCAAAGAACAGAATTTCTTTCATTTCTCTAAATTTGAGGAATATTTGACTGACAGTCACTTAACAAGTCAGCCATGTAATTATGGCTTACTGACTGATTCCATTAGAAGAGATCAAATAGTGATTGGAATCAAAGATATAAAGCTACTGGAATGACAGCTACAAGATAGAAACCTAAATCAGGAGAAGCAATAAGGACATGTCAAAAAGATGTTAGAAGAAAATTGAGATGCAGTTACACTGGATAAACAGATTATCACAAGGGAAAATTGGAAAACAGAAAGACAATATAAAGTTAGAAATATCTTAGAACTGCAAGAAGCTGTGATGGACAGAAAACACATTAGCTGGAGAAACATATACAGATTCAAGCATCCAACATATATATTTAGATGCTATGAACTTAACCATTTTACAATATTTTTTTTTCAATTTAATGATATTCAATATCAGCATTTGAGTGCTCTGTACTAAGAGAAAAATGGGGGGGAAAAAACAAACCTGGAAAGGACTTCTAGAGAGAACCTTAATCTTCAAAAGCTGAAAGCAAGGATGACAGAGGGCTGACATCTTGCTCTACACACTGAGGGAACGCTTCTGATTTATAGGTTGGCTATTGATACCATTTTGAATATTAGACAAGAAAATGTAGCATGAACTTTTGTGTGACAAAATAAGGTCATTAGAATTCCACCAAAATAACTTCAAGAGGAAAAATAGTTCCTCCTGAAGAATAATATGATCTTGAACCAAAAAGCAAAAGTGAAAATTAAACTGCTTACATTTGTTTGAATTGTTAAATCCATAAATATGCTAAGCATTTACGAGCAGGTCAAATTTAAAATTCAAAGAGAGACCCTGAAGCTGTGATACATAATTAGACAATTAGCCCATATTTACAGATACTAGGCAAAACAGTTCAATGTTGTATTATTATTCATATTTCCTTAAGTTTACTTTAAATACTGCATTCAGTTTTGGTCCCCTCACTTCAAAAGGGACATTGAGGTACAGGAGCATATCCTGAGAAGGGCAACAAAGCTTGTGAAGGCTCTAGACATGTCTTACGAGAAACAGCTGAGGGAGCTGTGTTGGTTTAGTCTCACAGCTATCTGAAAGGGAGTTATCGTGAGGTGGGGACAGTCTTTCTGCAAGGCCTGTAGTGAGAGGACAAGAGGAAATGGCCTTAAACTGAGCCAAGGGAGATTTGGATTAGATATTAGGAAAAAAGTTTCACTGTTAAGGAGGTTAGGCATTGGAATAGGTTGCCCAGGGAGGTGGTGGAGTCACGTCCCTGGAGATGTTTAAGACACATCTGGATCTGGTCCTGGGTGATGTGGTTTAGTGGTTTAGCAATTACAGTGGTAGTTTTGGGTTGACAGTTGGACTAGATGATCTTAAAGGTCTCTTCCAACCTTGATGATTCTATGGATTCTTGGAGAATCAATGTGAAAATCCTAATGTACATTGGTAATATATTTAAGAGGAATAGTATGTCATATAGGAACATAAATGTGTATTTGCAGAACATGAAACTTCAGAAGATTTTTCTCTGGTGGTGGTTCATAGTTTAATGAACAAAAGATACAAAGTCTACTCCAAACTTGTCTAAGATTCTTTTTGAGGAGAGTCTGTGTTTCAGCATTTAACATCACAGGTATCTGTGACTGAACAGTCTGATGAACAGAGAATTGAGACAGTTAAAAGATAATTCAAAAGTTTACAGAGGTTGGAAGGGTTTAGTTCTGCTAAACTTAAGGGCCTCACCTTTACAGCACAGTACATCACTATGGAAATTATGTTTAGCAGGGCAGAGCCAATTCCTCATTTAGCAGAACTGCAGCAGACAGTAGAACAAATTGTAACATGCAGCAAAGAAAACTGAGAAAGACAAAAAAATGCATGGTATAACAGGGATTCAAAAGTATGAAATCTATTATAAAGTGAAGCTTCAGTTCATTTCTACATCAGTAAATCATGAACTTGAAAAGACTACAGCTGTCAGAAAGGTTACTCCTCATTTCTGTGAGGTACAGAAACCTGAAGATGGGGGTTTGAGGAAAGCAAAAGGTAGGTGACAACCAATTCTTAACAACAAGCAGATAGAATCTGCAGACAACCCACACCTCGATTCTACAGTGACCCCAAGAGAAACAGTCACAGAGACAGCAAAGGAGCTGAAACAGAAGTTTCACAGAAATTCAACTGCAATTCAGGAAAGATTCACTGAGCATTTCTAAAACATTTAATGGAGCTGTAGTACTGTTTGACAAAAGTAATATGCAGTCATTTTTAGTAACTGAACCACATAATCAAGAAGTTAGACACATAAGTAACATAAATATCTAGTCCATCTATGCTGAGTTTTAAGCAATGCAGGTTGCACAATTCACAAAGAACAGTCTCTGTTCCCTGTTAGTTTTGTGGCATCTTCACGGCACGTACATCATAGTGTTCTTGTCCATCAGTGAGTTTATTGCATAGTCTTATCAACTCCCATGGAGAACTCTTTTCTTTAGGTCAGTAAGGTCTTGAGTTTTTTATTCTGATTGTGTTCCACTTTCTACTTCTCAAGATGTGAATTGCTGCCTTTGGCAGCTGCCAACTACAAGAACACTATGTGACTCTGATGCTGACTCCACGCAGGCAGTTGTACTGCTGGATCAGATTTTCTTGCCCTGCCTGTTGAACAACCAGGCTGCTTTGTGTGGCTGCCTTAGCTCACCTTGCTCTCTCTACTGTCTCTTATAGATCCCTGCCAAAGTGCCCTCAAACTTTGACTTCAGCTGCAAAAAAGTGCAAGTGTTCAAAAAAAAAGTTATATTAATTTGCATTAATTTTTACCATGATTTATGTAAATTATGTAAATTACAAGGAGCTTTAAAGCCTCTGGAAATGTGCTCTAGTATTCTACATTATCACAATATTTGCTTGACCTAGGCCTGAATATGTGTGAAGTCTCTGGGAAATACAAATTTATCTGTAATTCATCTAGCAACATGGACAAATTGAAACAGCATGAGAAAATCTTGATTGTGACAGCAATTATGCAAGATATGCCAAAACTTACCTTGTAAAAAGCTCAGCTTTTATAATTTATTGCACATTTTACAGGTTCAGAAATTTATAAGCTTAAATGTCTAAGCACAAATTTACAGATCACTTAGTAAAGGTTAATAGTGAACTGGAAATGCATACTTAGACAATAAAGGAGTTTACCAGCCCTGCAGAACAGGTCTGCTTTTATACAAACTGTAATATTTTTCAATGTGACAGTCAGTGTGGAAAGGACTACAGCTGAACTGAGAACAGCAGTAAAATATTCATGTATCCCTTCATCTCTGTTCATTATAGCTGTGTTGGAAGCCATGATATGGTTAGAAATTACTGTAGATCTCTTTTGTCTAAAACACAGGCATAAAGGATGATACTTCTGAATAGTGTGATGCTGCTAACTATTAAAATTTATATTTTAATTGTGATCACTCTATTGCTGCATTAGTTGTGGCAGGAAAGTTTAAAATCAGACTTTGAGTACAGATCCCACAGGCATCCAAATTGAAGGCTGATGTAAATGCAAGCAAGTTAGCCTGAGTTTTTCCTCCCTTTTCTTGGATTGACATTACTTATTTCAATACCAAGCCTAGGTCTTTAACCTAAGGGTTCTATCCTTGAATGAGAAATACATATGGCTGGGGTTTTTTTATGAGAAAAGTAAAGTTTATATTTTTTTATTACACATTTCAAAGTTTTTGATTTTCTTTATTTAGCTTACTAGCTTATTCTAAAACAGGGAGATATTTCAATAATTTTGCAACTCCAGAAACGGAGCAAGAGCTATTATAAGTAGATTGAAACTCAGTAGTATGTATTTGTTGAGCAGTGGATGTTGGTATGAACATCCACTGTGGGTAAGGATTCATATCCTGCGGTGACTATAAGGAAATGTCACGCATCAATGATACGTTTTAAACATTCTGCTACAGGCATGTGTTTGATGTGTTTTAAATACTGAACTCTTGAGGCGATCATGGAATCACAGAATATTCGAGGTTTCACAGAATATACCAAGTTGGAAGGGACCCACAAGGTTGGAAGGGATCTAGAAGATGATCAGGTTCAACCACTCTCTGCTTATGCTGTAGCCAGCTGCCCAGGACTATGTCCAAGTGGCTTTCAAACAGCTTCCCTGGACACCCTGTGACAATGCTCAATCAACCTCACAGAAAAAAAAAAAAAAGTGTTTCCTGATGCTAAGACAAAATCTTCTGTGTTTCACTTTGTGTCCATTTTGTCTCTTGAACTAGGCACTACTGAAAAGAATCTGGTTCCATCCACTTTGCACCTTCCTTTTGGGTATGTATAGATATTGACAAATTCTCTCATGAACCTTCAGTTCTTGAGTCCAAACAGTCCCAGTTCTCTCAACCTCTGCTTGTGCAACAGATGCTCCAGTTCTGTAATCATCTTTATGGCCCTTTGCTGGAGGCATTCCAGTAGTTCTACATCTCTCTCATACTGAGGAGTCCAGAACTGGACACAACCCTCTAGCTGTGACCTCACTATGTAGTAGAGGGGAAGGATCCCCTCTCTTGGCCTGCTGTCAACATTCCTCCTGATGTAGTCCAGGACACTATTAAACTCTGCCAGGAGCACACATGGCAGGGAAGTGTACTTTTCTATCTCTCTTCACCTTGGTGTGCACCAGGTCCTTTTCTGCAAAGCTGCTTTCAAGCTAGTCAGCCCTCAGCATACATTGCTCTTGGGAATGTTCCTCCCCAGGAGCAGCAGTTTGCACTTCCGTTTGTGAAACTTCTTGGTGTTCCTGCCAGTCCATTTCCCCAGCATGTTAAGGTCCCTCTGGATGGCAGTACAATCCTCCAGCTTATCAGCCACACTCCGCAGTTCGGTATCATCAGCAAACCTGCTGAGAGTACACTCTGCCCCATCATCCAGACCTTTAATGATGTTGAACGGGATTGGACCAGCTATTGATCCCTGGGGTACGCTGCTATTTAGTTGCCTCCAGCCAGACTTTGTACCACTGATCACCACCCCTTAGTACAGGCCATTCAGCCAGTATTCAATATACCTCGCCATCTGTTCATCTAGCCTGTGCTTCAACAGTTTCTCTATGAAAATCTTACAGGAAATAGCACTGAAATCATTACCGAAATCTAGGAAACAGCATCTACTGTTCTACCCTCATCTACCAAGCCAGCCATTTTATCGCAGAGCATTATCAGTTTTGTCAAACATTACTTCACCTTGGTGGATCCACACTGACTACTGCAGTTCATTTTCTTCTCCTTCATGTGCCTAGAAGTGGTTTCCAGGACTGGGTTTTCTGTCATCTTCCTGGGGAGTGAGGTGAGGCTGATCAGCCAAATGTTCCAGAATAGTAGTTTTCCACCCAGGAACACAGAACTATTCTTTCAGTGATTATTCTTTGCTATTACTGAACATGATCCCCTAATTCCAATTTTTCTGCTCACATTAGTTCACACCAATTTATTTCTTATGTTCTAAACTAGTCTTTGTCTCCCTTTGATTGCTAACCCATAACTCATAGATGCACAAAGCCTTTTTATGGTGAGGAACTAGTTAATAAATTTCAGCATGAACACTCTTGTTTGCACAAAAAGCAAAAAAGATCATTCATGCTCCAATAACCTTATTCACACACATAGAAGCTCTTCTCCAAATATTTGTGTGAACAAAAGGAGTTTGCATGAATTTTTATTGGAAAATTGAGTAAATAAAGGTTGGTTCCTTGCTGAGTCATAGAGAAATTAACATTTGTAGAAAGTGCTCATGATCAAAATTATTCTGATTATACCTCAGTCAAAGTAGCAATCCTCTAAGCTTAACCATTTTTTATAAGCTCTGGAATAGATTTCAATGTATCTATCACCTCATTAACAGTAGAAATTGTTTTCTTACCTGAAAGATCTTGGCATTTCTAATTCTAATCCTTGGCATTTCTAAAGCCAGAGAGATTTGTCTGTCAAAAATTACCTGTTAGGCATTAAATAATTTTATTCAGATCTCAGCTCTAGATCAGTAAATTTGTAAACTTTTATTAATTTGAGAAAATTCCAATGTGTCCATCCATTTTGCCATGTAACTCCTGGACCATAGAATTTCTTGGTATATGTTTTGGACTGATATTCAAAGATCTATCTTACTTTGCACAGCTCAAGAGATACATGGATGTAAAGGCGTGGCGGGGGAGGGGGGGGGGCAGGGAAGGGGGAACCCACACACAAACACCACCAACCTCCAGCCAAAACACTGCCTGCCAGAGCTACTTAGGAAATTATCTCTATGATTTAAAATTACTTTCACTCTCCATGAAATGAAACTTTCAAAAGAGAAGTGAAGGAAGACAGGAAGAATCAGAAGAAAGGGGGAGGTCAGTAAGTGTGCAGCTGCTCCACCTGATTTGAGGAAGCTGGAACTTCAAGTCAAGCAATTTCAGGGCTTTATCACATATTGAATCACTTACCAAATGTGGAAAATCTCCAGCAAAGATGAATGAGTAGATTTCACTCTGTTGTGATCTGTAAACTAATAGGAAAAGCATTTACTTGAAACAGATATAAGAAATTTAAGCTGCTATTGTGAGCAAAGCATGACAGTTACAAGTGAGATTCTCTGACCTACTGAGTAAATACCATGAACATCAGTACATAAGTCACAGGTTAGTCTGAGACCTTACTCCTCTCCTCATTTCAGACCCAACCAAGCCTGCTACATATATAACATGGAAATTATTGACATGATTGGAATTTTTTAGATATTTCATTAAAACAGAAAAAGGTTGTCCAATAATATTTTCCATTTTCTCTTCTGCATAGGAACCTTGTCTCTCTGTCCTCCTTTTTCTTTATAGACATTATGACTCTGGAGGGGGATGAGTTCTCTGCCACTCCTCTCCAGAAAATAGCTCTTTATAATTTCTTAAATAATTTTCTTACACCTCTTTAATTACCTTCCAGTTATGACTGATCCTTAAGTCTACACTTCTTATAATACTAGAACCAATCTATTTTTCTTTCACTGAAAATCCTTCTGTGATTTTGAATACTTATAAGAAATGCAGTTTTTGATCTACTTCTGAGGAGCTTCCCCTGTTGCCACTGCAATGAAATTTACACCATTTGTTCTGGGCATAACCTTCAATCATCCCACATTCTAGTCATCTGATGAAGACTGACGTAAAGCACAGGTCCTTACATTATGCCAATCCCTCAATCTTGAAACAGAATACTGGGCACTGCTGACAAATTTACAGCAGCCTTGGTGCAATAATTTTCCTGAGAACCATTTTGGCACTGGGGACCACCGTGCTTCATGCAAGGTTCAAGAACCCCACAACCATTCTCAAAACACTGGAAGTTACCTTTGAATATTCACACTGGTCTGTGGCCAAAATTAATTAACTTTGCTTTAGGTGAATAGGTGTTCTGGCCCTAATCAGAAAAACCATTTTGGTAGGAGAGTTCACAGAGACATAGCTTGAGAACAGCTTCTATCTGTTGGTCTAATGTGGTAACATTGCTTAGAACTAACGAAATTGATTTGCCTTATAAGGGAAATTAATACACCATGAAAATAAAGAAAACTGTACACTTTAGTTTACTATCAAATAAAGTTCCTTCTATAGGCAGAAAAAAAAAACCTTCAATGAAGTTTTCAGTGCTAAATGGTGGCAGATGATTCAGAAAAAGAATAAATAGCATAAATTATAGCAAAACAGACTCTTTTAAAGTTCCTAGCCCATTTTTCTTTCTTTTTTCTTTTATTCAGAGAACTTTAAGTGGAACTGCAAGTGCTCTAATGTAATGCACAGTCCCTATGAAACACATTATTACATTGCATATTTCTTTAACTGCAGACAAAAATATTCTCATGGTTTATCAGCAGTGGTCTGAACTATTGCACCATGCAATACTACCATATTTCAACTAATACATCTGAAATCAGTAAGGTTAAGGTAGACTCTGATTAGTTCAAGAACACAACAGGTAGTCTAAAGTTCTCAGAAGCAATGACAATAAAGTATTTTCATTTTTTCTATGTGATGAAGGGGAAAAAAACAAATCAAAACGACATTAAATATTTTTCTGGTTTTGTGATGAAGAGATGGCAGCTGTAGAATCTTGCTAGAAGGGAGTGGAAACCACTGGATTTAATGCTTACCTGCAGCTCTGAAATGCTGCGTTCAATGACTCTACAACTAATTTCTACCAGATTCTGTTCTTACGAAGAAAACTAAAATAACGTGTTTTTTTCATGGGATAATTATTACCAGTGAGAGGGATGAGGAATCTACATGCTCAATAAAGAGCATGTATTTTGGTGCTTAAATATTTAAGTAAAATGTTTGCTTCAGGTGACCAGTTGACTATCACATATGAAAGCACTTTGAATAGGACCATTTGAGAGATGGATTGATCTACAAAGTTTATCTGCCTGTTGCCCAACAGTCTGTGCTCACCAGTAAGTAACCAAGAGCTTAGATCAAACTCTTTTGTTATGAGTACAATACATCATTCTAATTAGGATATAATTCTAGGTGGTTGTGTTCATTTTATTATATTTCTTAACTGCTATTGCATTGTTATACAGACGGCTTTTATATGTTCTCTTAGAATTTTCCCTCATTACATACTCCAAAGATGAATGTAAATGTGGTAAAAGACGTGATTTTTCATACTAATGAACAATACAATCTATTGAGAAACATCTCAATTGTTGCCAAATTAGTTTCAAACTCAGTGTTGCATAACTACATTTTATTGCATTATGAAAAGTATTTTAACATTTCAGAGAATGCCCACTGTATGGTGTTTGAGGGGAGGCGAGGCTTCTATCACATTTTATCAAAGATGGGACAACCTATCAGTACCATGGATACCACCATTTGGTTGTGTTAACCCTTCTGTGTGTACAGAAGTTCCTTCACTCTGCCCAGCTTCTCAAATACCTCAAGCAAGGACCTGAAGTGACAGCAGTTTCTGCATTTTTGTCTGATGCTCTCAACAGCTGTGAGGAAAATCCAGCAATAACACCTACTATGTGTGAATGATGAGGAGCCCGTAACGAGAAAAAACCTCCTCCACTGCAGAACTTTTCTTTTTGAGAAGACTTCTGGACCTGTCACTAGGTTGAAAAGCATTACAATCTGTATCTAAATATTACTCATTCAGTCCACTTTATCTTTTCTAGGTTTCGTGAAGAAACCACAAATGTTCCTTTATAGCACAATTTAAGTCCTGCCATGCTGCACTAAAGCTAAGGAAAGCTCTGTTTTGCTGAGAGATTTCTTGCTTCCATGAACAAATTCCTGTATTTACTGCTGCTCTGGCTCATGTCTTTCAATGCGTTGTAACTAATGATATCATGTTAGTTAGCTGTCACAGTTAACTTATGAATTTTTACAACACTCACTAAAAAGTGATTAAAGTATTTCCTTCATTTTCCTTTTTTCACCTCCATGAACTTTGTATGGTTACTTACATGATATGTAACTAATATATGCAGAAAACAAAAAAAATTCTGAAGCTTACCCCTAGCAACAAATGTGTATGCAAGAAACATATATCCATGATCTTTGCTGCTGTATAACAACACAAAAGTAAATAAATTTTTATTTGTCAAAATGAACAAGAACATGAATCCACAAACACTTAGGCCATTTTCAAAACTCTGAAAAAACAAAAATCCCACCTCAGATTGCTATTTGACCTAATCTTTCAGCCCAGTGAGTTTCAATATGCATAATTATGTGTTTAAACATGGTAGCAGAATTGTGACATTTACATTTTTGCAGTGAAGAAAATAAAACACCAGTATGTTCTATCGTTTAAACAACAACATATTCCTTTCCTGTTTGCAGAACAGATGATAAAGTAAACTTAAAATATACTAAGGTAGTTCCTCAAAACTTTTCAGAATTTGCCACGAACACCAGACTTATGGGCTTCAGTACTATTTACATTGCCTGTTCTCTGAAGTTTTTGTTTTAATGATGAAGTAATTTGTTCAAAATCTTGTTGCTATGGCAATCTCAAAGTGGGATAAAAAAGAAATCACAAACAAATTTAAAGGTTATAAAATCAGGGTTTTCTTACATTATAAGGGTCACAGTTCTACCCAGAGCTCAAGTAAATAACTGAGTTTTTCATTCCTTCATCAGGAGCACAAACACTGGACCTGTCAGAAACTCTAATGGTAAGAGCTATATTGCACTAAATACAACAAGAGTAGACTTGCTACCACCATCTCATTTTACTGCAAAGTCAATGCAGTGTCCACTGTATAGAAATGGTTTCCAAGTCATCTACTTTTAGGCAGTACTCATTGTGAAGACTGTAGTTTTCCTGAATATTTCAACAACTCAGTGCCCAACAGCGCTTCTATATACATTTATATCTAAATTCACATCTACTACAAAGACAGCTAGAGCCAGTATGCATTAGCATAAAGGAGCCCACATGTATCCAGGGGGAAAAAATTACCGTGGGACTTTGGGGTTCATTAATTGTTTCTGGTAGCAGTCAGGACTACATAACCTGTAAAATGATTCCACATTCATGAAATTTTGTCTGCCCACCACTTGCATGGCATGAATAGGTATATGATTTTTTTTTTAATTTTTAATGCAACCTTGACATTTAAAATCATTAATTAGAATCAAATAAAGTTTTTTAATGTATGTTACTACCTGTTCCTGAAAAAGAATGTAGTCATTACAAAAAGAACAAAAAAAAAAAACCAAACAAAAAACAAACAAACAAAAAAACCCCACATTAGAATAGCTCTGGTATTCCTAAGAGATAACCATTTTAGGAATTGGCAGAGGTTTTTTGGACATTTTCTCATTTGGGAGCAATACAGATACTCACTTTGTTGTATGCAGACATTTATTATGGAGTTGCTCAAAATACAGTAGAGAACAATGACAGCAGGGTCTGCTACAATGACAAATGACATTCCATTTCTCATTAAAAAGACAGTGGTTGCTAATCAGTGTGTATAAATACTCGTTGCTGCCTTTGGCAAAATGACATTTTAAGGGCCCTTTCTCGACTTGTTAACAAAGCCTTTGCCATTCCATCTCAAATTATAGTAAATGAAGACACTCTAGACACTAAAATGTGTGCCTGTATGGACTAAGAAAACACAAAGTTAAATAAATAAATAACAAAACCCCCTCACATATATTATTTTTTTTTATATCCCCTTTTCAATTATTCTCTGCCCAGGTCACTTCTTCCTTGGTGTGAAACACGTTAATAAACATCCCCTTGGCTTTAATCAATTTATTAAAAGTCCAACATTCTGCTCATATCTGAAATTATGTGTACCCATTCCTGCCCTCACACCTTTCCTTCTCCAGACCCAATCTGTTGTTGAATAAACAATACAGTTTCCTGCTGTTAAACCACAAAGGATTATTCTGACACTGTAATAAAGCAGGGAGAAGAAAACCACTGCAGACTTTCAAAGAATATCTAGGAACCTGCTAGTTCAGACTATCAATTCACTGGCTCTGGTGATGGATTATTGCATATAACAGAGGCAGCTGTACATGCAAAAGGGCACACAGTAGGGACAGACCCTCTGGAGAGGAACAGCACATGTGCTGTTTAGCAGCAATGGAGAGATGCTGCAGGGCTCAGTCCCCATCAGTCACTGGGGTATTTCCCCCAGCACATCTGAGGTCTCGATTCAAGTGCAGATGCATCTCCTCAGGTCTAGGGCTGCAGGGATGCCTGCGCTCTCTTGCTGAGAGCTTGGAGTAGCGGGAGGTGGGTTCCTTGCTTGCAGGGGGAGTGCACTGACAGAGGAACTGTCTTGCCAAGTAAACAAGTTGTGACAAGAGATCAGCATATTGCACAGCATCAGTTTTTCTCCTGATTCTGATGGTGACCCACTGATTCTGTGGGTCAACATCCAATTGCACAGCTAGTGTTGGAAATATTCATATGGTTTTTGTGACCATGGGGCTA
Organism: Xenops minutus; assembly: GCA_035221455.1. NCBI lineage: Eukaryota > Metazoa > Chordata > Aves > Passeriformes > Furnariidae > Xenops > Xenops minutus. The sequence goes on along the minus strand of JAWWEE010000122.1, from coordinate 32,839,108 downwards.
TCCAAGGATTAAGAACTGCTGGGAAGAGACAGAACTCACCTTCCAAAGTAGGACAAAAGGATCTTTGTCACCAGACTGTGCAAGCAAGTGGGAAGAGCTTTAAAGTAGGAACAATGGGGCACAGAATCAACAACCAGCAATTAAGTGAGCAAATGGTGGACTGTGTGGGCAAGCAAAAGATTCAGGGTGATGTGGACTGTAACATCCTCATTATCGAGAAAACACTGTTGAAAGGAGCTCATTCCAAGTATATGCACAGAAATAAAGGAGCACCTGCAAGAGAACACAGTATCATAGGGAAAATGCTTGTACCTTCTCTGGGAAATGAGCACAGCTTGGTGTCTTCTCTGAAGTTCCTGTACATTAACACATGCAACACAGTGAACAAATGAGGAAATAGCGGTCACTGTGCAGTTTCAGGGCTATGAAGCCATCACAGAGGTGTGGTAAGAAACCTCACATCTGAACTGCTGCAATTGATGGAGATATGTCCCACTTTAGGGATATTTAAGGGCAGGTTAGGATGGCATGAAGAGGCAGTCACTCTTTATGAGAGTGAAGCAGGAATACATGGAAATCTGTCTTCAGATGAATGATGAGCTAGCTGAGACTTTATGGGTCAGGATCAGAGGTCAGACTAAAGTGGACGGTATAGCTGTGTGTATCTGCTGCAGAACACTAGATCAGAAAAAAGCAGATGAAGACTTCACATAATTTCACTTTTGCAGGCCATGATAATCATGACAAACTTGAATTAGCTCAGTATCTCCTGGAGAAACAATATAGGAGGGCAGCAGCAGTCCAAGACGCACAAATAGCACATCCCAGGGGTTAATACTGGGGCAAATGCTGTTTAACATCTTCATGAATGACTTGGATAATGGGACAGAGTTGTATCCTCAGAAAGTATGGATACAATACAAAAACTAGGAGAAGTGATTGATAAATCACTTGGTATATGGTATAAACCACCGTACAGTGTTGCTGATATTCAAAGGGACCTCAACACACTGAAAAAGTAGTCTGACAGGGATCTCATGAAGTACAACAACAAGACAAATTCCTGAACCTGCATAAGAATAACCCTACGCACGAGTACAGACTGCAGACTGGTTGGAAAAGCTGAACATCAGCTGAAGCCCATGTGCCCTTGTGGCACAGAAGGCCAAGAACCTCCTGGACTGTATTAGGAAGAACATTGCCAGAATGGGAGGTGGAGGGCTGCTCAGCCCTAGGAGACGCATCTGAAGTACTGTGCCTAGGTCTGATCGCTCCAGTACAAGACAGGGACATACTGGAGTGTCTCCAGGAAAGGGTAACAAAGATGATTAAGGGACTGGACCTTCTGTCATACAAAGAGAGGCTGAAAGTGCTGGGACTGCTTAACCTGAAGAAGACCCAGAGGAGATCTTTTCAATGTTTATAAATATCTGATGAGGGAAGTAAAGAAAATGGAGCCAGACTTTTCTTCATAGGACCCAATGACTAGACAAGAAAGTACTAAATAAAATAGACGAAATTCTGTTTAAACACAAGAATACGCTTGCTTTCCTCCCCGTCCCCCCAGGTTGTCCAGAGAAAAACCTAATCAGACACAACCCTGAGCAAACTGCTCTAGGTGCCCCTGACTTGAGAGGGAATTTGGACTAGATGATCCCCAGAGGTCCTTTCCAACCTCAACTGTTCTGTGATGTAGTAGCAATGGTGATACATGTTGGCTGCTAAGGTGCGCAGAGACCTGTGTGCAGAGTACAAGCAAATTCGGTGTCAGAAAAACAAACATATCTACATCTGTAAATCTATAGTAATACATCTGAAATATCTATCTGTAAATATCTGAAAATGAGAGAAATGGTGAGAAATTATGATATAGATTATATATATAGTGGTGATTTGTTTACATTAGAAGTGAGGGAAAGGGTAAAATCAAGGGAAAAAAAGAGAATGTGTTACAGGTTGTCATTGAACCCCAGACTCAATCATCAGTTTGAGTTTACCAGGTATCATGATGGCAATAAAAAAAAGGATATACTAGGGTATATTTTATCACAGTCTTTTAGCTTATATAAGCTTTACTATGTAGAAGAGATGCTGACTGACAAAAAAGATGCTGATTTCTCCCTTTGTCCGTAAGCATGTCTCTATTTTATGAATTTTCAGTTTTTGTCACTGATCCCAAGGCTTCCCTTATTCACCCTGTTACTATGCACAGTTCAAGGAAGATGCCAAAAAACTCTTAGGGGTTTTTTGTGAGGGAATAAATACTTGTATATAAATATATAGGTATATGTGTTTGTATGTATATATATGACAAGCATAATCCTAAATCCTCTGGGCCAGCAGTTAGCTAAATTTCTACAAGATACAGACATATACTTTCACATACAAAAATTTAAAATCTTTTAGAATATTTATATAGCGTGTAACAAATTTATTGATGTTTTCACTATAAGTATCTGATTCTTTTCTGAATAGCACCACTCTCTTCATTGTAGAAATACTTAAAGACAGAGTTTCACAGGGCAATTGCAACGTGTACAAAATAGGGGTTTTTCCCTTGTTTTCACTTTTGTGTTGCTGAACCACAGCCTGGTGCACTATAACAAAAGGTACATCAAAAAAGCCTTTTCCTTCTATGTATCCTTTTGTATCTCTACCACACAGTCATTACTGAAACTTCTCATTATCTCTTTTCCACATTTTTATCTTTTTAATCTGTCTGTCATGTTCTTAAGGTCTTTCATCATATAGCATTGCATCCTCTTGCTTAATCTCTTTAGACAGGACAATCAGAACTGAATGTCGCATTCAAAACAACTTTGTAACATCACAGAGTTGTACCCCTTTTCCTAGGAACACTAGGAGAGTATGATTTTGAGATCAACTGCTATACATTATGTCAATACTTAATGAGGTGTTCAGGTATTTTTTATACACAGACCTAGTGATTGTTAAAGCTAGAAATTTCTATGACCTGGGATCTGCAGCTGTAAACCTATTACTGGCCTTAAAGTTGCACCACATGCATTCAACTCACAGTGTACACACACTGCTAATTCACCTTGGAAACTGAGAATCTTGACAGAGTCACCCCTGCACTCCCTTTGCCCTTTATGTTTCTCATCTGTGAATGTGCATTTGTTGTCCTAGTAGTCACAGAGTTTCCCTTAAAATCTCTACCCAGTTTAGAGCTGGAAGAACTTTCCTAAAGCTACTAGACACCTGTTCGTGGCCTTCCTCCAAGTTCCCAGGCCTCCTTTTTGTTGCTTGCACACTCTAGGAGCACTCTGCCTGAACAGGGAAGTGTTCACTAATTGCCCTAGAGGGTGCATATGAGCATTTATAAATTGGCTGCAATTATGCATCTTGGATCTATGTGTGTGTACTCTACCTCACCATTATTGGCCAAAGTCACAGCATTGATTAACACACAAAGAAATTAATATTCTCACATTTCCAGTAATCTAGGAAATCATCACATAATAATATGTTCTCTCAGCAGTAGAGTGGATGTGTGATGGAAAGCTATGAACAGTCAATGTTGCAGGAACAGGAAACCAACTAAGTAAGGTCCATATGGATTACATCATGAGCACAGTGGGATGCAGAGCAGAGAGACTGAGTGCCATATGGAGCGTAGATGGTAAGCCCATCTGGGTATTTTCTTTACAAAGGAGACACACAATTTTATTACACCCATTCTGAGCTTCCAATTACAAACATCTTAAAAATGTTTGAATAATTTTTATTTTTACTGTGATTCATTTCTATGTGTACATATCACATGGAAGTATGTGGGTTTCAGTTATAAAGAACAAATCACTGTTAGGGAGATTCAACAATGTATGGTCAGATTTGAAAGTTCCCTGGCAGTCAATAGCAAGAGACAGCAAAAAGCTCTGGTACCATGGGAACAGAACAGAAAGAAAATAGTGTGATGTGCTGGTTTAAAAGTAAACTGGCAGGAGAAATGAACCCAACTCAAGAGAGATTACAAGTCAGAGTTACAATTTATAGAAAGATTACAATAAATGCAATGATACAGAGAAAAACTGGTTTTAACCCACAAAACCCAGGTGTATAACTTAGCACCCTGGGACACAAACAGAATGGTGTTCATTAGCCACTGTACTGAGCACCACGTGGTCCCCCTGAGTACAAAGTAAAAGGAAAGAAAAAATCTGTTGGTGAGGATGGTGGATGCAGTCCTGTTGAGGTTCTGGCCCTCCTCTGGAACTGATGAGTGGTACCCCAAGTCCCAAAACCCAAGGATTATATATGCTCAGGTTCAGGTGGGAATGCCCAATACCTCCCCCAGGGTGGAGAGTTTCACAATGGGTGATTTAATTCTGTGAATCATGGGATATTATTGGAATCTTTGATGGCCTATTAGCAGACATGACCCCTCAGGCTGGGTATAAAGATGCTAATATCTCACTGGAGGGGAGTTATCAGAGCTGAGTCACTGGTGTGAAGGCAGAGCACTCCCCTATCTCACAGGGTTCTCTAACACCCAGCTTGTAGCCTGAGGGGTCAGGTGTGCCCTGAGCAGCTGCTGCAAATGATCCATTGTTAGCAGTTCATCAGAAATTACATAGAGGGTGTAGAATACTCAGTTTTGGTTAAACCCACACAATGATAAATTGGTCCTGGCTGCTGTAACTAGGACATGAAAAAGCACAGCTATTTTCCTACTTCTTTCTAAACTCCAGAGGGGAGTTAATCTGCATTTTTTTCGCAACTTGGTACATTTCTTACTCTATTGCTTTTCTAGTTTCAGTATTTCAGTGACTTGGTATGTTGAATTCTCCATTCAGCCATGTAGAAAGGGGAAGGAGAGAGGAAGAAAAGATGATTCAGTCATCAAAGGCTCTGCAGCATTCCCCTTGGGTGTCCTGCCTAGAGGAATAATGAAACCTTACACAGGAAAAGCCACAGCAATTGTTTATCAGGGACTTTTGGTCAGTAATAGGACAGGATGAGAGAAAACAATTTTAAACTGAAAGAGGGTAGATTTAGGCTCTATATTAAGAAGAAATTAGAACTGTGATGCAATGGAACAGGCTGCCCAGGAAAATTGTGCCTGCCCCATCCCTGTAAGCGTTCAGGGCCCAGTTGGGTAGGGCTTGAAGCAACCTGATCTAGTGGAAGGTGTCCCTGCCCATGGAAGGGGGTTGTAACTAGGTGATCTTTAAGGTCTCTTCCAAGCTAAACCATTCTATAATAACCTTTTCCTCAAATAAAGAAGGGAAATCCTGTACCTCTAAAACCTGGACTGTACTTTTTGTACTCAGAGAACATTTCTTGTGAACCTATTTCATTTTGCACTGCAGCAGAATCACACAATTACATGTCTTAGCTGAACTTTTCAAATCAGCATATCAGGCACTCAAGCACTTACCTGATAAAGTTCTGAGGCTTATTTAGTGCCTTCCTTACTGCTGGAGCTGGTTTCTTCTTAAAATAAAAATAGGTGTGTTTCCCCTAGACAGTTCATTTATATAGGGGCTGAAAAACAAAAGTTTTTATGTTTCAGCCCAGAACATACACAGACTATTTTAAAACATTCAGTTCTTTTAGCTTATTCATTTTCATGTGCTCTGTTCACCATCAAAGAGAACATAGGCTCTGAGACAACCTGGCAATGATTATACTTATTTACTCCTATGGTTAACCAGATAAACCTGTTTCTATATCTGCCTAGTTCACCTTCAAGGAATTAGTCAGTGATTGCTCAGAGACCTGAAGACATGCCAGCAAGAATAAAATTTTTTTTTTGTGGAGTTTTCCAACCAAAAATACTTATGTCTGTGTTACATACAGAGTGATGGATTGAACACATTTTTCTCCATTCAGCATATACTAGGACCTTCCTTTATTTTCCAGCATAAAACTTTTTTCTCTGTTTATGGATCAAAATACATGAAAATCAATTCACTGCCTAAAAACAAAACCACCAAATGAAACTGTAATATCTAGCTACAAACCTTATTCTGAATTTCAGATGAACAGACCATTTTTTGCCAGCCCAAGGGCAACAAGAACTTTCTGTCTTGTACTTGTCATTTCAGTGTACTTGATAAATTGGACTGGACAGTAACAAGAAGCTGGAGTCTTTGCAATTTGGCACCATGATAACTTTGAATACAGTAGGAGAGTCAAATAGTTGACACTTTTGCAGACATAAATCAGAAGAAAAAATATATCTAGACTCAACACGACAGCAATTGCATCAGTGTTGCTTCATATGAACACAACTGCAAGAACAGTGATATGACTGCAAGTGTCAGGCATTATAAGTTTTGAGTCAAAAAAAATCAAAAAAACACTTATTTTCTCTTTCATAAAAGAAATAATGAGTTTCTAAACTGAAAATAAATTTGTACTGAAATAAGAATATGGACACCATTCTTTTATATAGGTTTGCTGTAGCAGAAAAGAGACATAATAGCAATTTAGGACACGTATATGTGAATATAATAATAAAATGTTATTTCTGTTCTATTACAAGAGTGAACAGAATACCACAGTAAATCATGTAAAGATGAATAACTTCATTAACAACATCTAGCATTCTTACATTATGGAAAGTAAATTAATTTCTACATCTGTACATACTGTTACTAGTTTTGAGAACACTTGATATCCATGCTTTTTAGCCTTTCAGCAGATTTGATTGGTCCAGGATGTCTCTCTCATGTGTGTCTTCACCCTTAAGAATTGTTCTACCTACAGTAAGTTCTTCCTTTATCAGTGTCGGTCTGATGTAGGTCCAAGGTTTGCAGCTTAGCCTGAATCCTTTGAAGTAACTGGAAATAAACTCTGGTGGGATTTGCATCAAAGACTAAGTATATTCTCGATACAATAATTAAAAAGCCCCAATGACACAGAAAACTTTTATATGGCACTGTATTTGTACTGCAAGTTAAAATCTGCATGCTTTATGTTTTACTATAATTTTCATTTTAATTATATTATTCAATAATTTCTCATGTAAAATATCTTTCCAGAAAGTCTCTTTCAGTTTCATTAGTTTTCTTTACCATTTAAAATGTCAAGCACATCTGCCTTTTTTCCTAAAATTTATTTTCATATACAAAACTTTATTTATGGGTTTTCAAAAAAAAAAAAAAAAAGTAGCAAAATAGTTACCATGTCAGTACCCCCAAAAGGGTAAAAAATATTTTCTATGAAAACATAATTTTCTTTATTCTGTGTGCTATTTCTTCCCACTACCTCAACCTAATCATTTACATTTGCTATTGATTGTTTTCTTCATTTCATACTCCCTGAGTCTGGTTGCCTAGATTTTTGTTCCTTTCTTTTCTAAAATACAAAACAAAAAGAAGTTCACAGCAAATATAGCTAAACAAAAAATCAGCTGGAGCATTTTTACATCAAATCTATGACAATGGAAAAACAAGTGTGCAAAGAAGCCAGAGCATTGCCTTCAGAACCAAAGTCATAAGAGGAGAATTAATCACCCAAGACAGAAAGAAGTTTAAATTGTATAAGCTCTTTAGCAGTGAATATGAACAGAGATTCCTAAAATAATCTGAAAAATAGAAATTACCCAACTAAAATAAACTATATGTGTTTTTATTCTGGAAAACAGTATATATGCACAGAATTATACCATGATTTAATAATTAATTTCAAAGTTAATATGGATTGAATTTCTGGTGGACAAAATCTGTAAGTATCATCCCTCAGACTGACCTCTCTCGATGACAGAAAGTTATTCTGTCAGTTATAGTAGGGTGTTTTCACCTCCACTAATTACAAAATATCCATCTAAAATCTGACCACCAGACTGTATGGAATATTCTGCTCTTAATTTTACGAGTGGTAGACAGATGGATAATGTCTTCTCAATCCTGCTTACTTTTAATATGTAAGAATGATATTAACACTTTTAGATACAGCCCTGTATTGTGGTTTTCTTTAATTATCTTACCTTAAAAATTCCTGGAGTTTTCTCAGAGTTACAGCTTTCCTCACTAAAATCTTCTGTGGTGCTTATTCTTACATTCTTCATTCTTCACTTTGCATTTGTCCATATTACAACTTTTTTTTTTTTTTTTTTAATGTGTCCATGTGAATCTAGAGTGATGCAACTGCACATGATCCAGCTAATTCAAAATTCAGCACTTTTCCTACTTTCTGGAATGTCACTGGTATTCCAAGAGTTCTTTAAAGAGAATATTAGGATGGTAAAGATGACTTCAGTGAGTTAGGAAGTCAAGTAATTTTCTGAGAAGGCCTGTAGGGCCTGTAAAATACTCAAAGTCTTCATCTCAGGCTTTTTTTAATAATTTGATTTCTGCTAGGCAGATAGCATAGGAGTCAGCTGTTGATACATCCCAGTCCCAAAGCCCCAAGCTTTACCAGGTGTACATTCTAATTTCAGACTTTAAGAGATTTTACCTACACAAACTCTTGCAAAGTCTTTGGTTCTTTGGCACCTTGAGTTAACATTCGGAGAACAACTACACATTTTTCTCTAAGAGGTTTCTTTTAGTTTGGTGAGAAAATAGGTGTTTTGGAAAAAAAGGTTTTACAGAGATAAACATAGAACTTCACAAAAGCACTACAACAGATTACCAGGACTAATGATCATTGCTATAGAGAACTTTTGTTACACCCAGCAAAGAGAGATTCCATGCAATTTAGGGAAGTATAAAAAATAGTTTTTTAATGTTACCCACAAAAGGAAGAAAAGACTAAGGAAAGAGAGATTAAGATAAGAAAGAACAAACAGAGAAAGAAAAATAGTTATCACTTAGAAGGTCACATGTTGACAGGTCAACAGAACAGACTGAGAGGCAAAATGGAGACCTCATGTGTCCCTGTTTATAGACTTTGGTCATTGTGGCCACCTCCTCCAGGTGGGACCTTTGGTTCACTGACCCCTCCCTGTCCCCTCAGCCAAAGTGAAGGGTGCCACAGTCAGCCAGGGCCTCCAGGGGTGTGGTGTGGGTGGGTTACCAGGCAGGCTTTCCTTGCCTGCCAGCCCAGCCACGCAGTCCCATGGCCATGTGGCTGCAGCCTGTCTGCTCTTGGAAGGGCTTGTCATGGGTCTGCAAGGACAGTCCAGCCCTTGCCACACACACAGTCACAGAGATGCACCCCACAAGGAGGTTCTGACTCAGTAACAACTGAACTGGTGTGTAACAGCTGTATTCTTTCTATTTCAAGCCCTTCTGTTCCATGCACTGTTGGGACCAACATGCAGAACACTTTAAAAACAGAGAGTAGAAAACACACACCCTGAGAAAGGAGGAGAAAGATGCTTCATATTTGAGGGAGGGGGCATGTTCAAGATCTGGTTGTTTGTTTTTGATTTGTTTAGAGTTTCTTTCCAAAATTTACTTTTGTTTGTTTAGCATAGATCTAATTTGCCTATCTCCATGCTTGGTTAGGTATGTTTATTGTCAGAGCCAAATTAATGTTACAAGCTTTCTAACATGAATCTGGTTCTACCACTTACAATAAACATCAGCTTGAATGTATGAAGACTTCTCACTTTTTCATGCTACTTTATATATGTATTTTTATATATATATATAATTGAAATCTCTGTTGAGGTAAGGGAATTTGCCGAAAAGGTTGAATACCAGAACTTCTGCTAACATTACTTCAATCAATTCACAGAGATCTAAAACGTGACTACCATGAAAGCTTTTTTAGGGTAAACACAGCTTCAGCACTAGACATTCTCCTGAAAATAAGAATAATTAGTTATTACCCTCTAAAGTTATTGCATTTTTAAATCAATATTTACAAGCTAGACAAAGTATTCATTAAATAACTGTTCTACAACAAAGGTGAATTGATCAAAATATGTACGTTATAATTGGCATGAATATCTTTTTCTTTCTAGACTAAAAACAACTTTCAGTCTTTTCAGCCTTGTTATCTGAACTTTCTGGCACTTCCTAAAACTCAGCTATTTATGAGGTCAAAACAGATAAATTGAAGAAAAAACCCCAACCAACCAAACAAACAAACAAAGCCAACAAAAACTCCAAACAAACAAAAAAATACCCATAAAACCTAGAAAACCAATAACAGAAGAAAACTTTGTAATTTGGTTTGGCTTTATTTCTTGACTACTATTGTCTATCCATACTTCAAAATTAAACTGAAGTATATCATTAAAGGCCAAAACCATGAGTTTTACCCCAGATTACGGATTTTAAATACATTCACTTTGACGACTTTCAAAAGAAGTTTTAACCTTTTTGTCATCAAACAACAAAATATCCACCTAAAAACTCACCTCACTTGCTATGCAACACTTCGTTAAGAGACAGAGGACTAAAACTATACCTGCTTTTTTCTAGCCTTTTATTCCTTTGTTTCTAGCATTCTTTACAGTAAGTCATTCCAGCTGTGGTAAATATTGTTTGTGCACAGATGTGCAATATATTTTGCACTTTGATATTCATAAGCATACATTTCCTTCCAAGCTGAAGACATTTATCGCAGTTTGACTGACAGTTAGAGACATTTTCTAGAACAAATATGCCATACATTTGACTTTCTTTCCCACTTTTAACTTTAGCTTGTAACTAGATTATACTGCTTTTTTCTTTATGTTTGGGGGGAGGAAGTCCAATTACTTGCATATCTACTGCAAACTACTAGTCCAGCTCTTCCATTTATTTTCTTTGGATGAAAATGTGAATCAAATTCTATATCTTTATTCCAATAATTCAGTCCTTCTTCAAAGAACATCAAAGCACTCTTTGATCAAATGAGAAATGATCAAAGACTAAGCTTGTTAGGAAAAAAAAAGTCTACACAAAGTGGAGATTCTAGTGCCTTTTTTCACTTTTATCTTAGTTCTCTGCTTTGATTATGTGTTTTATTGTATGAAGAAGGTTGATGGTAGAAGAAAGTAAAACAGAAATTGAGGGCCAATGGAGGTGTAAGCATTACTGAAGTGCTTGACTGTTTTATGCTCCTGTTTTCAGTGCAATTCCAGCTTCTGAAACAGGAAGAGTTATACTTCATTGAGAACTCCATTCTCATGTGCATACATAAGTTTCCACCTCAGATTAAATAGGACTTGAAATCCAAAAGGGATCTGCCAGTAGGAAAATAATGACAGCTGCATGTTCCTCATTAAACTAGTACTGCATTGGAGTTCCAAGTACTCTGAATGGCAGATGCAACTGCTTTCTGTTATTAATTGTGTATTTAATTAATGGGTATTTTTGCACTGCAAGCACTTGCACTACAAGAAATATAGATAACTTCAGTCATTACTGAACTGGAGGTAGCTATGGCTGATAATAAATAGGAAATTGGGGAGGGAGCAGTTATTTTTATTAATTTCTTAATGTGTACTGAATCCTGAATTAGTGCCCCATATTTTTTTCTGTATTTAGTGACATCAAAGTTGTATACGACTGTATACAACACCTAAGTGTATACACTACAGGGAGTATTTTAGGAGGGGATTAAAAGAATTCCTTTAAAATCATAATACCATCATATTTTTCAAGTGTAGGAATTTAACCTTCAGGCTTCATGCTTTTTTGTGCTTGCATCTGTATCCATATGCTTTATTACTATATATTTCATTAATTAAACTAAAAATACAGAAATTGAGAATTATTATGATTCAGGGATATGTATCAAAACAAGGTCTTCAGACAGACTCATTCACCTTCTGAAAAATAAATGAAAATAAGAAAATAGTTAACTTTTAAATCTTTGGAATGTTAAGAAGATCTTATTTTTTTACAAGTATTACCTTCATAACCAAAGATTCAGTCAAGCTAGAGAGAAAACAAAACAAAACCAAAAACTTTATCTCTACTTTTTTTTTTTTTACATTCAGTATAGGAATTCCAATTGCCTTACTCCTCTCCTAGCTTTTCCTCTCCTACTTTTAGTACCACATATCTCCAAATCTCATACCTTATCCATTCAGCTATTTTTAACCCTGTACAGTAACATTTTAGCACCTTGACCACTGTATTACTAGACATCATAGAACTGATTAATCTTATTCTAGGACATACATCAATAGGAAACAGTGAATAAAACTACATGGGTTTATAGATGTACTGCTGGAGATAGACATTTGCAAGGAGAATTCAGACTGCTTTCTCAGAGGTGAAATGCAAATTGAATTGTTCACAGCTTACAAATGCATTTACAGAAAAAAAGACTGGTAGTTAATCTGGTAAAGGAGATGTACCAAAGAGAGGATTAATGACTGGAGACTCAAATCAGAAAAAATCAAACTGGAAATGAAGCACAAATTATTAACCATGTTTTTTTTATTCAAATTTGCCACTGTAATGTCTTATCAAGGAAATTTATTATTATCCAATTCCAAATACCTTCCCATTATACTCAGTAACTACTTGTTATTGATGAAATCCAGGGATAATTGGTTGATATGTGAAATAGTTTGATATGCAGGAGTCAACTAAACATATTCATAAGTAGAAAAAAAACTCAGGGAAAGTGATAATTTGGTAATAAATGGAGAAGGAAAAAAGGTAAGTGACAGATGATGCTTCAAAAGTGGAAATATTTGTTTCATATTTTTGCATCACCTTTCATAAAAACAATTAAATGGAAGCATGCATCTACCTGACACTAATTAAAGGTAACAAAGAAAGTAGTACAGTATCAGCGCAGAACAGAGAAGGAAAAGTTTACAAGGTAACTTCTATATTACATGTTTTCCAAACCTTGAGACATGATGGACTTCTTCCTGAGATACCTAAAGGATGATCTGAAAACTCATAGCAGAATCATCAAGGAGGCTTTAAGCAGCAAAAGACTGGAAAAGAATAAAAGTAATGTTAGTAAATGTAGTAAAAGTAGCGTTTATAGAAAAAAAAAAAAAAGAACTAAAATGCAAGTAAAATGGAACTAAAGAAATATATCCAGCATGTGCTTAGTTCTAAGAAAATCTGAGCAAACATATACTTCAATATCATAATGTAAGCTCATAAGAAGCCAGAAAGCTCCAATGAATTTAATTGCTAGATGGTAGGTGCAAAACTACTTGGATAACAGAAGCCCAAGAACAGTTAAAATGATGAAATTCAGAGTGTTTTGGCAGATATACAGAAGCTGTACTTAGGATCTATTCAATGATTTCATTAATGATATGGGTGGTGGGGCAGATGATGCTTAATAAATATGCACTAAGGTAAGGGAGATGGCACCTAAATTGCAGGACAATGTTCAGGTGAAAAAGTGGAAATAGGTGCTAGACATTACACTTGTCCAATAGCAGCTAAATACATATAGGATAAAGGGGACAGAATGCAAAAGAACTGCCTAGGTAGCAGATCTTTGTCTAAGTATGTTTCCTGCTCTAATTTATCATGGGCACAGACCTCATGAATTGAGCAGACTTAGTTACTGCAGTCCAAGAAAAATTGGAATTAATTGGATACAGTTTGAGTTGATCAACAGGTGGTCAGAGGTCCAGAGAACACAAGGAAGGCAAGACTGGACAGCTTTTTTACCTAAAGACAAAACTGAATGGGGACATAGCTGTTAAGATTCAATTGTTAAAATTATTAGAGAGATGCCTCTTCCCGAATTAAGTTGCAAACTTAATTGACCATATACCAAACTTATACTCGACCATATATTAAAGTCAATAGTACAGATTTTTATTTAGCAGTAAATGTGAGGTAGAGAGAGATAGAAGGAAATGGGAAAAATAGGAATGGGGAGAGAGAGTGACAGAGAAATGGATTAAATAGAAAAATATCTCTAGTTTGCAGATTCCAGTGGTGTCCTGCTGGTCCTCTTCTTCTGGTCTTCTGGGTGGTGAGAGTTCCACTCTTGTGAAAGTAAGGATCAATCTGGATCTGTCAAGGGAAGCCCATAGGTGATGGAAGGCCCTGGTGAAACACAGAGCCCACAGGGGGTTTATTATGCTCATGGGAAGTAGAAACACCTTGGTACCTCTCCTGGGAGTTTTACAATGGATGATGTAATACTGGATACTGAGACATTTCCTGAGTCTTTGACACCTTCTAAGACATTACAGCTGCCTGTTATGTCAAATCAGTTGAGTCCATTATGAACAATTATGGGCCATCAGCAGAAATTAAAATCTCCAGGCCACACATGAATGGTCCAGTAGGGGAGCTATCACAGCTGAGACATTTGTGTAAGGACAAAGAAACACTTTCCTGCCTCACAGCATTTCCACTCTCCTTACCTTGTTCAACATCCAGATTGTAGCCTGAGGTGTCGACTGTGCACACCCTCAGCACCTGGCTGGTTACTTTGCATATCATCAGCTTGCACTTTGATTGTTTGAGCCACCAGCATTCCAGTCTCTCACACTTGTGGATACCTTGTTCTCCGGGGATAATTGGACAATAGTACCACCTTTATCTTATCTCAAGAGCCCATCACAGTCCAAATGAGTAGGCATATTCAGAGATAGGTAGGCTTCAGTGAATAGTTGCTTCTCAGTGCAGTTTTCTACAGTGGACAAAAGTTTTTCAGTGATTTTAACAATGTTTAACTCATTAACCATTTCAGTTTCTCACAGTAAGATAGGGTTTTATTATGTTAAAGGCTGTGAAACAAAGGGAAAATAATTTTTTCCTGCATTTCTGAATGAGAACATGGGATAGGCTTCAATTATGTTAAAGGCTGAGAAACAAAGGAAAAATGATTTATTCCTGCATTACAGTGCCATACCTGACAATAATTAGCAGGCTTCACTAACAGCAATAAGAACAAAATATTAGGAAAGAATTGAGATTAGAAGTAGGAAAGAATTGAGATTAGAAGTACTGTTCTGATGGCATAGGTTGTCCAGTGAACTAAAGGAATCTCCGCTATTGGAACAATTCACAGGCTAGGCAATACCCAAGGTCTGGATAAAGCAGAAACTAACATTGTTGATATAGGTGAAACTGCTATAGATGATGTATCTAATACAAGTGATAATCCATGAAAAAATTACACAGTACCTAGGAATATGATGTTATAGAGGTAGAGTCCCACCAAATGCATTTAAGCTTATGTAACAAGTAGAGGCATTGGCCTCATTTGGAAGGTCAAATGCCATTCTTTCAAACTTCTACAGCAGGTAAAAACATCATATCTGATCTTCATATGACATTTTCACAGAAAAGGAACTTTAAAAAATAAATCAATTTATAAACTCATATTAACATGCTTTGAAGAAAAGACCCCTGAAGAGATCAGTTTTCAGCCACATTTTCTAAAGCACTGGATTCACTCATCTCTATTTTATCAACTGAAGATAATTTGATTTAAAACAGTACAGTTCATTAAAAAGTAATTTTAAAATTACTATTCAGTAAACGAAGATTTCAGAATTCTTAATAGAATTCTGTAAGTTTGACTTTGAAATTCCAAGTACCAAAATCATAAAGAAATTATTATGCTTTCCTCTAAGTTTTTTGCTGAAGATTAAAAGACTTACGAAGTTGTATATGAAGTAATTACTTGACACAAACCAATTCACTATGATTAAAGAGATATTCTGTGGGGTTTTGCATTAAAAATGCAAATAAGATGAAAAAGGTGTGCAAAAGAGATTAAATGATGACCAAGTGATTTTTTTTGCCAAATACATACTTGACAATATAACACACTCAATTATTCCTCCCGATCCCCATTTCATACTTATATACCCATAAAATCCATCGTCTAGTGCCCTCAATGGTTTTCAAAATTGTTATTTACAGATTTTCAAGTTGACAGTAATGTAGCCATAACTTTTGCTGGACTTGAGTTCATTAGTCTGTTCCTCCCTACGGTAATTTCATTATATCTTCAACCTGCATTCTAACTCCCACTGCTACAATCAGTCGTGAAATTTAAAGCTACCAGATTGTAAAGTTATGCTACCTACTACCTACTACCCAAGGGTAATTTAACCATTAATTACTGTAGCACCAGCTAACATTCCTCCCATCTAGTGAACAAGATCCTCAGTGCTCATAAACTTTCCTATATCCCTAGGTGTGTACTTTGTCAATATGCATCTGAATGCCCACACTAATCTCACAACATATAACAGGATTTAAAACCACCTGTTAAATTGCACAGTAATTTCAAAGGAAACAAAACAAAAATTGGAGATCTGGATTAAAAAACACTATGTAAAACTGACAAAGAGAAGAGGACCTCTGTGGTTCTGGATGCTTTTATTTGGCTTCATTTGTCCATGGATGAAAAGCCTGAAGGGGCCATATACTGAATAAACACAAAAATTGTGCTCAAGTTCAGTGGGACTATACTAATGGAGTGTGAGTCTTTGAGAATTGGATCATTCAGCAGTCAAAGATAGGGGAAGTGATGGGAAGGCCACTTGTTCACTCTGTTCTGATGTCAGTGTTCATCATAAATACGTTCACTCATAAAGCTTTGGGAGAGAGGTAGTAGTGACTTGGGTTTAAGTAATTTGCATTTTGTGGGGTTCACAGTCTCATCTGATCTGTCTAAACTCTTAGGTTTGTAGAAAGTCTGGGAACAGGAATCAGAAAAACTGATGTCAGGCTAATCAGGAGGAAGTGATGAGGGAGAAAGGGTCTTACATCTCTTGAGTGAGGTATCTAAATCAGAACACTGATCAGTAGCAATTACTTTCTATGCAGGTGTAAACCTCCTGGATTTAGTCATTTTAGCATCCATAAAGAAATGTAGGCTTTTTTTTCCAGGCACTAAAGTACTTCTTAAACAAAGAACTTCATTCATTGCTTAGACTTCTTTCCTGAAGTGTCTTTTCTTATACCGGATTTCCTGTATATATCTATGGATATAGATATATATGAAGTTTTGTCAGTTTTTTTGTTTAAGTATCTGCCATTCCATTAGTGCTTTTTTGCCACACTAGGCATCAGAAGGCATAGTGGAGACCTTCCTTTGCAGCACACAGTAGTTCAGGAAGGGAAAGAGGAGGAGACATATACTCTTTCAAAAGCATGAAATACCACAAGAAGCACTGTTTAACAGTAACTAAAATATTGGTGTCTATTTTAGTCACAAATATAAAACTCAGCTCTACATGGACCACTCTGAAGAAAATTGACTCCATCTCAGCCAAATCCAGTACAACCAGTCATGAAATTTTAGGTTTATTACTCCTGCTGTAATAACTGGCAGGACAATACAGGTATTTCCTACTTCAAGCATTACACTGATGCGAAGCTCTTGGTTCTTATTTATTCTTTATTTTTCTTACCCTTTCTACTCTACTTTTTTTTTTTCCTAAACCCTCAGAACCTAGGTTGGTGTCTGCAGAGCCAGCAGAGGCACATAATATATTGTTTAGATGTTGATGACGCTGCTGCAAACAGGTTGCTAAACTCATAGTAGATATAAAACCTAGACGCTTGTATCTTGTCATTGTTTCTGTGGCAGCAGCACTAGACCTAATCTCATCTCTCTAAGCTGGTTTCTTTCCTTTTTGATGTAAACAAAATCTTGCATTTGTTTCAAGGTAATACATCTTTTCTACCAAAATTCCCCTTTCCCTACATCTTTCTTCCTTCTCTCTATTGTATATAGTATATATATATAGTATTTTAAAACCCATAACTATCCACAGGTTGACAGATTATGGATGTTTGATAGCGTGTATTAATAGGTCTTGATTCCATACAAAGAACAAAAATGTCAGGAGTTAGTAGTAAGAACACTTCACCCCTGAACACACAAGAGAGGTGTCTGAAAAAAAACAGACAAGGGTGAAAATGTTCTTTAAACAGAGAAAAATGGAAAACAAATTTCATGCTCTCCAGGTACCTGAGCCCAGGATGCTTTCTGTATTAAGGGGCTGAACTTATTTTTCATTGCCAAAGAACTAAACCATCTAACTGCAGGAAAGATGCAAAGTGCATCTTTTCTTTACAGTAGCAAAGCACTTAGAAAAGTGCTAAGCACATAACTTCCACTGAAACACCACCACAGAACATCTAATTTTTCATAACACAATTTACTACCTTGTGTTCTAATTCAAAATTTTTGTTTTCTCTAAATTTGGAGGCTCCTGTACAAGGAGGTCATTCATTCAGGTCACTCTGTAGTTGGATGTTACTTGTGGGCAATGTATTTTTCATTCTGTCCCAATAGGGTTGTTTTCTGTTTGAACTTTCTATTAGCATTGACATTTCCTCCTTAAGTTTTTTCTTCTCCTTTTAGGACTTGATTGGGAAAATTTCATGGAGTTTATGCTGTTCTTATCTCAGGGAAAATGTTCAGATTTATTTTGTGGTTATTCTGTTGCTGACATTTGATGACATTTTCTCTTTTGTTGACAGCTTTGTATGTCATTAGAGAGTAGGCTATTCAAGTGAAGGTGTTTAATTTGCTTTGTCCAGCCTTTATCATATCCAGCATATAAAGTATTCTTCTTATTTCATTCCTGCACTAGCTTTCCTGATTGCTTCCTTTCTGCACTTTGCTTCCCTCTGTGCCCTTTGTGTGAAGTATTTTTTTCATTTCTCAGCAGTTGAATCTCTTTGTTGATTTTTTTTTTTAAATAGTCCAGCATTATAGTAGAACATTTTGTAGCTATTTACTTTGAAATTGTAGGTAAGAAAATCATGTAACATTAAGATTTGTAAGTTCCTGTTGTAAAAGGTCAAACGCCAAGTCTTTTAGTCTTTTTGCTTCTCCTGCTAGCATGCCAGAGCTGAGTGATTACTAATCCTTTGAAAAAATACTTTGTGCACTGACTAAAATTCAAGGTTTTTTTCTAATAGCTACAGCACAGGGCAACTAGAAGAAAAGACTTCTATGCCAAAATGGATGTGACTAGAACTACAGCTTCACTGCTAATGGTAGGAAATACAAAATACTACCAAATAGCTTTCACGAAGAAATAAATCATCTATCTCTCAGTCACCAGAGATTAAATACCTGCCATGCTGGAAACAGCATTGTCTTACAACTGTGGGATCATAAACAACTAATGTTTATAACAGCGTTTTTAAAAGCTGTTAATGTTTGAGCACTAAACAATAAAAGTAATTGATTAATTGCAGCTCAGCTATTCAGAATCAGAAGCTTTAAGGTTAAGTTTTCCAATGGTGATATACTCTTTCTTCTTAATCAGTGCTAGATTTCAGAATTACTTTGATAGTGAGAGGCAAGACAGCAATTTCAATTAGCAGTGCTAAGGAATAAAAGAAATTATATTTCCTGAAAGCAAAGACTTAGCCACACAGCTGTATTCTGAACCATGAAATTTAATTTTTAACCAATGGCATTATGGTTCTGAAGTTTTGGCTTTCACTCATTTCAGAGCAAGTGGTCTCCTGTGATGCATAACAGAGAGAAACAACAAATTTTGAAAGGAACTGAATTCCCCACATGATTAAAAATTTTACAAAATTTTCCAGCTCTTGGCAAGGTGGCAGCCAGGGAGGCTGTAAGCAGACCTCTGTGGGAGAAGGCCAGGGGCTGCCCTGTGCCAGACACGATCAGTTCTAATGGATCCACAACAAGACAGAACTAAACACATCAGCCAAGCTGATGACACCTCCATGAAAACATATTTTAAAAAATTTATAAAATGCCAGACAGAGAAAGGAGGACGGAAAAAAACACAGTGAGAAATAACAGAGAGAAGATTAAAGTCAGAGGAGAAGGGTTTCATGGAAGAACAGATATCCCCTGCAGCATGTGGAGGTTTCATGCTGGAGCAGAGAAGTGTGAGGAAGAAGAAGCAACACAGAGGAGCAAAGAAACTGCCATGTACTGACTGTAAACTCCTACACCACTTGGAGAAGGGTTCGGAGAGTCAGAAGTGAAATGATGATGAGCATGGGATAGAGGGGCAGGAGGAAGTGGGGGGAAGTTGTTGCTTTGACATTTGCCTTTTCATTTCCCACTAAATAAATTAATAAATACATATTTTAATTAGCAATAGATTACATTGATTTTTCCCAGCTGAATCTGTTTTGCTCATGACAGTAAATGGTAAGCAATCTCCCTGACTTTATTCTGATCCATGAGCTTTCTCCATCCTGTTCTTCTTCTTTTCTGCCCTCTCCTTCTGAGAAGGAGGAGTAAGCAAACAGCCAGGAAGGTATTTGACTGTTAGCCAGGGTCAACCCACCACAATGTGCACAAGAAACTCAGAATGCATAGCCCAGACTCACACAAAGCATTATTTGAATGTTGGTCTTATACAAAAGTGAAATAAGATGAGCCATTTGTCTTTCCTAAATATATGTGCGCACATATATTCACTCACATGTTCCTTTCATCTGTGGATCTGATAATAATTTCTCGATGAAGACTCAAATCTTCATTTGAGCAATCAACCATCTCCTTTTCCTAAACATAATTGCAATGCTTCAATTTCCTAAAATTGTTTTGCAGTGACACAGCATCTTTCCATGCTTATCATTTTACAGCTTGGATAATGAGGATAAAAACTGAAACATTTCTTGGTTTATTCATTTTGTGGAATACTACAGTTCTAACCAAGTGAAACTAAATTTTGAAATGTGTGTGTCTGTGCCCATCCTACTGTGGATTTACAGGCCTAATAGACTATGAAAATAGATTAGGAAATTGAGCATGCTGCTCAATATTTGGTCTCCAGTTTTTATTTCTGTTGCTTGTTTGCTTGTTTGTTTAAATAATTTCCTGAATTTTAATCATTTTTATGTGTTTACATATTGTGGATTATTTTCTGTGCTTCCTCAGTTCCTGGAATGTTAATAGCTCTGAAAATGACAGCACCCATCTGCCTTGTGCTTCTGTCTGTAGCACCAGTGGTAATACTGCATTTCTGTCAGCATCAAAATAAATCCCACAATAGCCTTGTTCAATCAGATTTTGACAGGGACAGCTGACACTGAAAATGACATGAAGTCTGGTTTTGACTTAAACAATAATTTCTAATAGAATGGAAGTTTTCTTACTTGTGTAAATCTCCCTTTTGAATAATAGCTTACCTGTTTTTGAAGCCACCAGCAAATGAAGAAGATATAGGTACCAATCTCAGTCTCCTTTGCTAGTTGTCACCATTTCTGGCATACATAAAAGAAAACAATCCCTGTGACATTGTGGAATATCTTTTCTACTTCATCAAAGTGGAACAAAAGGAGGTGTTGAAGACTTCACATCTCGGACCTTCTAGAAATGAAGATGCACTACCATTCAACAGGACACTGAAAGCATCAGAAGATAAAAAAATCTGTCAGAAGTTCTTCAACAGTTTCATGGCAGGGTGTGCTGGTTAGAGGTAAACTGGTGGGAGAAATGAACCCAACTCAAAAGAGATTACAAGTCAGAGTTACAATTTACTAAAAAGATTACAATAAATACAATGATACAGAGAAAAACTGGGTTTAACCCACAAAAAACAGATGTATAACCCAGCACCCTGGGACACAAACAGGATGGGGTTCATTAACTCCTGTGTTGAGCACCTCATGGTCCTCCTGAGTGTAAAATAAAAGGAAAAAAAAACTTGTTGGTGTGGGTGATGCTCCCAGTCTTGTCAAGAGCAGTAGTCACAGGCCTATTGAGGTTCTGGTCCTCCTCTGGATCCCACAAGTGGTACCAGAACTCCTAAAACCTGAAGATTATGTATGCTCAGGTTTGGGTGGGAATGCCGAGTACCTCCCCCAGGGTGAGGAGTTTCACAATGGGATATTCTTGGAATCTGTGATGGTCTAGGTCATTGCAGCTGCCTATTGTGCCAGTCCCTAATGGCCCACTAGTAGACATGACCCCTCAGGCTGGGTGTGAAGGTTCTATTGCCTGTCCAGAGGGGAGTTATCCCAGCTGAGTCATTGGTATAAAGACAGAAACACTCCTCTGTCTCCCAGCGTTCTTAAGCACCCAGCTTGTAGCCTGAGGGGTCAGATGTGCCCTGCACAGCTTCTGCAAATGATCAATTATTAACAGTTAATGAGAAATTACATAGAGGGTGTAGAATGCATAGTTTTGGTTATACCCACATAGTGATAAACTAGTCCTGGCCCCTGTAAGTAGAAAACAAGGTTATGAGACTATTGCCCAAGTTCATCCCATAAATTGATATTTTAACATCTTGCTGTGGGGCAAGATCAGATATTGATGATCTGTCCCTATGATTTGTCCCTATATAAATTTTTTTCAGGTGGATCATTAACATATTCATCATTGCAGTCATGTTACTTAAGAGCTATTTGCTCAACCCTCTCATCAAGAAGAATGAGTGGCTGACAATGTATATCTGTACTGATAAATGAACTGCTTACCCCAAAACATACATTTCTGTAGGCCTTCACATACATTCGCAGTCTGAAGATGAACTCTGAAATAATGCTGTTGTGCTTTACACCAGTCTGTGGTACAAAGTTGCTCCTAGATATACGATCCCATGAAGTTCAAAGACCACAGAAATATCATTAAATGTCCAATGCTAGTGTAAAAAAAAATAACTGCAGTAAAAAGGGACCTTGTAGAGATATTGTGAGTACGAATTGATGACTGGAACATACAATGTGCTTTACACTCTCTTGAGCTTTAACTTTGTTTCTGTTTTCTCATGGGAAGTACAAATTATATTCCTGGCTACCATTTAAGTGACATTTTGCAGATCATATAAAGCTAGATAAAGAACTTATAAAGTGCACTTTTGGAACAGGTTTAATTCAGGCTTGATCCATTCAAAGAAATTACATTCTCTCACTATAAATCATGATTTATAGCTTTTCTCATTAAACCTTAAGTTTCCCACAACAGCTGCCTGGTTTTAATTGCACTGCCTTTTTCAAATTAAAGCATTGCAACTTGCTTGTTTTCAATTAATGTATGTTTAAATTGATCTTTAGTTTATTATTTTTGTAATATTAAATAAAAGTAGTCATACTAAAGAAATAACCAATATTTACATATTTATTATGCCAAATGTTGTTCTAAAACAAATTAATTGCAAGAATTTTCACCTAAAGATACTGCTTAAAGGCTGTTAGAATTAAATTGCCACAGGTAGTGGCATTAAAAAAAAAAAAAACAAAAAAACAACACAGAATTAATTTCCGTGATAATTCAAATAAAACTGCATTAGACCGGATGACATTTTAACTGGAAATATAGAATTTAATCTTTCCAAAGCGATTTAAGTTCTTTTAAGCCAAAAGTTGATAGCTCAAAAGGGTAATAGATTTAAATTTTCTCCAATTTACACTGAGTGTGTTTATATCACTGAAATCTGAGGAATACCCTTATAACATCAGTTACATTAATAGGGTTATATGAGCAAAAAAAGTCACATTCACATCTTAGAATCAGTATAAATTCCATCCAGTGTTTCTTAACTTTGGAGATTTATTAAAAAGACATAAAACACTACTATATTATCTATAGGATAATATTTCCTAGCCCAGAGCTTCAACAGATTTATATTGCTTCTGGGGCACAAGAGAACATATTTCAATTTCAATTCATGTCTAAAATTGTCTATAAACTGTCATTAATTACAAATATTGAATTTACATGTGCTTCCTCTAGCTCCTTGGTGTTCTCAGCAGTAATCCAAAATAGCTTTATCACTCTGATCAGATACGCTGGCCATGCAAAGTGATGACATGCTTCTGACTATTTTTTTTTTTTCAGGATGCTTTCTTTTTCTTGACTGCCAAATTTCTAGTGAAGTATCAGTATGTTAGAAAAAACCTTACTCACATAGTTTATTCACAAGTTATTTTACTAACTGAACATGTCTTGGTCCAGCTAGCATGACAGTGCTGAAATAAGCGAACAGCAGAGTATAAGAGTTCCCTTAGGATCATATAAGACAATGCTTTTGGTGCTATTTTTTTTTTTTTTTTTTTGCTGCATCCAAGCTGGGTTAAGACAATACTGTTCTCCACTCCTTGTTATTCTTTCCTTCCCTTTCCATTAACATCTCCTCAGATCTATTGGCTTAACCTAGGTATCAGCACTCCATATTAACATAAGCTAATAGTAGGTAGGGGTGTTTTCTAACCCAGATAATTTTACAAAAGCAAATTAGTAGTGAGTGAATGGGCTCCTAGGCTGGCAAATGTAAGTGGTGGTAACTCCTGGAGGTGATGACATCATAAGAGAAGCTATGAACTAACTTTTTTAACCAGCTGAGCTTCATCTGGAAGAACACATCTGACTACAAACTCAGAGAAAGATTGTGAGTTTGAGAATAGCTGTCAGATGCAACCAGAGATTGTAGGTAAGATATGCTCATTATGGATAATACATAACTGTGCCACTAGATAATGCAGTTACTTATCTTTCTTTTTGATTATTTATTTGTTGGGGATTAATTATTAAATGATTGTAGATTTTTTGGTTTTCAAACAGTTCCAGGGTTGGTCCTGAGAGTTTCATATATATTTCTGAATATTCAAACTTCAAATGTGAAGAGACCAGTCATTTCCCAAACATTAATATTAATAAATTACTTTATAACATAAGTGTCAATAGTAAATGGTTTGTCTCCAACTAAGCAGTCATTTACAACAAGAAAGAAAGGCTTTAAGTTTTGGATTTGACTTTTGACCCTCAGTCATTAACAGCTCTGGTGCTGAATGACACAAGATGCTGTGAGTGGCTTATTATTTTTGTATTTCAGTCTAGACAGATAGCCAGAAAATTAAACAGCTGTATTTGTTCTGAAAGCCTGGAGGCACTGCTTCTTAGATAGCAGAAATTCTTATGATGGACAGGTTCAGATTTTAGGGACAGTAACAAAATCTTGCAACAATAAATGGGTTTTGATTCACCTACAGACCCTGGTAATGTCAAATAAGACAAAGACATGGGAATCAATTTGTGCCAGAATGAGATTTTTCAAATTCCTCTCAGTGTAAGGGCTACTTGCTATAAACATTTTATTAAATAAGAAGTAGTTTCAAGGAAATCAAAAGTAATATGAGATTCAACATGATTTTTTTTCTTTTTTTGTTCACAGTTTAAACTAAAAGATTGAAATTATTGAAATGCTTGAAAAATTATGTGCATGCAATCTTCCTTTCTAGAAGTACCTCACAGCCCAAAAAACAGTGCCCTGGGCTGCATCAAAAGGAATGTGGTCAGCAGGTCGAGAGAAGTGATTCTGCCCCTCTACTCTGCTCTCAAGAGGCCCTATATATAAGAAAAAAAAAAAATTACATTGAGAGTAGTGAAACACTAAAACAGGTTGCCCAGAGAAATGGTAGATGCGTCATCCCTGGAAACTTTCAAAGTCAGAGTGAATGGGTGCTGGGCAACTTGATCTAGTTGAAGATGTCCCTGACTCGTTGAAGGGGGTTCTTCAAGGTAACCATCAAAGGTCCCTTTCAACCAAAACTATTCCATGATCTCTATTTGCTATTGGATTATTTTGAAATATCTTGTTATCTGAGATCATTTGCTGATGAGACAACACAGACCTAAGTATGTTTGACCTTAATGTTACTTTTCTTCAGTCTAGGTATGAAGAATTTGAATGCTACAGAAATGTCATTCTGAAAAATTTGTGAATTACACATGACAATACTGAAAGGGATTATACTTTTCTGGGAAAAACAGGTTAACAAGAATCTACAGAGTGAGTTTTATATAAAAACTATAGAAAAGTAAAGACTTTTATTACAATGAAGCAGCAATAGTGATGAAAAAATCCACATGTTCTAAAATCTCTTTAGGAAAATATAATGTGAACAACAGCAGCACTAATGCTTTGTTAAGGCTATAAGTACATGGTGTAATGACCACTGGGTAAAGTACTACATTTTAAATTGAATGCATTGATTAAGATCCACATAGTTAAAAAATGGTTTTACTCTTGATTAAGATCCACATAGTTAAAAAATGATTTTACTCTGTAAGAGGAAAAATGGGAATTTCAGAATACCAAAACCAGTGAAACTTATGGTATAGAGGAGAAATCAATGCAGAACTGAAAATAGAGTCATAAACATATTATTGCTGAAAACATCTAGATTACATATTGATGTGATAGCATAATGACTTAAAATTCTGGCTTTTAATGAGAAAATATATGAAATCATAAAAAATTCCATCTGCCCAACCAGAAAAAACATTCTCCAAGAATAATCACTGACTTTCATTATTGCATGGGCGTTTTCAATTGTAAAACTTCTGTGCTTGAAAGATGTAATTTTAAACTAATTTTCTTCTGAAACAGCCCTCAATTATCAAATTCATGTAGAGATCAGCAGGTTCAAGACATGCAATCAGATATTTGGGGTGATTAAAAATGCAGTTGCTGATGTGTAATAATTACATACATTTTCTGAAGTGCATCTTGTGCAGACCATTTGTGAAGTTAGGCATAGTTACCCAACCTGCTTAAGCATTTTCTTGGTGAACCCTTCAATTTGTACAATCATAAGTTTTTCTTGAATAGATAAAAAGAACAGAACTTTTGGATCTGCATACAGACAGATGAAAGAGGACTCTAGAAAGGTGGCACTTGGCCTAGTTATAAACTCACAGATAATAAAGCTGAAGCGATGAGGAAATTGCAGCACACGATACAGCCAACTGTCAAAGCAATGGAATAAGACACAGTAGAATTTTATGTTATAAACAAAAAGACAGTGTACAAGAACATGATGAGAGCATACAACAAAGAATTAAAAAACCCCAAACAAACAAAAAAAACAAACAAACAAAAAAACCCCACAAACTTCACAGTAGATTTTGATGTTCCAAATACTGTGTCAGATACTAGCCAAGCTCACAAGACTGTTGTCAGCAGAATCTCCCTCACAAACACACAGTCGGAGCATTTGTAATACATTTAGGGGTAATTACAAATAAAACATCAGCAAAAATACAGAACCTGAGGTCATTAGTGTAAGACAGAAGAAAAAGGATAGAAAATTATTTAATCATTTCACTTACTGGAATTACACATGCAAGCTTAAATAGCAGTAGAGAGATTGTACGCCTCTTAACCAAAATTTGCTTTGCAGAGAGATGTAGGTCTTTCACTTTTCATTAACATTTTATTATCATATGGAGTGTACCATTAGCAAATTGGAAGACGACACCAAATTGTGCAGGAGTGTTGATCTGCTGGAAGGCAGGAGGGCTTTTTAGAGGAACCTGGACAGGCTGGATAGATGGGCCAAGTCCAACAGTATGGGGTTCAACAAGACCAAGCGCCAGGTCCTACACTTTGGCCATAACAACTCACTGCAGAACTACAGGCTGGGGACAGAGTGGCTTGAAGGCAGCCAGGCAGACAGGGACCTGGGAATTCTGATTGACAGGAAGCTGAACATGATCCACCAGTGTCCCCAGGTGGCCAAGAAGGCCAATGGCATCCTGGCCTCTATCAGAAATAGTGGCCAGCAGAAGCAGAGAAGTGATTCTTCCCCTGTACTTGGCACCAGTTAGGCAGTGCCTTGAGTACTATGTTCAGTTGTGGGCCACTCAATTTAGGAAGAGTACTGAGGTCCTGGAGCAGGTTCAAATAAGGGCAGTGAGGCTGGTGAAGGGTCTGGAGTGCAAGTCCTATGAGAAGTGACTGAGGGAACTGGGATTGTTCAGCCTGGAGAGGAGGAGGCTCAGGGGTGACCTCATCACTCTATACAACTACCTGAAAGGAGGTTGTAGCCAGGTGGGGGTTGACCTATTCTCCCAGGCAACCAGCAGTAGGACAAAAGCGTGCAGTCTTAAGCTGCACCAGGGGAGGTTTAGGGTAGACATTAAAAAACCGTTTGTTACAGAGTGACTGGCCATTGGAACGGGTGCCCAGGCAGGCGGTGGAGTTAACATGCCTGGAGGTATTTAAGAAGAAAGGGCCAGATAAGTAGACAAGGTGATATTGGGTCATAGGTTGGACACTATGATCTCGAATGTCTTTTCGAACCTAATTGATTCTGTGATTTTAAATTTTATAATTCCATTGTATTTATATCTACACATAGTGAGTATGCACCCTAAAATCCTCTGTTATGTGTTTAAGGAAAACTATTGCCTTATATCCTGTAAATACTAATTCAAACCAATGTAAAATGCCTGCCAAGGGAAGTCTTCTGTATTATCACTTCCACCATAATATAAATTCTCATAGATAGTTACATATGAATTTACATCTTGTGGATGATAGATAGGGCCAGAAATAATTTTGTGATAGAAGCAGTCATTAAATATCACAAATGATGGATAATAATTAGTAAAATGAATAACTAAAATAATATACTTTGCTAAATTAATAATTTACTAAAATAATTATAATAATTTATTAAAATTACTAATTTAGTAATTTACTAAAATAATAATAAAATTAATAACTAAAACCAGTTGTAGGTGGGCATTGTATAAGAACACTTTGGAAGAAAAAGTTTTCCATCTACTAACTGTTGAATATGATTGTGTTACGCATCAAACGAATTCATACAAATCCACCTGTTCATGAACAGAAGAAAAGAAAACTCACTAAATAAAATACTTTTGAATGATCATTTAACCCACTTATATTTAAGATAGTCTTCCTGGATTTCATATTTGGAAATGCTATGTAATGATGCTTTATCGTTACCACTTTGTGCTGATTAAATACCATAATCCTCTTATTTGTGCAGATCCCTAGTGTTCCCCACTTTTATTAAAAGCAGGGTTCTAATGAAGCTCATGAGGTGTCACTAGGTAATTACTACTTACAGTCTGAAATGGAGCTCAGTTCCAAGCCATTTGCATTTATGTGCTAAAACTAAATGATTAATGTGGATTTTTACACATTTTTAGGTTTAATTTTTCAGCCTAATGAAACCATAAATTTCAAGCTTTCAAAAATATTCCTATCTCTTATTTAATTCAATATGTAATTGAGAACATGCTTTTGCTACAGATGGAGAGTCCTTTTCAAATTTGAATTAATTTGGTGTTTTGCTGAACTGGTAGACTGAGTGCTACAGATTGCCCAATGTTCAC
Organism: Xenops minutus; assembly: GCA_035221455.1. Classification (NCBI taxonomy): domain Eukaryota; kingdom Metazoa; phylum Chordata; class Aves; order Passeriformes; family Furnariidae; genus Xenops; species Xenops minutus. Next base: position 32,810,197 of record JAWWEE010000122.1, on the reverse strand, counting down.
TATGCTAAAAGATTTCAAATTAATGGAATGAAATTTTGGAAATCCACAAGGTCAAAAATATTTTCTGCAAAGGTGATTGCTATATTTTCTGCCCATACTACAGGACTCTCACAAAGTGGTAACAGCTGGAAACCATCAAAGACAAAATTCTGCTACAGCAAAGTGAATAAACTCCAAGTTCACTTGTATATTCACTATATAAAGTGTATTCAGGAATAATACCGCACTTGAAAGAAGTAGAAGTATTACAGATAGGTAGTGGTAAAAACACTTTATGCAAAAATATTACAACAGGTTTATCCACAAAGCTCAAGGTAGTATACTAAGTTGTGAACACCAGACTGACACACTGGCTTCAGTGAGAGACTTTTGGGAGGGAATAAAAGAATTCCAAACCAAAATGAACTTTAAAAGGGCTACAAACATTTTTTTTATTTTTTTTAAGTCCAGTCCAGTGTCCTCAAAGCTTGCACAAGTACTTCTGCCACTGATGTATATCTCAGTGAAATGAATGACAGTCAAGATGGGAAAAAAGCCCAAACACACTCTTTCTACATCAGTATTCAGCACTGTTAAAGAATGCTGTTTTCTATGCCCTATGGGAGCATTCCTCATATAGTCTTCTGCTGCTCTGAGCTTGAAAGGATAAGGATATGTCATTACCTTGGCTATCTCAACTTTCTCTACCAGTTTCTAGTGGCATATTTTGTTGAGTATAATGAGAGCTACAAAACTATTCCCTGCCTCATAGTGTCACTAATAAAGAAATGCCTAACTCTAGTAAACCTACTACAACACAATGTATATTTAAGGGCTATTTTATCTATCACTGTTCAGAGACAAACTCACAAATCTTTTTTTATAGTAATGTGTTACTGTATTTATTTTGCAAATAAAGCAGTTGCTTGATATTCAGTCCTATTATATTTTGTCTTTGAAAGAAGAGAGTAGTTACCATTGAGGTGATGTTAAAGGGTTAATTGCTATATCCAATTACAATATCTATAAACCAAATTGTCTCAAAAATGTTTATAGTAATAATTGTAGTTAACAAAATTGCCATTGATGATTACAGCTCAAACTTACAAATCCCCAGGTTCCAATTTTCTAGTCACAGGGGTATAAAATTCAGGACAATACCTCGTTTTTGCTCGATAACATCTGTGACAAGGTATAATGCATCACTGATAATCTAGTGATTCATGAAATGAAAACTCCTTCCTGTTTACATCAATGCAGACATTCCCTGGGGTTTTTTTCACAAAACACCTGTCCAGTTGTACAGCATGCAAAGCATGAGACATTAGCTATCTTATATTAACTATCTTCCCCCCAGCACCGCCCCCCCCCCCGCCCCCCGCCCTGAAGCTCTAGCCTTAGAGAAACTGCAGTATCTATTTCACTTTCTGTCACCAGAATTTAAAGATGCTCTCAGTGGATGGAAACAGCAGACTGACATCTTCAGTACTGGTGTTCTCTACAAACTTTTGAAAGACATATGCAGCATCACACGTAATTCAGTTGTTGCTTTGCATTTATTTCACCAACCTCCTCAGATTCCTTCTTCAAAAACAAACCCTCTTACCTTAGGCAGAACTATACTTCTGAAGCATAAATCACACATATGAAACTAAAAATGTGCTAGTTGATTCTAACCTAGAGAACTCAAAGACCTACTTGGCTTCCTACAGGCAGCATGGAGAGAATCTAGCCACCTGCTGAGAATAATCCTAATACACTAGCTGTGAGGAGAAAGCACTTTGGAGCAAACCAACAAAGAATTATAAATCCATACATATATCTATCTTCCTACTCTGTTTAAAGCATGAAGCATGTGATTACTTTGAATGCAGACTGGAGCATATGGTTTAGAATCTACCAGCACTGTTTTGTTTTTTCTTCACGCTGAGTGGCTGCCGAATTCCTTCTGACTGAGGAGATGCTGCAGTACCCCCCTATGGTATCCTGCAGCTTCACTAGCCACCCCTAGGAGGTGGGACCATACCAGAAACACTGCAGCAGTCACATTGTGCAGCAGGAGCTGGTGTTTCCATTCTGTTTGGAAAATATTTATTAGATTTGGTTTCTCAAGGAACTGCAGTCCTTCTCTGGTCAGGTTTTGAATAAGTCTTCCAGAGCTGTTTTAGACATATACACAGAGCATACCAGGGCTCTTGCAAATTCCAGGTCAGAAAGGCACATATCTCACAAATGGAGACATTAGAGAACAATTTTAGGAGGTTGGTACCTGCATAAATGCCTTTAGATGCTTTGGCCTCTTGCCAGGTTTTGCACTGCCTAGAGGGACTGAAATGTTGTACAGTTGAATGATTTAATGCCATGTGCGCTGTAAAAATCATGCCCTACATGTGCTGTATAGCTGACTGACTCACATAGTTCATAAAACAATAGAAAGAGCTCATTTAAGTTTTTGCCTACTTTTCATTTTTAATGAGTATTCTCTCAACAATGCTTATAAAACTGACTGAAATTGGGAGTATAGTCTTAATTCTGCAAACCTGTAGAGATAGAATGATTGTGAATTAATTATATTAGACACCATTGTTTTGATCTTGTTCAAGAACTGCATTTTTTCACAGCCCTTTGAAGTATCTGAGAGTTCATTCTTCAATGCAATGGGACTACTCTTCATGTTTGTGACAGTACTTGGCCCAGAGGGACAAATTTCTGGTAAAAACATGATTTCCCTGAAAACTAAGATTTATATTTCTTTTACATAGAAAGAAACATCAGCATATTTATACCATAACAGTCTGTCTCTGAGCTACCTATATTCCATGGACAGTAAATTAAAATATTAGGAATTTAGTCTAAGAAAAATTACTTTCTCTGTAATATTTCTAATAATGCACAGAATGGAAGATGACTGATGATGTAGCTTGAATTGCTTTAGCCCCCACACAGAGACACATTTGAACATTTTTGTTAATCTTTTTCATGCCTTAAAGAACAAAACCACTGTCTTTCCAAAGCATAAGCTGCTACATCAGCTTTGTGGGAAGTATCCCTAAATCTACTATAACAATAAAACCAAAGCTCTAAGAGGGGATAGGATTTGGGCGAGTAATTACATAAAGGTTTAAAATTAAGTGACAAGTTCCACACTCTAAAAAAGCAAGATAACTTTGGGTTTCAACTCATAGAATACTAGACTTAGAGAAAAGATTTTATAAAGGACTGCACTGAATTTTTTTGTCATAACTGAAAACTTCTTCTTAAAAAGACCTTAAGAGTAGGTAAAATGTTGGTGGGACTGAGAAGATCAACACTCAAACACTACATTTCTCACATAATTTCTAAATTCATTAAATAATTCTCAATTACATCAAATCTATTGGAATTTGGTGTGTTATACCTAGCCACATTTGGACTTTTTGAAAAAACGTAGTAATTAACACATTTTTCAGAATTCCCTAAAAGGCAGTCAGCTAGACTGTGTCTGTGAGCTTGTTGTGATTCTTGTAAGTATGCAACTCATGTTGTAACTGGGAAAAGATAAAAGGTTTCTTGGTTTTAGTGAGAAAGGTGCTATGCGGTTTTCTGGGGTTTGTGATTTTGGGAAGCCCAAATAAAATACATTGATTCATGCTGCAGACAGTGGCTATCACCCAAATAGTTATTCTTTTATACATTACAGAAATCTTCACTTCTAACTTTATCTACCAAAAAAATATATGTTAAAAAAAATTCAGCAAGCATGAGATTAAGGTAAAAAAGGGTTCTGCTGGAGTGTCATTAACTAGCTTGGAAGGGAGAAAGGGAAAATACCAGCCTTGCCAGTCATGAGCAATGAGCAAAATTTGAGAAAACCAGCATGTATAGGATCTATCAATCTACATCATGAAGTGTTGGCTACAAAATACCACACCTGAAATGTTTCTACACCAGTGCACACAGCATGAGGAACAACTATGGGGAGCTCAAAGCTTTAGCCCAGTCCCAGGGATTTGACATCACTGGCATAAGGGAAACCTGGTGGGATGAGTCTTTCAATTAGAGAGACCTTTTGGATGGTTATAGGCTCTTCAGGAGGAACAGGCAGGGGAGAAGAGATGAAGGAGTACATTGTATTGTAATATAAGGAATAGAATGTATGGAGCTCACAGCTGGTACTGCCACAGTTGAGAGGGTCTGGGTAAGAATCAAGGGGCAAACAAATAATGTAGATGTCACTTTGGGAGTCTGATCACCCAGCCAGGATGATGACACTGAAGAATTATTCTTTGAGGAATAAGATGCTCTTCCAAATCAACTGTCCTTGTCCTTATGGGGGACTTCAACTTGCCAGAAATCAACTGGGATCATCACACAGCTGGTACAACCCAGGCCAGAAGATTCCTAAAAAACCTGAATGACAACTTTGTGGAACAGGTCCCTTTGACTCAAAAGATGCCCTCTTTGATCTGCTGCTTGTCAACAGAGTGGATCTCATGAGCAACATGGAGATTGGTGTCCATCTTGACCACAGTGATCAGAAAGCAACGGAATTTAAAATCTCTGTACTCAGGAGGAAAAGTGAAAGCAAAACCTCAACTCTGAATATGAGGAGAGCAGACTTCAGGCTGTTCAGGGAACTATTAAGTCCCCTGGGAAACTATTTTTGCAGGTCCATCAGTGCTGATCGCCTTTTAACCATAACCTCCTAAGGGCACAGGAGCAGGCAATTCCTAAGTATCGAAAGTTGAGTAAAAGAGACAGAAGGCCAGCCTGGCTGAACAGGGATCTTCTCTTGGAAATAAGGCAAAAAAAGCAAGGTGTATGCCCAGTGGAAGTGGAGTCAAGTGACATGGGAAGACTGCAGAGATTCTGCTTGCTGCTGTAGGGAAAAAATTCATGCCACCAAAGTTCAGAAATGTGAACTGGACAGAAACATAGGGGACAATAGAGTTTTTTTCAAATATATTAATGGCAAAAAGCAATGTAGAAATAACATCAGCCTGTTACAGGAAGAGGATGGTTGTCTCACAAATAGGGACAAACACACGGCAGAGGTGTTTAACACTTTCATTGCCTATGTCTTCGACATGGATGATAAACCACAGTGGTTTCAGTGCCCCTAGCTGGAGGATCATAACTGTGGGAATTATCAACTCCCAGTCGACCCTGAACTTGTACAAGATCTGCTGCTCCAGCTGGATCCCTACAAATCTATGAGGCCTGATGGGATTCATCCTAGAATCCTCAAAGGCCTAGCTGATGTCAACTCACAACTTCTCACAATGATTTTCTAGTTCTCTTGGGACTCCAGAAAGGTTCCAGCTGACTGGAAGCTGGTGAATGTTGTCCCGATTTTCAAGAAGGGCAAAAAGGAGGATTCTGGAAACTACAGGCCTGTCAGCTTCACTTTAGTGCCCAATAATATCATGGAAAAATTATGCTGGGAAATATTGGAAAACACCTGGAGGACAATGCAAGTCATTGGTCACAGCCAGCATGGCTTCATGAGTCCTGCTTGTCAAACCTGATTTCCTTCTATGATAAGGTAACACACCTATTTGATCTCCAAAAGACATTAGATATAATCTCTTTGGACTTCAGCAAAGCTTTTGATACTTCTGGATGAAATGTCCAGCACACAGCTGAATAACCATATTATGCAATTTGCTCATGAGTGGGACGCAAAGTCACAGGAGTCACAGTCCCAAACCTGTCTGAGTTCAAGAAGTGTTTGGGCAATGCTTTCAGGCACATACTGTGATTCTTGGGATGTCCTGGGCAGGGCCAGGAGTTGGACTCAGTGATCCTGATAGGTCCCTTCCAACTCAGCATATTCTATGAGTCTATGATCCTAGTTGATATAAGAATGTTTTGTCACACATGCAATGTAATGTTTCTGAATCTTGTGCTGGCTTTTGATAGCAATGTTTCTGTAGCTCTCTTAAAATAACTCACTTTGTAGAAGTCAATTCCTTCCCATTAGTCACTGCAGTATGTCTTTATCACCTTGAATAAGTGTTTTTCTGATCCTGTTCCTGCAATTTGCAGTGTTCCCATGAGCTTTTTAAATGATTTCTTGCTGTTATGAAGTTATTTTTCTAAGCAGAAGTTGAGAGGAATTATTTATTTCAGTCATAGAAAAAAAAATAAAGTTTCCCTCTAACAAAACCATATCTTAAATCTGCAGAGAACGGTTCCCAAAATCAATGGCCTAGAATATGTGCAAAATAAGTACAATTACACTGACAGCTTATAAAATGCTGTATTTGAAATTATATTTCAGCATAAAAGATTCAGAATCCTACACTAATCTTTTTTTCCCTTAGGTTTGGATTACGTAAGATCAGACTCAGCCAGTATACAAGCATATGGGAGTCAGTAATACTTCCAAGGAGAATATAACTTCCATTCTGGCTAGATGTGTTTTATTGTCTCTGAGTATTAGGAGACATTTACTACAGATGGAAACAGCCAGCTCAGATAATTCTCAATTCTGTTTTTCCTTTAAACTATTTAGTTTCTAAAGGAAAAAAAAAAAAAAAGCAAACAAAAAACAAACAACAACAACAAAAACAAACAAAAAAAAAACAAACGAAAACTATTTTAATTATATCCAGGACAGAATTAAAATTCAAATAATTTAAGATTCAGTTTCCTATGATTATTATCCATATTTCACCTTTGGATGCATTTCTGTATCTCATTGTTCCCTGTCTTGTTACGATTATACAAACATCTGTACAGATATGTTTAAAATCAAAAGATCATTGTTTATAATGGACAAAGGTGTTGAGCTCAATAGGAATCAATCTTAGGTCTGTGAATATTGTAACACTACAGTATATACAAAAATATCATAAAGTATTGCAGAAACCTTAACAGCATAATTTTTTGCCTCCCTGTTCATCCGTACACCTATTTAAAAGTCGTTTGCCAAACATTTCGTTATAGGAAATACATTATTGAAGTACTCGAAACAGCTCCACCTAGAAAAGATCATTACTCCTCAGGGACCTCACCTTGGACCTTTGGTCTTTTCCAAACTGTAAAAGTTCTCACACTTACTGCACATTCAAGAAATATGCCTATACAAGCATACACACATGTTACACAAAGATAACATAGAAATGTAATAAATAATATTCCTCCATTATTCCAAACATCCTTCCCCTGTTAAAAAACATCCTTTCATAAAGAACTGTGTGAGCAAACTCTGCTCCTGGTAGAGAAGGTTTTCACAAACAAAACTTCCAGCTAAAGCAGTGTGCTAGAAGTTCCTACAAACAAACATCCTGCAGGAAAATCCTGCTATTGTTTATGGATATCATGTCTCTTCGAACATCTGAATAGGGCTAGGTATCAAGGAACCACACAGACCATTCTTTAAACAATATAAATGTTGAAGACAAATTTTGGAAAATCAGGAGAGATGAAAGGGAGAGAAAACTGGTTGCCCCAGCTGAGAATCTCTCCTGTACCTCCCCTCACCTTTTCTTCACCACCATGTGCTGCCTACCTGCCACGGGAGACTGAGACTCTGCCAGCCTGGAGAAAACTGGGACCCACCGTGTTACATAAGTGAGTTCACATTATCCCTCTAGCCTTCCCATATTTCTGAGGGCCAGGGAGGTACAGCTGAATGGGACTCTGTACTCCTGTGGCATGGCTTGGTGTGAGCAGCAAAACCACATATCCTGGCTGCATTCCAGAGGACTAAAGCTGTTTAGACTGCCTGCTGCTATAAAGATAGCATCGAAGAGAAGCAGAGACAGAAAAAAAAAGGGGGCAAAAACTGATTCTTCCACCCCACCACACACCAATATAAGCAGAATGGTAGTTTTCAGTGGTATCTTTTTCCTCTGCTTCTAAAATTAATCTTGACATTTTCCCAATCTTTCCTTATTTCCTCTCCCTCTCTCTGCATCTCTCAGCAGTTAATTAATTAATTAAAATCACTTTTTGAAATCAATGGATAACTTGTTTTGAGTTTTGATTTTGTTGGGGAAAATAGTTTGAACCTGAACTCTTTCTGCACCATAATTCAGCAGATTGCAAGAACACATCAAAAGAAAAGCTTAATTTGAAGAGGGAAACCACAGGAATTGTTCTAGAGGGCTAACATTTAGATTACCTTTTTTCCTAAGGTATCATCAAGCCTGGAGTTTTTATGCGCCAAGACCAATATTCTAAAATGTCCATGAATTTCAGTTTCAGATGAGACAAATCTGACTGTTAAACACAGAAAAATTATCTTATACAGAGTCAAGGATGAAACAACAGTGCTAGATACTGCATATTTTTTCTACTGAGCAGAAGTTTGCTATTTAAAAACCATTATAAATACATTCTTTTGTTCTAAACAGTATTTGTTACAAGCAACAAGCAGAGATATTCACAATATTAAGGCCTATGAGCTACTAATTGAACTACTATATTAGGTACTCATACCTGCAGTTCTACTTGCAGGAAAAAAAAAAAAAATCAAAACAAATAGAAAAGATTTATGATAAAAACTATCTGCATGTTGATGTTGCCTAAAGAGCATTTCACCAAACAAACACTTTTCTGCAGTTATGACTAGCCCATTCCAGGAGCACCCCTTTTACAATTTCTGCAGTGTGTTACATCAGACAAAGCTGGCTGTTTTCTTCTGATGAAAGTGTGATTCTGATAGAATCAGACTGCAGTTCCTTTACAAACTCCACCTTTTTATTTCTTTTTTATCATTTTGGGAATAAAATTGTAGCACCATACATAGCACTAAAAGTAGTACAGATCATTTGATTTTTGTACTGCACTCACATATTGGTGCTATTACACTGCATACAAAAACATATTTTACACAGACATTGGAAAATGTGTTTCTGTAAGAGTGTAAGACAGAGAATATTAGTTTATTTCAGGGATTTCATAATGAACTGACCATGGATGATTTTGTAGATCTGTCTCCAGGGAATTGCAATCTTTAGCCTCCTCTTTCTGTAACTCTCCACTTACGAATAACCCACATTCTAGCCTTTAAGTCTTCTAACTATCAAACTTTCATGCCACTTTGCTCTTTCTTTTCCAGAAACATGATATACTACAGCTTGAATGCAACTCTTCTGTTGCTTAGATTTGGGTAGAGAGCCCAGACACAGTGCAGTATGAAATGAACAAAATATTGACGGGGTGTTGTTTAGGGAGGTTTTCTTAGCATTTTGTAAAGTAATTGAGAAAGAACTCTGCACCTTGGCATTTAGAGCAAACAGTTGCAAGTGCCCTGCTCCTCCCTGACTGGAAGTGCTCTGCAAGTGCTTCTTAGAACACAGTAAAGCACGTTTATAAAAAATAACCAAAAAAGGCACAGTAACAAAAGCCTTCACCCAAAACACTTGGAGTCAGTGAAAAACTCCTCAGCAACTGCAAGTTTTGTATCACATCAATAAAAAGCTGTCTGTACCAGGCAATATATTTATCTAGCATCTAGCACAATCCCATTTGCCCTATCAATAGCTCAAATAACTACTTAAATACTTAAGTTGAAATTCATGCCTCAAAGTTTTTAATTTGAACGAAAATGAAAATTATGTTTAATGCTATAGTATAATTTCATAAGGGATGATAGGTATTTCTGTCACTGTAAATGTCTTCAGGTCATTTACTACTTTTGAACAGAGGATGTCTAACACAAAATGATAGATAATCACTTCAATGTCTCATCTCATTAATTTGATATCAATACCTGAATACAGAAAGAGTCAGAGATAAGAGTAAACTCTGCAGTGCAGTAGGGAAAATAGAATCATGCTGTTTTCCATTTGAATATTTGATTTATCAGATTTGTTGATTTCCTCATTGTTGGCTTAAATAGTCAAGGAAGTGTGATGATAAGCAGTGCAATACAAAGCGCCACCTTATTATCAAAGAATTCACAGGGGATACAGGGGAGGTGTGAACAGCCTCTTGTCACTCTTGTTCTTTGATTTATGTTTTTTAGTACAACAATTTTTATTTTTTTTCAGTTGTAGCTATATATTATCATGATGTAGGGTAAAATACAACTGTCAAAGCCACATTGTGCTGGATTCTTTCATAGCTATTCTTTTTTCCCCATTTGTGTGTGTGGGTGCCAGGAAGACTGCCTGCAAATTAGAGTACAAACAAAATATGTCCCTTTCTTTTTTCTTTCTTTCCATAAGAAACAATGTTCCTATTTTCTGTTTTCTGTCTCCATTTGGTTAAGAAACTGTTATTGTCTGTGTTGAAATTGTGAAATCACAACATTTCTAATGTCGCTGGATTTTGAAGCGCACTCTACTTGTTTAGTTGTAAAGTGTGTTTTAAAAACATCTATATATCTCAATTTCATTTATTGTGCAGGCAGGTGACTGTACTGGCTTTGCAGAAAGTCCACATTTGCTGTGTCAGATTTATGTCTCTAGAAAAAAACAAATTGTATTTTAAGGTGGTGATTTTACTCCACTGCATGCATATAAATTAGAGTCAAATAAAATTATTTCCTTAAAACATTATAAAAAGCACTCTTCAAATTATAATACAACTTGTACAAACCACATGTGGGGACTATTTTCCAAAGGGCAATCTTAGGTATGCAGCCTCAGTATCAGACATTCAGCCTGGGGCATTCAGAGAAAAAAAATAACTGTCCAAAGACAACTGAGCATTTGGGCATCATTCTGCTCTTGAAATATGCCCTCAATCCTCAACATGTTACAATGGAAAATGAATACTTAGTGACATTTTCAAAATCTCTTACAATGTGAGCTGCTTTCACTGTTCTGTTCATGATATCAGGTGGAAAATCTTTTGACATAACAACTTTTTTCTGCAAATGCTGATTCAACAAAGCTGGAAGCAGGTGATTTCCACCTTTCGAGGCAATGCTAAACTGACTCCTTGCCAGTCACTAACCCACCCATGCTAGAAACCACTCCCAAAAAGCGAAGCTCCTTGATTTCCTAGGCTCCCAACTACTTGTTTTACAGTGTGTCCAGGGAGACAAGGCTTCCAGTGTTTCCTAGGCCCCCAAACAGGAGTAGCAGCAGGATGCTGCTGAAGAACTGACCTGCACAGTCCTGGAGCTCCCAGGCACACCATTTAGGTAGTTAGCTGCGTAGGTAGTAGCAGCCTGCACAGAGGCAAACCCCAGGGCACAGGAAGCTGCTTTCTGAGAGTTTTTAATGCCTGAGTAGCTGCAGGTATTAAAAGTCTGGGAACCTTGATGATGCCAGTTTTATGGCAGCTTGTTTATGTGTGAGCTGTTGAGGAACTTGACTTGCTGCTGCTTCTCTGGTTCCCTGCTCCTGGCTATGTAATGGGATGCCAGTGTCTGATAAAAGGTAGAGGGGAAACGTTTGGACAATCTGCTCTTAAAACCAAAACTCATATCTTACAAATGATGTGTACTAAAAGCTAAAAGCAAATCAGATATTACAGATCTGGTTATATGCATGCCTTGTGAATCAGTTTTATGACATTGAGCTAGAAACTCCTATAACAAGTGAAAATTTTGTCAGCAGTGAGAAATTCACTTCAGCCAGAATAAACTTCTCAAGGATGACAACACAATTACAAGTGCAAGGAAGTCCTTGGAGAAGGTATTGACTGTCTGCAAGAGGCCATAGGCAACATAAAAAGCATAAGTGATCTCAGCCATAGCTGTGTCTGCAATATGCCTAGATGAAAAGTTTGGAATAAAAGTAGGGGAAGAAGTATGACAGTCTTGAACAAAAGAAAAAGAGTATGAGAAGCCTGCTGTGCCTATTTCTGAAAGCCAGTGTGCAGGACACAGGGTGCTGCTATTAGGTAGATATCTCAGCTGCAAGTGTTATTTTAAAGGTCAGTTTAACTAGACATTAGGCATCCAGGGTAAAGCTCTTCCGACAAGAATTAATTAACTGGGTTTCAGAGCTGGTGACTGAGTTCCCTTTTAGCAATAAATTCCAAACAAGTCAATTGTCAGCGCCTAAGAAATTCCAAAGCAAGTTCCAGGTGTCAGCTTGTTTTAGGTGCCCAGCTTCTGGGTTAATTGGTTCCTGGTGCTCTCAGGCAGCCTAAGTAGCCTTGCAGCTCAGGGCACAAGGCCTTGGCATTCACTGTGGATATTTCCAGCAAGCTAAAAAATTCCATATCAGTTGTCAAAATACCTGGAAACCCTATGGAAGACAATGTGTGAGCTAACCTTTTGTTCAGACTTGTGATTTAAAAAAACAGAACCAACAAAACCCACCTTACTAAAACACAGACTTCTTAATAATAAAGGTCTGCATTTTCCATTTAAGTCTATTGTCCATCACTTCAGAAAGTTACATCAATACTTAAAGCAATACATAGTTCACTCTACATGTTTGTGATAAGTTCTTTAAAAATGAAGCTTATAGGGCAATCTAGAGTGTATAAATTCACAGAGCCTATTTTACAATTTTACCAAGTTTTAGTGCTCGCGTGTTAAAAAACAAGACAGTGATTAGATAAGGGACATCATCTACAGCTTCTGCCCCCAAATGGATACATCTTGAATAAAAAACTTAGCATCATTCATTATTTGTGAATGTAACTCAAGTCCCCATGGCCAATCACTCCTGGGGAGGCTAATCCAAAGCCAGAGAGAGAACGTAAAATATTACCTTCTGCTTGATTTTTCACAAAGCTTTTTGTACTGTGTAGTGTGTAGAAACCCACAGAGCTTTCACAGACTCTGGAAATAGAAGGAGATAGAATTTGAGAAGCAGTGGGATATGATGAGACCTGAGCTTGGGAGACATTCCATAGTCAGCAGAGACATAAGTGTCTAGCAAATATAAATTACTTGCCTAGCTAGTGTTTAACATCTCTGAAAATAACCATTCCCAGTGACAAGCATGTGCTCTTCCCCTCTCTCTCCATATATGCATACAAGTAAATAAAACCCTGGCAAACTCGCCTTAGCAGTGATTTTATTTTCTGAAAGCTACCGAACTGGCTGTATAAATATGATTTATATAGCTTGTAATAAGAAAATGGTATTAAACCTGAGTACACTAATTGCGAATTTCCTACCATTCAATTAATTTCAACATGACTTCGAGTAGGGCAAATGTTTAGATATGCATACATCTATCTTTAGATGGTTTCTGACCTGTAGTTCACAAGCAAACTTGGATACAAACAACCTGTTCCTCATCATAGGTCAGCACTTTGCGCAGACCACCATCCATGTTTGCTTTCTCTCTTGCCTCCTGGGTGGTTGCATTAATACAGAAAGTACAACTTGATCACCTTTTCTGACAATTCCAGTACTTACCTCTGGCTTTTTCCACTTTCTAGTAGTTGACTTCTGAGTCACAACTGGATTACATTGTATTACTTTTATATTCAATAACTTGGCATGAATGTCACTTCCAGCATGTTCTCAAAGGTGTTTGGACGGTCTTCTAGCCTCTTGCCTTTTAGTGAGAATTAAAAATAAAAAAAAATCTGTTCCAGGAAACATTTCTGAAAGTTACAACATTAGTTTCTGTTCTCATGGACAAAAGCAAGGTATTTCAAAGTTTTTCACTGGTGAAGAGAAGAAGAAGAGACGACACCACTTTCTGGTTCCTTATAACTAATGGATAAATCATCAGACCACATCTTCAATAGTTTGGAGGCTTAAGCATGGTTGAATAGGCAACCAGCTTTTCCAGAAGTTTGACCACCTTAATTCTGTACTGGCTACAAGTCTAATGAAATGGCATGGTGTTATGTACAGAAATACTACATATATAAAATATTTTTTAACAAAAATCATTCCTCAGAATATTTTTGTAATACAATGTGTAAATTAATAGCACAACACCTACATAAATACAGAAAAATCCTTATACTGACCCTAGTTTTGGAAGTGGTTCCTGCATTTAGCTAATGACTGAATTACTTACTGCTTTGGAACTTGCTGTTGAAAACAGCTAGATAAAATAAGCCATTAGCAATATAAAAGCTCCAAATGCAGTGGTGTATATGCAATTATGTGTGAAGATTTTAAACACTTTCAAGGTTTCCTTGCTTAAAATTTTGAAATTTAAAGACCTTGAATTTAAAATAACCTCAGGAGACATATTAGAGAAAGAATTATTAATTGATCCTCAGCCCTATCAAGACCTATTTGTTTATTCCAATTAGTTTCTTTTTTTCATCATATCTCATTCAAAGATATTATCAAGTAATTAGGCTCAGTAATTCACTCCATCATATGAATGTTGCTCACACAGTACAGCTGGGAGCACAATTTGGTCCAGTGCTTTTAAGACTGAAGGAGAAAAGCCTCTTCCTATGTGTTCAGAATTTTTTTACTAAATATAGATTTCATCTGGATACTGCATAATACATGGTGGTGAGCATTATAGTGTAGCAAACATCACAAGGGGTAATGTGGTTGTGGGGAGCAATCAAGCTGGGTGCAGGGTGTGAAGGAAGTGACCTCGTGTATACTTGTTTAGGTTTTGCTCACAGGAAAAATCCAGGCTACTGTACACTATCAAGCTGAATATATCATTTTGGTGTGTCTTCTGAGCACTGAGAACAAGCTTTTCAGGGAGTAGTATGGGCTGAATTTGGCTATCTTTGTGGGTTTTGGAGTTTTGGGGTGTTTTTTGTGTGATCACACAGCTAATAGATAGGATTTTTTTTATAAACACTGAAGCTACAAAAAGAAATTAACATTATTTTAGTTAGGAGAGAAAGAAACTTTCAACTTAAATCAAAATATTTTTGTTACTTCTTTATATCACTAAAAAGAAATTAGACATTAACATTAACTCATTTTCAACACTCTAAAGTCTATTATTACAATAATGAAGAAGAAACAATAATGGAGCAAGGAGCCTCTGTTAATTTGAGAACTTGGCTAATACAGGCCAATATATAGTTTCAATAAAATGAACCAAGAGATATTTTTCAAAATAGGAGGTCTGCCAATTTTCAGTAACAAGGTGAATGAAGTGTCTTCATCTTTCATAAACTTTCTAAAATCATTTAATCATAAACTAAATGTCCTAATTTAAAAACTGTTTCAGTATAAAAATCTTGAAAGGAAATCATCGTGCTTTACCACCTAAAAATTGCATCAGTTTCACAGTTTTTTATGCTTTTAATTGCCCAGTCTGAGACATTTCTTTACTCTTGGTTTTCTACTAACACCCACAGTTTACAGAATATAATTGTTCGAATTACAGCAGCGTAAAACAGCCACTAACTCCATTTATTGCAAGAGAACAGTAGAGCGAGCACAAATGCAATCAAAACTTCCATCAAGAGGGAAAACATTTGGACAGTAGAATGAAAAGAGAATAAATACTGACCAGAGAAAATCTATTTCTAAAGAAAATGTAGGTCTTATCCTCTCAAAAAATACCAAAGAAAACCAATCCTCAAATCTCATACTCTGTCAAAACCATACTGCAGTGATGCCAGACACTTAAAACTCTTCACGAGACTAACTTGAGAAGATCATTTGATATGGCCAGCTACTGTTCTAAACCAAATAATTTCTACATTTTTGCACAGCAATTGTGATATACTTGAATTTTTAAAATATGTGACTTCATTCTCCCTTATATCTGCACTCAGTGTAGTTTCTCATTTTGACATCCTACAGATTTAAGCTGGTAGCTTTTGCTTGGCTCCTGCTTACTTAATACCACCAGAAAAAAAAGCACTCATGAGAGAGTCTTCTGTGTAAGGAAAGAGATCACTGGTGACAAAAATTATCTAGAACTGCAAAAGTGAAGTAAATTTCAGCTTTATAGAAAACAGCCAAATAACTTCGTCATTATTCATCACCTCGCTACCTTTAAAAGGATTTCAGACATGATAAGGAGCTAAACTGTTCTAATTGGTGAGTATATTTTGGCACTTGCTAAAATCATAACACAAGGCATGGCCTGCTTCTCAAAATAACCTGGTTTGCTTCTTAACAGAGCCAAGACCCTACCAAGACAGACTGACCAATCTGATGGAACATGGCATTGAAAAACCATTTCAAGGGGTATAATTTCCACAACTCCACTTGTGTCATATGTTAATTTTCTCTATACAGTATTATGAGATAGTTGACTAGTCTTCTTTTATGAGGATATCAAAATAGCCCAAAGATAACAAGGGCCAAACACATTGTGACTGATACTGATGCATGGGGATTTTAATGTGCATTTTATGGATTTTCATGGAGTTGTAAAGGTCGAACAAGTTTTCCTATATTTCTCACATTTCAGGTGGTATTTAGAAGTAATTGAGCACTTTCTCACACATTCCTGAACTTCTGTTAGACACACACTACCAAGGACATGCTGTTTTGAAGAATCTAACTGAGACAATAAGACTGCTTGTAGTCAAAACAGGAGAGTCAGCTCAGAGCCCTTGGAGGGGCTCCAGGGAGCAGTTCTGAGGAGTTCTGAGGGTGGGCACCAGGGGAAAATGGTACCATGGGTTGGCTATAGATATCAAATTTGTTAATTACTGAAAGTTATAAAAACTGTAGCATTTGGTTGACACATGCACGTACTTTTAGTGTACACCTTAGAAGCTTCTAATAAAAGAACTACTTTATCTCTCTCCACTAATGTTGTTTTCAGACTATTTTGCAGGAATTTAGGCATCAATACATTACAGAATTTGTCTTCTGTTGTACTGTTTTTGGTACAAGCCACTTGGATGTGTTTTCACCTTCAATTTAAGGCTTCTTTTTTTTAGTGTGTCACTTGTCTTAGATCAGTCTTTAAAAGTAGGTTTTTGCCTTGTCTCTTTCTCTTCCTAGACAATTTTCTGTATCTGTGGAAAACCTCAATATATCCTGTCAGCTGTCATTCCAGGACCTAAATCAAAAAGTATTTGTGTGCTTCACCTTATTAACCACAAAAAGTCTTTATTTTCTCTCAGGTAATCCTATCAGACCAAAATATCATATTGCTCAAATAAGGACAAAATGCTACAACAATATTTCAATTTGAAACTCATGCTCCCATATCTGATTTGGAAATGGAAATGTGAATCTAGAATAGACATTTAAAACTAAAACAAAACTTTTTTTAACCTTAAAGCTGGGCCAAAAAAAAATCAAATGCAAAAAGGTTTTGATGAAATAAACCCAGAAAAATAAGAAACCACTCTGGGGATCTCTGCAACCATGTTAGATGTCTTTTTATAAAATTCACAGAAGCAGCAGTTAAAAATTTCAAGAGAAGAAAACAAGTAAAGTAAAATTTTCTATGCATGTGGAAATTCTTGTGGGAGTAAACATTCACAGCTTATTCACAAACAAAAAGGAAGAAAAACATATGTCTGTAAAGATGTATGCAAACTTCTTTATGAAAACAGATATTTAGACATAGTTAAAGACCATAAAAATATTTTTCAAACTTGACACCATAGTAGAGAATTTACTCATTCTCCCTTGCTTCCTCTTCTGTAGCTCCGGAGAAGACAATATCAAAGAAGTTGCTCATTCAAGCACAGCAGCAGTTGTTAGAATACAAGTTCTCTTGGTAAACCTTCATTTCCACTACTCTAAACCTGTTGTTTTGACCAACAATGCTTAATTCAGGAATGCTTACTATCAGTAGAATATATACTTTAATTTTTATTCAAACATTTTTTTCACCTTCCAGGTGCTTTACCACATGATCATATAGATAAAAAAAAAAAAAAAAAAAAATCCCTTATATTCAGCATGAAAAGGATTACGCTTAAACAATTTCTTATGTTCAGCTTAGCACACAAATGCCCCTGAAGTCATATAACATGAGACTTTTAACAGCCTTGTCTGTAAAGGCTGATGGTACTTACAGTCTGGAATTGATGATACCAGGTCCTTGAAACAGCACAGCTTCCAATAGTTGGAGCAGAAGCCCCAGTACCCTAAAACTCATATAGTCATCACATTAGTTAACCAGACACAGGCAAACAAGCACAAATGTGCTTTAGCTTCACCATCTCATGATATTAGATTTTGGAGAAAAATGTAAATGGGTAATTTTGAAGAATGTACAGTGCTTTTTCCCTCAGCATTTTCAACCTATATCTACTTAAGTGAATACTGGCTTTCAGTTCTTTCTTTAAAAGGTGCTTTTAAAAAAGGTAATATATGCTCATCCCAGGCTGGGCATAATCAGTCATTACTGTGGAAGGATAAGAAGGGCTGATGGAGGGATAACAATTCTTTATTTCTGCACTGTTTCCCACATTACCTGTAGAAAGGCTTAAGGCTGTCATCAATCAGGAGTTACTGATCAGACTGGAACTCCTGCAACAGTTCCCAATAATAATTTTTAGCAAGGTTCCACTTTGCAGGTGAGGACAAATTTAAACTTGACAAATACAGTGTTATCCATAATATCCATCATGAGTTTTTTTAATTATAAATTAACAATAATAGGATAGCAGTAGACAAAAATACTCAACATTGAAAAGAAAAAACAAACAAACAAAAACAACCCCAACAGCTGTTGAATGTGATTTCATGTGTTAAAATCTTTACCTATCGAGAAGATTTTTTTCAAAGGAGTTTCATTACAATAAATTAGTGTTCCTGTGTATGTAACATCTGGCTCAAATTTATGAATTTATAACTATAAGTAATACTACAAGTCTGGTGCATGGATGGAATGATTATGGTTATCTAAAAGCATGCAAACTCATCTCTAAGAAATGTGGCACTAATGGATATTTCATTTCTGAAGTAAAAAGTAATTTCTTGAGAGTGAAGGGAAGAGTGTGAACATAATGAGAAAAAATCAATAGTCAGCAGAATTATTTCAAGTAACTAAGTAGCTTTTATTTTTAAAAGGGTATTTTTAAAAGCGTAATTCATTTTGAAGGCTTTAACTGAACTGCAGAAGGTCAAGAGTTTTACTATGATTACTTACAGTAGGTTGCGAGAAAGTCAATAATCTTTAGTACTGACACCTATTATACTGGAGCAAAGAAAAAGCTACCTTTCTCCATCTGTATTTCTTACTATTTCTTTTCAAAAGATTTAGCTATTAAAATATATATATTTATAAAGAAATCCCAGAAAGCTGGTACCATTACAGAGTGTTTTACAGTGTTTAAGAGAGTGTCAGCACTTACTATATAAACCCTTGCCTTCAGAGGTTTATGACTGAGCCATTAAAATCAGTCCATTGTATAACTTCACTTAACTCCCCTTCTAAGAATCTGTTCCCCCACCCTGCTCTTTCACCCTAGCTAAATAGCCGGCATTTTTTTCTGTGCCTAAGCTATAGTTTTATTTTTAGATATACTCTTTTATGAGTGATTATGAGTTACTTTCCCTTCACAATTACACAGCATGACATTTTAGATATAATGTAACAAATCTTTTAGTATAAATTTAGGACTATCTCTTGGCTTTAAAAGACATAGATTATTCATAAATTAATAACTCTAACACATTTAATCCCCAAGTACTGAGCTTCTCTTTTAGCTCACCTCATTCATTATTGAGTAAAAAGTCCCTTAGTTGTTGCTTCTCTTTGTTGCTGCCACAGCCTCACCAGCATCCCCACCTTATTCTCTATTAGTCTGCTAATATATGTAGAAAGCTGTGAAACAGAACTACATTTTCATGAAATATTTGCAGAAAAAGACATGTCTTGGCACTTTTCTCTGTGTCTCTGGGATACAGATGCAAGTCAAAAAACTAACCTACATATTCTTAGCAGACTGGTGTTCCAGTAGCACCAGCATATCTAAGAAGAGGGATTCACTTATATTGCCAAGAAATTTCATTAGATTTCATAGGGAATCAGAAATTCTTAACATTTCAAGTCCTCAGCAGCAATCTGAATGGATGGCTGCCAGCCACAGCTCCAATAATCTCCCACCTGTTTGTTCCTGCACATGTAGGGTCCCAATCCTACACTATTGCCAAGCACTCAGGTTTGCATTATCCATAACTCCCCAGAACAATTTGACCAATCTACCACAAACAGCACTGAAAGGCAGATACTGATCTTGCCTGATGTTGCTGGCTCAGTTTAGAACAGCCTCATGGTAAAATGACTACCTGGCCTAAAGCACACCACTCTTTGCAGAAGGTCTACAAAGGATTCACTTGTCAGCAGTAGTCCATTCTGATCTTCTGAAGGAAACAAACAAAAGTGAATAGCCCTGAAATACAGGAAAAGCTGCCTGAGATGGAGTTGGTGAGGCAAGGGTGGAAGGGTGAGAGGAGAAAAATGTTCTCATATAAATAGGGCTCATCAAAAACAACTGCTCATGTGGGAATCCTTGTCCACCTTGTGCAGGCTCTAGATGAGTCAAACTTTCTCATATCTGCTGCTGAGTGAGAGCTGCAGAGAGACCCTCTGGGTCTAAAGCAGGGCATGGCTGAGCTTTGCAGTGGATTTGTTCCCATTGCTCCATTCCTGAGTGGTTTAACAGAGAACTAGTTCTTCCTCAAGGAGTATGTTGATGTAAAGTAATAAAAAGGACTGTATTGATTTGGCTGTCAAACACAAAGATAAACTCACTGACATTCCCAGAAATAAGGCAGAGTTCTCTTGTCCCTTTATGTCTGAAGAGAAAGGAAAACACATCACATTTCCACACAGTGAAACATCCTGTTTTCATTCTTTCTTATGTATTTATTTACTTGTTCTCATCCATTGTGTTGCCTCAGCTTTCTCCCCTGAGAAATGATGCTTCCAGCTGGCCTATGGAACCTAGATCTTTTCTCAAGAAAGTGATGACTGAAAGGAACTAAAATTAGGCTGTCTATTTATTTGTTTATGATATGTTGATACTCTTGTCAATTAAATTCTCTTAGGAAAGAGAGTTTCATATGTCTCTATATGTCTCAATCTTTCTAAATAGCTATCTGGGGAACTGGCGTAAAGTCAAATAGACTGACTGCTCTTAGTTTCTTCATCATCTTCTCTTCATGTAGTCCATTGCAGAGTTCAAACTCCTCTCGACAGGTATCAGATTTGTATATGGCATTTCTAATAGCACACATATTGCTCAATGAAAACAAAGCAAAAGAAAACAAAAACAAATAATAATAAAAAAAAAAAAAAGCCATGATATTCTAGACTTTTCTTCCTTTTCACTTAGTGTGATCTGGAGAATCTGCACAGCTTGGATTGTTTTAGCACAAGCATCACTAACTTTCAGAGTAACCTTCTGTGGAGGTTTGGGTTGGCTCCCCGCCAAATGCAGCTGATGACCTCACAGACCTTCTCCCCCCTCCCCAAGAGAGAAAAAAGTACTGAAAGAAAATTATAGGAAAAGTATATATATATTCACATACATTACAGTTATATACAATTAAACACTATGAATATACAGAACAAGAATTCCAAACAACCCCAAAAGGGAAAAGGGGAAAAAAGGAAAGGGAAGGGGGACAAAATGGATAAAACCAAAACAAAATAGATGCACATACACTCGTAAACTCAGGGAGAAGCTCAATAAGTAACTAAGACAGTAAATTGTCACCAAACTCCCCTCAAGAGAAGCGGTTTCTCCACCTCCATGTGGCTTTCAGACAATGCCTCTCAGATTAGGCCTCAGCTCACATAGATAAGAGCTAAGCCAACACACTGGCACCTGTTGTCCTTCCAAGCACCCGAAAGCAAGAGAGAAGGAGGAAACCTTCCTCCTCATCTTATATACACCTGGTTATATAAAGGAATGGTATGGAATACTTCCTTAGTTGTAACCCTGTTACCAGGGAAGGCCTATACCAAAACCAAGAAAACTAAACCACCACACCTGCAGTGAATTGCCCGACCCCATTTTTCCTGTTATGAAACAGTGATAGAAATATTCCATAAATCACAAAGTACTTTGTCTTACATGTGATCATTATTATCTAAAGGACTTAAAATTCAGTCATTACTCTCACAGAAATACATGCATCCCAAAACAAACAAAGAAAGCAAAACAAAACTCAACCAACCAACCAACCAACCAACCAACCAACCAACCAAAAAACCCCAACTACTTAGGAACTTTTTCAAGGCCTTTTCCTAGTAACTGAAAGATACCAATCCAGCAGTCTTTATCACGTGGAACAAGGGAGCACAATTTCATTAACAACACTTCATCAAATGGCAGGGGAGGAACCCAAAGTAAGTTACTGGTTCAGAAATCTTTTGATGAGGGCATGTATTTTCATTTAAATACTTAACAGGTAACAAGAGAGAGTTTCCATTAGTTTATAGAGTAAGAATACTTAGTATTCAATTGTATTCCCATTTCTGTGACATTAAAATTACTTGGTTTCTATGTGAAACTGCTCAGCCATTGCTACAAGGTTACATTCTTTCTAGGGGCACAAGAAACCTGAACCTGGGCCTTTCCACTGACAGATGTGTACAGTGATTATAACACACCTGGGAGAAAGGAAAATCAAAATTGAAGCTGATGCTAAATTTTCATATTAATACACTAAACAATCAGATTTCAGGAGGAAGCACAAGCAAAGCTATTTTCTATTTCTTTTTTTTTTATCAAATTTAATGTTCAAAGGTAATTTTACCTATAGACAAACTATACCTATAGACCCACTCTTTAGAAATGCTAACACTGGAATTGGGATTTCTTGATCATTTATTAATGGCAGCCACTTTTCTAAAAATAATGCTATCTGTACTCTAGCAAAAGAAGAAATTTTTAATCATAGAATCAAAGTACACATTGGCTGTCTGGAACACAAGGGATCTTACAAAACAACTGTTTAATTTTTTAAATATTTTCCTAATTGTAGAGAGAAGTAAAGCAACAAAGGAATCAAATTTCACAGCTAAAATTTTCCTGCATTAATACCAATGACACTTTTAGCAATTCAACAACCAAAAGAAGCCACTTCTGTTCTGAGCTTTATTGTATTTAAAATTACACGTGATTATATGAATTTGAACATTTAACATTTCTGGCTACTATGAGAGAAAAATGGAATTACATAGCCCAACTTTCCATTTATAGTTTGTCTTACGCACTCACAAGATGGAGAACAGTTGCTCTGTAGCAGTTGTTCAGGTCCCTAGTCATTAAGTTAGTCAAGATTTTTGAAAATTCTGTAGAAGACTTTCAGGATTGCTTCACTCTACACTGAATTACAAATAGCAACAAATTAAAGCAGCTACAAGTGAGATAATTTTGCCTCCTTTGACAGGGAAATGACTCTGGATCAATTCAATCAGATAAAATAAATTTATGGTAACCATCATTAGGGACTTAGAGTATGCAAGAAAATGACTTTCAAACATTTATTTCTACAGAGAAATCATTGCTTTGAAGACTAGCCAACTCCAAATTTAGTGTTTCCACTATCAGGTATTATATGTGAGTATTCATTTTCTTGATTTCCATTTTCCTTTGTTTCCTTCTCATCTTCCCCACTCCAAATATCATCAAAAGCAAGCAGGGACAGTAGTTGAATAGAGGACATCATCAAAAGAAACCTATTCAAGTGTATTGGCAGGAATAAAGTAAGTAAAGTAATTACTAGCCACTTTATTCTTAATTTTTAACTACAGCAACCCTAGAAGTACAGCAAATCCAAACCAAAGCCTTTTTGTTTTTTTTCTTATTTTACTTGAAATGTCTCTGTGAACATCTTTGGTTTTAACTTTTACTTTGATTAGTATAGCTAAAACAATAATTGGTTAAGTGGGTTAGGTGTCCTAAAATTTCTTTAGATCTCACCAAAGCTATTTGTACTTTTAATTCCATGATGAGTTTGTTGAGTTATTACTGCAAATTAATAAATTTACTGCGATTAAATGAAGTGAACCACAGCACAGGAGGTTTCACTGTATGGATGCACTGTTAGTTGGCAACTTATTTAATTACTAGTTTGACAAACTTTGTGAGTAAAAAGAAAGCAGAAGGAGCACTATTAAAAAGCCTGCTAAGCAGACATGTCAATTATGGCTGGTTATTTGTCAAGAGTTTGAGGAAGGTTTTGTGCAAGAGCTAATGCAAACAGGAAACTGTTGCTTGAGAAACCTTATCATCATTTCAGAGTGGGTATATTCCATGAAATACTACCAGTTTTATAGATAAGGGGACATTTCTATCCACACTACAAATCATGCCCATATTTTTGATTACATTGAAATTCCCTGTTAAACATTTCCTTGTCTTTATTATGACCAGCGTTTTTCCAATTAAGGAAGTTTTTTCTACTACAAGGAGGTTACACAGTACAGTTACTTTTTTTAGGATTGTTTCCTTACTGATTAGGAGTCAAAATAAAAATGTTTAACTAGGGGCTTTTTTCTGCTTCTACATAGCAAAAGAACTACATATATGAGCTTTTCTCATAAAATATTTATTGGTAGAGTGTTGCAGATATTATATTCATTATAAAATAATATTACAATACAGTAGTGGAACTATAATATTATTTGACAGAAGAGAAGATAATGACTAGAGAAAATATATCCATTGCCCATTTTATAGTGCTTAAGCACTGTTTTGGAAAAACATTATGATCTTTATCCTGATATGTTGCACATTATGAATGTACAAAGGAGTTATAAAACTTCTCTGGATTAGCAGCTAAGGGGATCCCTTAATGATGGTTTGATGACAGAGACGTGACAACATCCACTTGTGGCAATGAGATATAAGTGAAGACTTGATGGCAGAGGCCTGCCAGAGTGCCACTTCACTCTGGCTGACTTCTAGTCTGTGTAATGACACTTTGGTTACACTTAGAGACTGACATGGTCTATTACAATGGTACCAAAACGAGACTAACAGAAGGAGAGAATAAAACCTTTACACCCAGCTGAATAAAGTCAAAATATGTTGAAGCCGTTTCTGAATTTAAGACTTTACAGTACAAACACAGTAGAACTGAGTAAAAATTCTAAGCACTTCTCTGAACTTTTACCAAAATAGCATTACTTAAATGTGCTTATTAAAAGTATCCAGTACACATAGGAAAGAATTAAGATAGTGATGAATGTGTAATCTAAATACAGGAACAATAAGGACGGTAACCTATGCAGACTAATCTAGAGGATTAATGGGTTGTTTCCTCATTTTATTTTTGTAATGTGCTAATGTATCATAACACCCAACTGTCTCAGGAAGGTTGCTATTTTCTATCTCATCTAAAAGAAACAGAGGTAAAGAGTAACTTGAAAATGTTACTTAGAAAACTGATTTATGTTTCTCTTTCAGAGATCTTGTCAGTGCTTATACAAATTGTTAATCTCCTACTGCATATCTTCACATTTGATACACAATTATTATTTACAAGCAGTATGAATTAATTAGTTTTATGAAATTGATAGTTATTATGCATGAGTTGTTTCCTGTTCCTCAGGACTGAAATGAAAAGAGATGAAGGCTTCCCTTTAGCAACTTTCATAAGTAAATAGCATAACTGTTTGTTAGATCAGCATTAACGTATACTGAATCATGTCTTACCTAATTTGAAGAAAATCTTAGCAGAATTTCACAAAAAGGATCACTCAGCTCCTGACTTTCCAGTGTCAGTCCAGAAGACTTACATATAGTGCTGAATTTGCTCAGACCAATTTTTTTTCTTGTTGTTTGTTTGTCAGTGACTGTAGACTTGTTGACACCCAAAGTCCTCATATTGGTCCCTGGTTAATAAGGTATTTATGACAGCAACATGTTGCACTAAGTTCTATCAACTTGGAAAGTTTCTGACTGGAAAGTTTCTGAAGTTGGAGGTTTTCTGAGGAGAGGAATACAGAGCGATCTGACTAAGAAACCTTTCTGCTTCCACAATATATGCTTTCACATGACTTTTTCATTAAAGTAATTAATTATTTCCATCATTGAACAAAAATAAATGTGAGCTACCACAAAAATTTTACAGTCACCTTTTCCAGTGAATGGCCTCATGTTGACCAAGCAGGTAGTTAAAAATAAAACCTCTTAGACAGTTGTCAATAAAATCACTGCTGGTACACTCCTTACAGGTACTAGGAAATAAAGTTTCACATAATACCATAGTTTATATCTTAAAAAAGCAATATTCTCCAATCTCAGTTAAAATTAGTCACTACAGTCTGAGGAAACTTCATTACTTGCATGAATCAAGTCTGGCTTCCAGCTTTCAAAATTTTTTTTACATATTTTTCCATCTTCCTTAGCTGGTCAGCTATCACAGCGCAGGTATATATTTGATGAGGGGATATGAATCTTAAAAGCTGGGACTAGTACCTCTCTGAGATGGTGTCAGAGAAAAAGCCATTTAGCTGCGTTTTCAGAAGCTGTCTACATGACTTAAGAAAGTAGGGGAAACGGAATATTTCTGACTGCTCAGTTAAATCAGTGATTTTAATTAGGTGCACTAACCTGTTTCTCTTATGAGGAATGTCTTCTGGCCACATAACTGAACAGTGTGAACAAGACAGGCAGGAACATTTGTTTAGCAGGCTTAAGAACATCTGTCAGCTCCCTGTCACGTTCAAGGAAGCACCAGCCATATCTCCTGGCCTACCTCCTCCTGTGCCAGAAAGGAAACAAGTGCAAGAGCTTGATGAGATGTAGAGCATACCCCAGCTGGGTTCACAGTCCTGATGAACAGTGAATGTGGACTTGTAGGTCATTCTCAGATGTCCTGAAACCTATATAAAGGCTTTTCTTAGTTTTGTTATATTTCTGAATCCTTTGCTTTATTCTTAGTGTAATACTTATCATTACAAATATTAATTGCTTACTTTCATAGACATTTACTAGATCATTAATGGTCACAATACAACCACACTCAACGATGCAGTGGAAAAGAGCAAGCAAAACAAATTCAGCCCAAAAGCAAGCATGACAATCAGATAAATTGAGTACTGACAAATCAGTTGCAGTTTGGTAACTGAATGGGTTGACAACTGGACCTTATGATATAAAACATTGTTCTTGAGCTAGTCTTGCTAATCTTATTTCTAGTACTTCAATTACATGGAAAGAGTATTAAAATTTGTGCTTATGCTGGAGGCATAACCACACAGGCTTGAGGTCAGACTAGCTGACCCATTCCTACAGCACTCCACTTCTTCCTGACCACCAACCATGCTGTCTGGAAGGAAGGAACAGCAGGAAGTCATGCTCCTGTAGACTGTCTGATGGGTAGCTGGGAGAGGGTACACATGTTCATGGTGCTAGAGAACTGTACCTGACCTCAGGAAACACTCTTACTGATTGTCCTAGTTTCTGCCAGGGCAGGATTAATCTTTTGCCATAGCTACGAGGGGGCAGAGCCTGAAGCAGAGTGGGAGTGGCCAAACTCTAAGGTTATTCAATACCATCTTACCTTATTGCCAGACTCAGGGGAAAGGGACTCTCACTTCTGAGAGGAAGGGCATGCCTCTTCTCTTCTGGAACAAGAGTAGTGGATGGAGAGTTGGGGTGGGCTGCTGCTGGTTGTGGTTGGTCACATCAGGTTGGTCTCAGTGAGCATTTTGCATGTTAAGTACCCACTCCTGAGGTAACTTGTGCTAAGGATGTGTGGGGCCTCTGCGCCAGTCACAAAGGGGTGTTTTTGCCCTTCATTCCCAATCAAGCTCACTTCAGCTTCCAACACAGTCAGCTGTTGGGATCCTCCTGTCACCAGAGATGATTCTGTTCCTACATGTATACAGAAGATTTTCAAGGCTTGGTTGGATAAATTCCTGAGTAACTTGGTCTCACCTCATAGCTGAGACTGCTTTGAGTAGGAAATTGCATGAGGCAGTCCTTTCCAGTGTGAAATATGCTATGATCCTAAATTATGATTTCAATAAATTCAAGGATTCAGGAAAAATATAATTTAGTGTTCTAGTGCCAGTATTCCCTTCAACAGAAAAGTCATGTTATAGGGAAAAGTACAGCTGTAATGAAAGGCAGAAAATTAAAATTCTGCTACAAAGTTTAGCACATATTAAAATTAATGGTACGGTTTTGAAACTGCTAAAAGTCCATTCATTGTCATTGTAATATTAAAACTAGATAGAGGATAAATTGTAACTTGGTGAGATTTCAGGTGCCTAACCAGAGGGCAAATCTTAGCCCACAGAACTGTTTCCTTTTACATTTGGAAGGAAAACAGTTGAGCTTGCTTGTTCAAAGATAGCTTCATTAATAAAACTCCAAAGTGAGAAACTTGCTTATGTGCTGATCCAAGGGTAATATAAGTGGAGAAACCAAGCTGTCCATGAAACAAAACATTTTCACATCTTGTATAAGCAGGATCCATAAAGATTTATCACAGTTTCCCAGTGAAGGGGCGAGACAATTCTGTTTTCCCTCTTATTTGCTTTTTTTTTGCCCTGCTTATCTTGATGTTAAAGAGTAAAGTTAAGTTAGGTAAATCAACTATGTTTCTGCTTCTTATTCTAGATTTTGCTTGCTTGGTGGTTTCCTGAACTCATAGTAGGAATTTACAAAATCTGAAACTGGTTCTTCAAAAATCCATAGCTGCTTCCCATTCTTTTCAAGCCCATTCATGAATCTTTATATCTCTGACTGTTGCTATTGCCACATTGGAAACATTGCCACTTTGGAAAAAAATATTCCACTCCCACCTTACAGTAAAAGACAGAAAGTGACATGCATATTATGAGCATAAGTAGTCTTGGTGAATTTAGTAGTTGCAGTATCTGTCAATAGCCATATTGCTGCAAAGGACTTGGTATTGCAATTCAATATGTGTCTCATGATGAATGAAGAGGAAAAGATTTGATTTTCTCCTTCTTTGACTGAGTCTTTAAGAAAAGCTAGAATTCATCCTAACGCTATGCGGCAGCCCCAGTTTACTCCACAGCCCTAAGAAATTTCACATTATTCAACTACTTTCTATAAGTTCAAATATTAGTCAGGTTCAAAGAGATATTGGGTGATAAAGACAAAACCTATGGCTTCTGTCACATCCAGAATATAATATTCCAAAGTGTCTCTGATTTTCAGTTCCAGCATCCGTCCTTGCTGTGTCAATAGTTCACTCTAAAAGGCTCATGACTGAAACATTTATATCAACGATTTTATTTCCCCTGGGAGTGAGTCACAAGCTGATGGTGAAAACTGGTGTCTTTCCATTGATTTTAATGGAGCTATGCCAGCTGGCACCACCTAAAAATTTCATGCCTTGTCTGAGATTCCACACTTCATATGACTTAGTTCATTATGAAAGTAAAACCTTGCGGGAAGAAGCCATGCCTCTCTGCTGCACTGTCGCATTACTAACACTTACAGAAGATTAGATTTTAGAATTCATGACCTGCTTAGTACTTCAGAAAGAAACAAAGCTAAAACAGCAATGGCATGGGGGAAAAAAAAAAAAAAAACAA
>JAWWEE010000122.1:32725393-32770419 GCA_035221455.1 Xenops minutus | reverse complement strand
GTCAGATAATGAGGTATTTAATTGTTCCTGTCTTCCTTTTTGCTTTTCTTCTTATTCTTCTTTTTCCATTTCCGGTAGTCCTCTGACCGTACTCCCACATGTGGGCTCATGGTCTGACAGTGATTGACAAAAATACAGAATCTGGTGAAGAGCTGTGATTCAGGACTTTCACATGCCTAATCAAATTAGTGCAATGATCAACATGCAGACATGCCCAGTTTTGCAAGGTAAAGAACAGGAGGCTTAGTCTGGTGACAGCTGTAAAGATTGTTCTGCCCAAGCACTGTGAATTCTATACTTCATATGAATTTCCACATTTTATTATGTGCAAGGAATTAGCTGTGATTTTTCTACAAAGACTAACTTAAAAGACATCAAATTTCCATTAGATAAATATATTTTTATTTTTGTATAGTTTTGCTTTTACCTGAACTCAAGAATCATTCCTTTCATTCAGAAGCAGAGCCTTTGATACTGACAAATACCCTATAAGAATTTTACCTGTATATTTCACAAAATGCTAAAATCACATGGGTGTTTATCTAGCACTGAGAAAACCATAATTGTAGTTAAGTTCAAAATTAATGAAATTTTTAAAAATTGCCAGCAATTATATTGAAAACAGCTTCTTATTGTGGTGGTAATCCACAAAAGACTCAGGCAGGCTTTTTCAGTTCTCTTTTGCCAGTTGCTCTGTCTGAATTAGAAATATTCTTTGGAATTGTCCTATACATGATAAGAAATACTGAAAAGAAGCTACAGACTGAATGCATACTACATATGTGATTTAGAGACAGGGCTTCCAAGATGTGATTACCAAATAACCTTCTACACCATGCTTCAGTTGGAGTCAAAACAATGGAGGGCAATACTTACCTTATCATCTATTCATAGGAGGTGAAGACAAATATGTCTCTGTCCCGGGACTATTTTCTGAAGACTTGAGAAAAGCTGCAGAGGAGGTCAGAAACAGGAGTTAGTCAACTTTCTCATTAAACAAAATCAGAAGAAACACGTTTCCAACAAGGTAATACATATCAGAAAGAAAGATGCTGAGATTCATCAGCAGAAGCTCATACGCATTTCTATTAATCCCAAATAATTATTATTTGATTGGATTGTCTCACCCTGAAGAAGCTATTGTAATCCACTTCTCTTCTTTACTCAATGGAACTAGGACCCAGAAGGTGCTCTTTGTCTCTGTTGTGCCAGGTCGTGAGGGCACTTTGAAGCTGGTGCGAGGAATGCTCCCAAAGGAGCTGTATGCTCAAGGATTCACCAATTAGTGCAGGAGGATGGAGCACAAAATAGAAGAGAGATTATTATGAGCTATTATAACATTATAATAGTTGCTTCTGCTTCTGCCTTTCATAACATTTAAACCAAGACACACATCATTAAAATATTATTCAACTTTCCTGTACAAGCCTTAGGACCTATATTAGAGTAATCAAAAACACTCTAACTTTCTCTGCTATTGTCCTTCAAGATTTTTACATATTTTCCAATCATCACATTAAACTAGTCTATTAACTTGAACAGTTAACACTACATGTACTTTTCTTATCACTTGTACACTTCTTGACAGTCCCCTAAAAGAACAACGTAAAGCTTAGTGAAAAGTTTTATGTAAAATCTAATCAGCCCACCACTTAAATTATTTTAAGATGCAGTATAGGACTGAATCAGGTTCTTGACCAGCTTTACCTAAAAATTCCCACTGAAATCAGAAGTAAAATTCCCACTCACTTCTTAGGGAATGGAATTACTCTAATGCTAAGTTTTAGCAGATTAACTACAACTGCACCTTTCCTCCTACATACTACATTTTTTCCTGTTCTAACTGCTCTCCTGCCCTTTTTTCCTCATAGTGGTCTCTCTAACCTTCATCTGTTTAATATTATTTCACTTGAACTGTCCATAATCTAACTTCAGTTTTTAATCTGTTTATATTGATATCCATATGCTAAAATAAATACATGACTATGCGTGGTAAGGGGTTTCTTTTACAGTTGTTTTCTTGAATGTCCTGCTTTTTTTTCTTATCTCTTCATCTAAGTAAATTAGAGTAATTAACAAGCAACACCTGTAAGAAATTTACTTTTGACTGACAGGTGAATTCTGCAACTTAATGAGGGGTGATCGGATATAAAATGGATAAGATTGAAGATTAACAATTCTCTTCCCTAGGATTAACTCAACAATGAATTCTGTAATAGAAACAACTCAATCCCAGTTTAAAAGATTTTTCAGCTAAATAGAATGCATTAAATAATTCTAACTAAATGAACACTAAGAAGATTAGTATAGATTTCTGAACTATACCATACAGTAATCTTATCTAGAAAATGCTACTGCTGAAATCTTTCTCCTGTCTTTTTAGTTTAGAATTGTGATAATTCCAGGTTAAAAAGATATTAATCTTCCTGGAACTTTTGATTCTGGCTGCCCAGATATAAATTTCAATGCAGCACACCTTAATTAATTTCTATGTTTCTATGAACCTAAGTTTTAGGTTCAAATTTTCCAAAAAGAAAAAATTCTGCATTTTGAGCTTGACTTCATAAATGCAAATGACTACTTTAGAGAATTCTGGGCTGAATGCAAGGAAAGTAATTTTTCTTTGCAATTACAGTACAAGCCTCATATATGCAGTATAGTAATTTTCACTTCATTACACAACTGCAGTTATATAAAGTACTTTACACCCAGAAAAACAATAATTTTGGATGTGATTTCATGCAACAGAACAATTGCATCTACAAAACATTTTCTATTTAGAATAAGTGCACTCCAAATGGATTTAATTTTGGAGCTACAACTAGAAAAGCTGCCGTTTAGACATTATTTCCTAACCCTTTTTTTAACTAGCATATAGCAACTGAAATGAATGTTTTATGTAGAATTTTTGTTATATTCTATCACCTCTCATTCACAGTAAGTAAAGCTAAAGTACAGAGTAAGATTGCCCTTGCCTTCAGACCCAGAAAATAAAGAAATACAGTTCCTGAACTGACAGAAGAAATATTGGTCCTTGTCTAAAATAGCCCTTGCAATTTTCTGTGGATCTACTGGGAGTCAAAACTAAAGTCCTACACAGATAAGTAATTTCCAGAGTTTGGGTAAGATTTGTGAAGAATTAGGAAAAAGGTTCTCTGGAATACACACAAGTGGGACATTGTAAGATGTATTAGAGTGAAATTTTTGGCTAGAGTGAAAAATGACATGCTTTTTCTAAGCAAAACCTAGACTGGATTAAGATTAGAGATATTTTTGTTAATGTTCTATATCACACTTGTGGCCAGAACTGAGCAATAAACACTTAAATGGCAAAGTTGAAAGCACAAGAGGAAGACAAACATAATAGATACTTCTCTAAATCTGTATAAGAGGTTTTAAGATATATTTTTATCAGAAAGTTTCAAATTAACCACAGATATCTTGCTGCAAATTCTTAAATTCAAGAGGAAAAAAGTAGGGATTTGTAGCTATGAAAGTAATTCTTCAGCACAACAGCAATGTAATAGAAAAGGGTTGGATTATTTTTTTTAAGATTGTTACTGGCACTGTATTTGTTGGTTTTATTAACATGGTGAAAAAAACCCCCACCATGAAGGCTAGAGAGCTTTTAAAAATCATAAACTTTTGAGAATGGCATTAAGTCCTCTGGCATTTTGTGTGTTTGCCTTTTGATTTTTCCTTTAAAAGTTATTGTCTTTCAAATCTGGATGAAAATTGAAAGACCTAACTGTAGATCATGAGGTTAACATGGGGTGAGAAAGAAACCAAGAGAACTGAAGCTGACAGACTCTTTGGTAAGTAAGCTCAAAGATTTAAGGCAGATGATGATACACTACCACACAGACAAAAGACTATCTGCTTTCAGAGTCTTCTAAATAGGTTGATAGAAGTAGTGTCTATTTTTCACTGGCCTTCTCAAGAGGGTGCAAACTGAGAAAGGAAAGATTAAAAAGCTGTATTGTTATCTAAATGGCCTAGAGTTATTTTATTTTGGGGGGTTATATTTGTGGGGAATCTTCAGGGTCTGTGTTGACTGGGTATCATTACAGAAAACACAGCAAGCCAGAAGAGTAGAGCTTCTGAGAAAAGAAATCTCTAAAAATTTATGATGACTGTTAGTGAAGAGTGTGAGCACCTTTTCCTGTTGCCACTGCAAGACATGATCCTACTAGCAGTTATCTCAAACATATACTCAATGAGAAAATGTCCATGGAAAATGGGACTGTTGTCTGCACTTTTGCTGGGAAGTGGTCTGGGGTCTGTGCATGTAAATCACCATAGGTCAGTAATCAAAAGTCAAATAGTCATTGAGGACCAGTTCAGAAAAACAAACTTGTTGATTGCTGCAGTTTACCCAAGTCGCTATTTAGTAGCGTGAATATACAATAATTTGGGGCATAGATCTAACTATGTAGTTCTGCAAGTCTCTGCCTCACAGCCATGCAAAAAAATTTCCAAAGCTAAACATGGAAAACCATATACTTATAACACATCTATTATTTAAATCAACTAGGTTCTGTTAGAATCTGTCACACGTTCTGCAGTATGACAAAGATCTTCTGAGTATTAGCTGGCTGATACATGTAACATAGACTTTCACATATCAGCTAACTCCAAATGGCTCAGACAAGAGCCTAATTGAAAGATAACCTTCCGCACCATCTACCTATCAGCTGGCTCAGGTTTAAGTGCTGCAAAGGTCATACACTTCCTCCTTTAATGAGGAATAAGTTACTTTATGTCCACATCTGTTCTTATTCAGTTAATGAACTTCTCTTCAATTGATTTTCTTGTTGACATATAATATCTTGAAGACCTTACAAGCGATACGTCAAATTGTGAGATGGGCACATATAAGGAAACTCTGCTGGCAAGAGTGAAACACAAATTTCAGTGCTAGAGAGCTAGCTAGATACATGATCATTTTTAACCCCAGCCTTAAGAAAAGATGGTTTTGGATATGAGCCACAAACACTATTGAATTTGTCAACATTACTTACAAAATATGATACCACTAATGTTAGGATACAAATGAGACTTTAAAAAGTGAGCTGGGCACAGTCAATGCTGCAAAAGAAGTAGAAGGCAACATTTAATATTCTCCACACTTTCTAAAATTCAGGAAGGCAAACATCAGAAGAGGAAATTACAGCCAAGGCAGCTGGACTTAAACAGGTGGGCAGGATGCACAAGCACATTTGAAAGCTGGCTGCATTAAAAACAAACAAATGAAACAAAACCTGAAAACAAAACAACCAAAAAAAATGGGAGGAGAGAATGGCTTTTTGTTTTCTTTGAAAACAAACTCTACAGAACAAGTGTACTTTGTGATCATTTAGTTGATGAGCGAGTAGTTTGCACATAAATATACTTTCAAGAGTCAAAGTGGCATGCTAGGTCTAACTGAAGGGTTTGGAAAGGATATGAAAGCTCCAGAATATCCTATTTCCACACTGATGTAAGGAGTCAGTCAGTAGCAAATAGAATTGTATTCTTCCATCTCCATTTCCAAGGCACTTGCAATCCCTCCATCCCAGACACCAGGCCTGCAGACAACTGATTTAAGTCAACTGATTAACTACTTACTTCTTAAGATCTACTTTGAGTTTCAGTGCAAATATAAAGAGAGCATAATGGTTGTGTGAATCCTTTTAACCCAGCTTCTCAGTGGTGCTCACGTAGCAGAAATGAAAGCTGACAGAAGCCTGAGCACAGTATTTTACTGGGGTACAAATCAGTCC
This sequence comes from Xenops minutus, assembly GCA_035221455.1. Taxonomy (NCBI): domain Eukaryota; kingdom Metazoa; phylum Chordata; class Aves; order Passeriformes; family Furnariidae; genus Xenops; species Xenops minutus. Next base: position 32,764,657 of record JAWWEE010000122.1, on the reverse strand, counting down.
ACTGAGGGCTATTGATTTGTACAGTCTCAAGCTACCAAATTGTCCTTATTGGGAGCAATAGGTCATCTGCCTCAGAAACACATCAGGAGCTAGGAACTGCTGCCCTAATATGATTTGGTGGTTCTCACAGAGTTTTGAGTAGTGTAAACGTTTACAATGTGCAGCAGTCAGTTATACAGCTCCTTTGGTAATTCAGCAGGAGCTGAGAGCGGTTGCTTCATACAAAGGCAAGACGATGGCCCATTAATCAGTAAATCAGTGCTGCCAAGGTAGGAGAGTGACTGACTGTTTTTAAGGTATTGAGGGTAGCAAAATACCTCACACTTGCCATTCTTTCTTTTCAACTAAACTTTAGGACCAAAAGCATATGATTTTGAAAGTCTCAATGGACAAAAACGACAAGGAGAATGTACAAAGGTGTTTCCCTTATTTTGAGAAATTATGTCACAAGCAGATTTCTAGGAATAGCAACAGAAACCTAAATCCTACAAAAGTAATAGAAATTGATTTCAGTCATTATTGGATGCAAAGACACCTAATACACAAACCCACAAAATTACACATAAATTTCATAGTGGTTGGCACCTAATCAAAGCTGCCAAAATAACCATTCAGACTAATCATCTTTCAGAATAATTATCACTTACAAACCAAAACTAAACAAAACTGTATAAACCCAGTGAAGAAGGGTCAGGAGCTTCAAGTTTCAGCAAGGCCCAGCTCAGAGTGAGGGTTGTCATTATAGGTATTTATAAATTGAAATAATCCAAGACATAGCATGTTAATTTCCACACCTAAACTATTCTCTTAGCTAGAGGGTTCAATGGTCTTGCACTCATGAACCAGCCACTTGTTTAACTACGTTCCAACATTTTCTGTGCTGCCTGGAAGTCACCTGCAAGGGGAGCACTGCCCACAGTAACTGGTGTTGCCCAGCAGCACTACAGCACTGTTGGTTTACACTTCCTTCTTTCAGAACTGCTGAGCTGACCACTGAGAAGGAACATCACATCTGGAAGTTGCCCTTTCCTATCATGCTACTGGCTGCCTCTGGATGAGATTTAAAATTTAGATCTTATGAAAATATTTCCACAGACAGCTGAGGAGCATTGGCTGATCTGTATTCTGTTTTTAAATAAATCACCACACTGAATTCAACCAATTCAGGTTTTTTAGAGCTGATAAAAATGCACAGAACTTTATTACTAGCATCATTTTTTTTATATAGGAAATCCCTAGATACAAAATAAGGGTAAAATGGAAAAGGCCAAACCACAGACTTACCTTGCTGGCCATAAGATTCCAGGAGCACAGGAGAGGTGACACTTAGGTTTTCCAATGCAAATGAACCTTCCTGTTGTGTACAAGGCAGAGTACTTGGTGACATCAACTGTGTCACAGATGTCACAAAAACCAGCATTGCACATTAGCCACTTTTCTTTGGTCTTGCTGTTAATGCATGTCTACAACATCTAGTTTTGCTGTGCTATTGATAAAATCGACATTGCCACAGTAGTAACAACTTGTAAAACATATTGCATATACTTTTACCATCCTCAGGTTAAATTTAAAGTTAGTTATATTGCACCTTACCTGATTTACTAATCCTTTTCTTACTGTTACTACTGTATTCATAAACATTCAGAGTCCACCTTTAAATTCTAAAAAACATTTTACCTTCTTGTGCTCCCTGGATGTCCAGCTTGTAAATTAAAAAGTAATACAGCAGCTATTCATTCCATTCTGAACAAATTAAAGTTAGAGCATTATGACTGCAATTATTAATGAATCCATTTCCCAAAATTACTTTTTTTATGATGTACATGGAAAAAAGCATATAACAGCATAACAAGTAGGTGAAACACATAGTGAATGGAGCATGACCAGCATTTGATTCTGATAATTAAAAATACTGAAGAAGAGTTATTTATCAAACTGGGGGGAAGGGGAGGTGGGTAGGAAGCATGGTGTTAGAGACCAAAGTATACTCATATTTGCAAGAGAAGCACAGGAAAAACTGCTGCTGTTTTTTGTATAATTTGGTTTTCAACAGGGTTAGTCCCCAAAAATGAAGGAAAACTTAAAGGACTGCATTCAGCATAGGAAGCTGTTGCCTTTAGAAGTGATAGAAGTTTCACCAGATGCATAGACTCTATGAAGTCAGTTTTCCTCATTACCTGATGAAAGACTTTATTGTCCGATGTTTTATCATAACTGCTTTCTCAAAAAGGTGAATTATGATCTGTGGTAAAATGATAGTTAATCACTGGTGATATTTTGTGCTCAGTATTTTCTCTACATCAATGCACTGCACTGTCTTTGGTTTATTATAGTGACTGATTTGATTTGACAGTGTGATGATTTATTAATTTTGTTTTTAATTTTCAGACTATATTTCAGTGGTTAGAGACTCGTTCTGTTGTTGTTACATTCAGCTAATTAGCATTTCTGGATTTATTTTTTTACACAACTTACTGAAGATGAGGCACAACACCAGCAGAAAATTGCCCCAACCTTGTATGTGCTCAAGGCCAGGTTGGATGGGGCTTTGAGCAACCTGGTCTGGTGGAAGCTGTTGCTGCCCTTGTTAGGAGCATTGGAATTAGATGATCTTTAATGTCCTTTCCAACACAAATCATTCTGTGATCAATGTGACACAAATAAGAATGAAGTTCAAGTGTTTTGTACTGAATTGAAATCTGGTATTTTAGCCACTGGAATTCTACTGAGGAAGCAAAGATTCACTGACTACATCACATATGAATATGGCTTCTTAATATTAAACTCTGCTGCTGCACTTGACTCTTTTTACAGAAGATCCCCACTCTGGATAGAATTCACCTCAACACAATAGGTCAACAAAAAGTCTATGATTTAGTTGAGTCCCACTTAGATGTTGCTCAAGATAGCACTATATAACCTAAATGGTCTTTTAGTTACCCTCTATAGAATAATAAATTCTTCACCACCCCCCCCACCACTTTCTACCAATCTCTTTCTCTCTGGATATTCAGAAGTGTATTTTTCTGAAAAATAAATATTGGGTTTTTCATGTTAATTTTTATAGCTGGATAATCTATGACCAAGGGCATCCAGCAACAATGATCAAATGAAATGCTTAAGCAGGCATGTTCAGTATTTAACAGCGGAGTAAAAGGAAAGCGTTAGCAATATCTTGAAAAGCATTCCTGTCAGTAGCAATAAGGAATCTGTCATCACAACTAGTAAATACTTCATAGCTGAAAATATTTTGTAGCTCCCTCTCATTTCCACTTGTATCTGGATCATCAAATGACCTGTTGATCCCAAAGAAAAAATAATCAAAGCCTAAGCCTGGAGTTTGCATCTTATCTTCTATATATACTGCATCATTTTCTCTAACAGTGGTTGGAACTGCATTGTAGAATTTTTATGTTTTCTTTCAGAAATGTGTGTGAATAGATTGTGCCTAATGTTTTCATTATATTACCTTTTTTATCCCTTAACTCTTGAAATGGTAAGAAAAATAATAAGTAGAATAGAAACTTAACCTACTGTGATCAAATTTCTTCCTTTTCCCAATCTTGCTTTCTCAGTCTTACACAATCAAGGCATGGCATCATACAGTCAGTTTTATAATTTCCAGGTATTTTCCTCTAAAGCTGCAGGATGGACACAGGCAACATACTTAAATCCACAGGCAATATCAGATCAGCAGAAAACACTTGGTATACCAGCTTTATCAATTTTTTAAAGTAAATGTTCCAGTAATTTGACATATCTTTATTTTTATAATATTTAATTAATATATATCCTTTATTACAGTAACATTCTCAGCAATGTTTATATGTAGCATTTATGACACTTTATAGATCACATAAACCTTGACCTTTATTTCCAAAGCTATTCATAATATTTAACAGCAGACAGTGCAAGTAATGTATTTATGCTCATAGCAAATTTATTTTTATCACTATAATATACTCTCTGATTGTGATGGCACTGTGATGACACGGTTGCCTAAAACCAAGGAAAAACTTTTCAAGGCAATATTATCTGGGTGAAGTAGAGAATAGTTCTTTAGTGAAAAGTTTTTCAGGTCCACAAAGTATATAAAAGCACACACTGCATAGGGGTACTTACTAATTTTATAACATTACTTAATTACAATTACTAAAGGTTACATCCAACCCAAGAACCATCCACCCTGGTGCCACCCTCAGAACCACCCTCAGGTCTGCCCCTTGGCACACCTCTCTAGAATTGAGTCAGGGGTCTCAAGACCCCTTACTTCTTCACCTTCATCATCCTCATGCCACATTCTCTCCTTGGAGCTTCTCCAAGGTCCCTGGGTCTTCTATCTTGTTTTGACTACAATATGTATTGTTATTCTAGTCCTGCTACATGAGTCCCAAGCAAGACGTTCTAGTCATTATCTTACTCTTAACACAGGGATTCAGGAATGTAGCATATAGGTAGAAACTGCTAGCTGCTACCTCAAATAGGAGAAGCTATATAAATATTTACAAATATATAAAAATATATATAAACAAATACATAAAGTCCTAAGGTATCAACATCAGTTGGGAAACAAATGCTTTTGTAATTTCTTTTTTTAATCACATGAAATGTCAGGAAAAGAATTAAAAATAATGCTATAACTTAACAAATACAAGAACACAAAGACATTTATTGTTTGAAAGCTGATGGTAAATTAACTTTAGTTCAGATTTGGTTTTCAAACTGGACAAGCCTCAGAATGTTGTGTATATTTCTGGTATCTTTTATTTCAAAAATGTGAATTTGAATTGGAATGTATTTCATAGCAAGACTAATAAAATTATTAGATGACTGAAAAATTTTTATTTAGTTGAAAAATCAAATAAAAGAACCTGGATTGTTTAGTTTACAGAAGTAAAACTGGAAAGGGAAGCAGATAAAGTCTGCAAATATTGAAGGAGCAGGAGCAAATATAAAAATGATAGAAGAATTATTTCTGTTATAAGATGTAATTGTCTGTGGTCACACTAATGCAAATTTTTCTTATAATAACTTAGTGGAAATGAAAAGTGTTTTCCAGACCTTCCCAAACAGAACTTTTAAAGTGGAAATTAAAATGTGGAGGGAATACTTATGTTCTTTGCCAATGAGAGAAAACATGACAAGTGATCATGGAGCAAAGTGGAAAGCTTGGGTTTAAAAGCCTTTCCTAGCCATTATTTTGACCTCAAAAGTGAGGTTTGCAGGAGAGATATCTGATCTCTCCTGCTTTAATCTTGTGGAAAATTAAAGTTGGTGGTTTTGCTATTTTCTGTTCATCTCAGGTTTATGAAAGTGCATTGAAAAGCATTTTGTTAACTGTGATAAGGGGGAAGTGAATGTTTAGTAACACAAACATGTGAAAATAGAGTGGGGAAGGAAACATAGCCTCAAGTACCTCAAGAAGCCCAGTCTACTTTTGTTCTTTATATTGTCTTTTTTTCTCCCTTTCCAGCTGTCCATCCACAGTTTGTAATCTTAATCACGATTCCTTCCTCCCTCTCATACATGTGTACTCTAAAAGGTTTGGGTTGATTTTAGGGGTTCAGAGCTGCAGGACAAACCAACACAACCACATCAGTCTCCATCACACACTCAGTGCTGGAAATCCATACCAATTTGCTAGTCTTAGAGGAAGAAAACAACCCAAAACTCTTCCTTCCTTCTAATCTCTGAGCAGCTGACAAGTTTCCCCTTCTTCCTACTGTGTGGTGGTCTGTGTAGATGTGATGCACAGAAAGTTACCCATCCAATTCAATGTTAGAACAGCTTATGTTTACTTACAGGGCAAATAATCAATTATCAGCTCTACTGAATTTTCCAGTTTCAGCATCAATGTTCATATGCCTCATGAAAACAGAAGGAGAATAGTTCCTGAGGTCACAGGGACAGATTGCACAAACTAATTTATGGAAACACAGAGACATAAACCACTGTAAAACAACAGTGTGCAATTTTACTGAAACAGAAGGAAAGGCGAAAGTAAATGGGCTTTTTTGAGTCTGGCACAATAATTAACTTCTTCAACATGGTAATTACCAAAAATATCCATGCAATCATTCCTCTTCTTGCCATATTCTCTATCAATTGGAAACTGAAGTCAATTCACAATACCGAAGTCAGTACTTTTTTTAACATTAGAGACTAATGAAGTCTAATGACTAATCTCTAATTTTCCAACAGTAAATTGAGATAAAGAAATAGTAATGGAAACCCACTATTTATATATAATATAGTTTCACCAACTCAAAGAAAAAAAATCCTCTCTAAAAGAGTATGAACAAACTCAGGGTAAAATAGATCTAGCAGTTCATGCAATTATATAGGAAGTATTTTCTTTTCCCTAAAGATACTTTTTTAAAAATTACAATTTATTTACTTTTTAGATGAATTCCCTTCAGGAATGTATAATATTTTATAAGTCTTTATGGTAGAAAAAATTATTTTTCTAACTTAGTCTATGAATAATTTGGATTAATGTACTTTAGCATGGGATACGATGAAATACAAAGCAAATATGGCAAATATGCCAGGAAGAGATGAAAATTCAGCCAGATTTTTTTTCAAGGAAGCAGAAAGCACATTTCCTTTGAACATTGTTTAACATTAGCCTGATAAAAACTCTCTTGGATAAAGGACTCTTGGAGTTTACCACACTACTCATGTAATTTCTTTTCTAACTGTCATCTCTATGGCTCTGAGCATTGCAGCTGTCCAGGATGCAAAATGCCAGAAGCTAATTTATCGCTCTGCTTAATTTAGGTAGCATTTACCAATGAAGGTAAAATAAAATAGATCTCTGTTAGCTGCCATGAAAAATGATAAGAAGTTTGCACTTTTGTTCAAAAGTACTCTTGCTCCCCTAATATTGCTATAACCTGCTGGACGCGTTTTACAAATGGCTCAAATTTCCCAATGCAACTGTCAAAATATCAACAGCTGGTGTTTCACAAGTAATAGACTTCTGCTTTAGTGTGGGCACCATGTTAAAAATGTGGCCAAAACAGCTACACAGAAAAAAGGTACATTGCTGGAAGACTGACATGTTCCACAAGACTCTCTGATATGAACATGCTTAAAGTTTCATGTTGTAGTGTTACTTCATATGTTGAATCTCTCTGTCCTTAACTACAATAAAAAAAAAATGCATCAATATGAAAGCAGAAAGAAGATACAGTAGGAAGGCTTTTACCTTTACAAATTACTCTTGGACATTACCTTTACAAATGTCTATCCAATATTTGATCTTTTCAGAATCATTGCAGTTTGCTTTTTTCTTGATACTTCTAAGTTTTTGTGGGCTTTAAGAACAGTCACTAAATATGTGGAAAAGGATGCTGCCACTAACAAACAGAGGAATAATAAAAACAGATGGCAAAATACAAGCTTTGGGAACAATGTAGCATCACAGAATTGCTGAATATGCTGGGTTGGAAGAGACAATAAGGACCAGCAGGTCCAACTCCTGGCCTGGCACAGGACCATCCCCAAGAGTCACACCATGTGCCTGAGAGGATCATCCAAGTGCTTCTTGAACTCTGTCAGCCTTGGTGCTGTAATCACTTCCCTGCCTAGCCTGTTCCAGTGCCCAGCCACCCTCTGGGTGAAAAACCTCTTTCTAATATCCTAAACCTCTCCTGACACAGTTTCAGGCCATTTGCTTAGGTCCTGTCACTGGTGACCACAGAGAAGAGATCAGTGCCTGCTCTTCCTCTTCCCCTTCTGAGGAGGTTGTAGACGGCTGTCATGTAAAAGTGGGGGTGGCTTTGCCCAACCCTTATAGAGGGAAGATTTTCTTGACTCTCAGTGATTTACGTGTCTGTTAGTACCCCATTATGTACCATTATGTCTAATCCCATCTGTCAGGTATCCTATAAGGGGTGTGAGGGGATGTGGGGGGAACTCTTCACCAAACGGATACACAGAATCCAGGGGTAATTCAATAGTCTTTTTCGGGCTGAGCCAACAGCATAAGGGAAACCACTCAACAGACCTTGCGACGTGTTATTCCACTACTGGCAAACTGTCACCACCTTGTGAAGGACTCATTCTAACAGTTTATGAAATAATACTCTTTATTAATACAAATTGTGACAAGTTATTAAGGTTTGTAGCTCATCATTGGTAGTTTTAACTGCAAAACATATTTAAAGCAATCTAATAATACTATAAAGCAACTACCAGAAAAACTCTAATACAAAACAATCTACCAATATATTATATAGCAAAGCACAAGCTCTGGTCCTGAAAGCAGCTATGAGCATGAAGAGAATAAATTTCTTACCCAATAGGCATCCCTAAAGGGGAGGGAAGACAGGTTCAGCCTATCAACTGTTACCACAGTTTCAGTGGAATTTTCCACCGATTTTTCCTTCTTTCCAACTTACTTTTATATTATTTCTTTAGGTTTAAGTGAAGTTTGAGTTACTCTAGTTATAACTACTTAATTGGCTAGTCATCCTTGGCATCTATCTTCCTTGATGGACAGGTCTTTGACCTATAAAGTGTCACCATGTTCCCTTCCCTGTAAGGTGGAGCGAGGCCAAAGTGCCTTCATGCGACTCCCCTCTGCATCCTCCAGAGAATGTGCTTATCATTGTTTTAGGGAACTTTCATTGGGTATGCTGACCATGTTCCATCCAAGAAGCAGCAGATGAGTCTCCTCTGTAATTCTTATTCTCCTTTATTTTTTAACCCTACCCAACTGCAATGAGGTCTCCCCTCAGTCTCCTCCAGGCTGAACACACCAAGTGCCCTCAACCACTCATCATAGGGCTTCCCCTCAAGGCCCTTCACCATCTTCATTGCCCTCCTTTGAACATGCTCCAATAGCTTAATGTCTTTCTTATATTGCAGTGCCACAAACTGCACACAATATCCCAGGTGAGGCCGCCCCACTGCAGAGCAGAGCAGGAAAATCCCCACCCTCGACTGGCTGGCGATGCTGTGCCTGATGCCCCCCAGGACACGGCTGGCCTTCCTGGCTGCCAGGGCACTGCTAGCTCATATTCAACTTGCCATCGACCAGGACACCAGGAACCCTTTCCATGGCACTGCTTTCCAGTATCTCACTCACCAGTCTGTATGAACATCCAAGGTTGCCCCATCTCAGGTGCAGAATCTGGCACTTTCCCTTGTTGAACTTCACATGATTGGTGATTGCCCAGCCCTCTGATTTGTTAAGGTCTCTCTGCAGGGCTTCTCTGCCTTCGAGGGAGTCAACACTCCCTCCCAGTTCTGTGACATCTGCAACAGAATCTCTGCATCATATTCTTGTTGAACACTGGTGGTATTAGATTCTAGTCAGCAAGGATCTGCCCACACATCCTAAGGGACTGTTGATAAGGCCAACTGAAAATAAATTAAAACAACTCTTGCAGAACTGCAACAATATTCAGGACATTTGTTCAGATTAAACAGGAAGTAAATTTATTTTCTGGATTTGCTTTTACTCATTTCTTGACACCAAAACCACTGACATTTTATGACATGCTGTTAGCTGTTGAGAAAGTAGGAGGATGATAGCCTTGAGGGATTATGAAATCCAAACTGCTTGACCTGAAAGGTTTATGGTGACCTATGGTCTTCCTTGTCTCCCACTTGCCCCAGAAAACAGTATGAATAACAAATACTGCTTCATCACTGCAGGTTTTTGCAAGTGCTTACAAGAAAAGAACATAACAGCAGAGCTAGAAGCTGAAAGCAAATAAATCCAGAAACACTCTGTGCAATAAAACTACCTCAGAAGCATGATTTAAAGATCTCTAAGACAGCAGCATTTAAATAAGTCAAGAAGGAATAATTACATCTCATTTTTTCTATTCCTTTTGTTATTTTTGCTAGCAAAATCAAAAATGTCTACTATTATTTCAGCAAAACATGTTTTAAAAAATGAATGCTTGAACCAGTCTAGTGAACTTCACATAGTGTCAAAGGCATTTTGTCTGATAGCAAGAACTTCTTTGATTGAGGAAAAATTCTGTAATTCAATAGTTCAGAAAGATGTAAAATATAATTAGAAATGCAGGTATATATTTAGAGAAACATGGATCTGTATGAGTTATATTTTTAATATGTTTTATTTTGAAAGCCCAGTGTACTTAGTAGTCTGTGAATCTACACTGATTTGCAGGGTAATGTGTTATCCTCAAAGGAGGATTAACTGCAAAAACTAAAAGCCCATCCATGGCCTCCACGGATCATAATCAAACTCCAAGTATTCTAGTGTAATGCCAACAGCAAATAAAGCTTCTATTTTAAGTGCTATTGCTCTTGAGAATGGAGTTAATTACTTTGGTTGCAAACTTTTCTGAATGTCAATTTAAAATTTCAAGCTTGAGTGCTTCAAAGTCTTAATATTCTACCAGATATTTTTTTTTTTTTAATAGAGTTCTGAAACTTTGCAAAAAGCATAAAACATTCTGATATTAATATGGTTAAAATACCTAATTTGAGTCATTCCTTTTTAATTTGTTGCAGGCTGCTGAACTCTACATTTTCAAATATATAATTAATATCAAATTGAAATAGGTGCTGGCTTTCCAAAATTTAGGAACTGCTTCCACAATGTTTTTAATTTGTATTATAATGTAAACACATTTGTTTTCTCTCATTTAAATTAAAAGTTCATGAATTTTAGAGTGAATTATTCCTGTGTTTGCTAAAAACTCATGAAAATAAATTTGAGCCATCCTTAAAAGTAAATAAGAGTTATCTGCCAAAATATAAAGAAAATGTTTTCTTCCCTCTAGATCATTTTAAATTTATACCTAACATAAAGGATTTAGAAACACAGCCCAGCAAGACTGGACAAGAGACCCAACAAACATCAAAATTCTGAATGTGTCCTTTTTCACCTTGGTTTCCAAAGGTAGGAAAGCTGTCTTGGTCTTTGAAACAGCTATGAAACCTTCTGTCAGTTCTACAGCACAGCTGGCACAGAACCAGCAGGACAAGCTACCATACACTAGACTAGTACACTGACTAAACAGAACAAATTTGAGAAAATAGGTATTTAAATTCCTCATCAGTTTCCATGTTTCCACCTTTCCCTAATCTTGATCAGCATCAAGAGATTTGGGGACTGTACCTGAACGGCATTGTCCAGATTTCCAACTTCCTGATGGCTATATGAGAATTGTAATTAAAAATTTCCTATGAATCTATTATCAATTAACATAACCTACGGAAGTATGTCTATCTTTTATTTGTTTCTGTTTCAAGCTAACTCTATTAATTCTATAAACTTTAGCCTTCTGTCAATGAGTTTGTACACAGTTTCCAAGATCATGTTTCCATGTTTTTTTTAAATAAATACAGCTGTCCTGAGTGTTGTCTAACCACCAGAATATTCAGCCATATTTGTAATTGTGCTCTTCTCTTTCAATCTCAATAATTTTAACATTATTTCTGATTTGGCATAACACACACAAGTTTTTCTTCACACAAGACATGGAAAGGGTCTTTTGCCTCACTCTATTTCAATATGTATTCCAAACTCTAGGCTTTCAAAAAAAGAGAAAATATGTCAGAGAATTACACATTTTTAAAAGAAAATCATCTTCTCCCTCTTCACCTGCTTTCTCCCACTTACCCCTACTTCACTCCTAATTTGTGAAAGAAGGTAGACTGATATATACCACTTGAAAGGGTTCGTGGCCTGCAGTGTGGGCATGACTAGGTATACACTCTTTCTTACAGTCTTCTGTAGGTGCTAAATCTCTGTAGGAGATTTCCTAGTCTTCTGTAGGACCTAGGTTTAAGACCTACACTCTGAACATTATATTTTCTATTCACTATTAGAACATAGTTTATTTCTGGGACATATAAAAATATGACAGCACTGCTATCTCAACAGTCTTGAGATATCCTAGCTATCTGTGAAGTAGTGTTTGGAAATGCTAAGATCAGTGCTGCGAGCAGAATATTGATACCAGCTTATCCTTACTGGTGTTACTTTTAAAATCATGTTTGATAGTAGACTCCTACTTGAGTTAGCAAAGGTCACCCCCAAGTAAAAACAAACTACAATAAAAGATGTTCCTAACAGTACTTCTACTTCAAATTTCTTTCATAATAATAAGGAAGTTAGGACACAGCACATTGAATCTAAGCATAAACCCCTCAGTGCAGATGATGATTACCTACGAGGGGTGAAATATGACAGCTCTAACCCAGACATAGTTTTTGAAAGGTAAAGTAAATCCTATAGAGAATGAATAAAATCCTTGTTTAATTACTTTCATAAAGCATGAGAAATTAAATTAAACAAGAGTAATGAATTTACTGCTGGCAAAGTCAGACACTAGAAGGCCCTAAATATGTGAAATGGGAATAAAATATAAAGGATTCAAATTCACGTTATTTGTTATCTATTTGTTGCCATTATGCAATAACCCAAATAGAATGAATTAAGAGCAAAAGATGAGCACATAAGGCTTAACAAGATTATGAGAAGAGAATGAGGGCCTTAAATTATGAGCATGCCAAAATTATAAAATATTCATGTTTCTGCAATATCAGAGTGCACAAGACAATTCTTGGCTAAATAGAATTTTCCTTCCCTGTAATTACTTCAGTGTCTAGGTTTACAGAGAAAATATTTCTAGTAGACAAGTATTTTGCCATTTCTTTCTTATTCTTTACAGTTTATTTTTATTTGACTCTATTTTTATTAGTGCTCTCCTTTCTACTGTTAGCTGGGGCTTTCTCTTATGTAATAGTACAATCAAAGGCAAATCTATTCTATTTCTTGAAGTGTTTTCCCTACATGTAAATGAAAGAATTTCACTAGATTAAGAGGAGAAGTGATGTTGACTTTCTTAATAATTCTATTTCTTTATAAATTACAGATATTATTTTAAAGTGTTGACTGTAGCATGGTTCATTATTTCCTATTAAATCTTGCTCTATGTTGATACACTATTAAATAACCATTTCATTCTAGTTTTGAATAAAGTGCACCCCAAATGATACGGCTGAGTACAAGTACTGGAAGGTTCTTAGACTGATTAAGAGACCTTCTCTAGCCTACTCTACTCAAATAGCTGTCTCCTCTCACTGCTGTACCTTGCACCCTGCACAAACAAGCTCTTGCTTGCTTTATTGACAAAGGAAGGTTTTGCTAGAAAGCCAACTGTGAACTATATTGTAAATTCATGTGTACTTACAGAGGGTGAAAGAGAGCAGTGGAAACCTGGAAGCAAGGCTCATTGCTTATAACTCCATGGTGCACAAATAAGTAAATGTCAATCATTTCAGAGAATCAACATCCTCCCCAGAAGCAGAACACCAGGATTCTGCTTCTGCTGGGTACTGAATGTAGATGTTTACACTACAGGTAGCTGAAAAGCTTCCATAAAACCTTACATGTACAGCGAAGCTGTGTAACAGGGTGACTAGGAGCTGCTTAGGAATTTGCCCTGAGAAACACTAAAGAGAGATTTCAGTTTCTTAAAAAATTAAATTTTTCAGTGCTTAGAAGGTTTTCTGTTTGTAGGTTTTTGGATAAATTTTTAATTTGGCAAACTTTGCCAGCACCTTCATATTACATTCTAAAAGAAGATTCTTGGATGTGGTGAGTCAAGTTAATTCCAGATCAAATTGCATCTTCCTAATTGATATAACTTGCTTTGTATCTGAATTGACATCATCTTCTCTTAAGTAACGTGATGAAATTAGAATGCCACATTGTAAGAAAACTAGAAAAAGGAGCAAAAGTCTATGCAATCTGGGTGGGGGGAAGGAGGAAGGAAAAAAAAAAAGAGTATCAGAGATATATGATTATGAATATCCACTCCTAAGTGAAAATATGGCTCTAAAAAAGTTGACATCTTAAAATCATGCTTAGGCAAAAAAAAATGTTTTGATTCATTCATTAATTGGACAAAAATATCATGGTTCTGAACTCTCTTCAAAGTCTCCATCAAAAAAAGAACATAACTGTTTTTCAAAAAGTGTGCGGTATTTCCCCACATTGAAAGGCTTACGTTTGAAATAAAAGGCACTATAAAGAATACGATACCAGTTAATATTTCTAGAGTTAACCAATCAGCATTTTCCAAAGGGAGAAACCACAGGTTTAATCAAAGTATTCCATATTACACCATAATCACAGAATAGCTACAGTTGGAAGGGATGTGTGGATATAATTTCTCTAAAGCCCCAAAGAATCAATTGTTACTTCTTGCCAATGTAAATTATAGTAGCAACTGATCTTTGCATTTCTAAATAATGAAGCATAAAACTCGACATATATAGCTTTGCCCGCCTATGTAATTTGCCTCAGGGAGAGTAAAGTTGAAGAGTTTACTGATAATGACAGATAGTCAGATACTGCTCAAGAGGAAACATTTGAGGATGTATTCTAGTCTCCTATAGATGTCAATTTGTTGGAGGGGTTTTTTCGATTCATGGTGCTACTTCTCACCTTTTTTTCCCTTTTTTTCTTTGTCAGCAATCATTTTGTTGCATAACAGTTTTCATTTTGATCACATCTTCTTTCCTGGTTTCTACATCACTAGGTCTAAAGATCCACAACAATTTTTTTTTAATGACTTAGCATTTTATGACAGAAGAGTGGATTACAGTGGAATTCATAACGTTAATGGTGATCATAAATTTTACTGTTCTGTGGGGATGTAAAAAAAATCAGATAAATATACTGAAGCCACAAAATGGCCAGAAAAAAATTAGATGAATCTGCAAAATACAGTAAAATAAAAGGAACTGTATCAGACAGACATTTCAGAAGGATAATCTCAATGACAAGAAACAATTTTTTCTCAGATGTTTCTATAGTGTATTATCAAATCATTAAAACCATATGACCAAGTTTGCATGGTCTAGGTTTTTGGGTTTACTACCAAGTAAAGTTAGATGATACGGTGTTGGGTAAATTATCGGGGCAGATCAGCAACGTTTTTTATGAATGTAAATGATTATTTAATGCAGGTAAAGAATAATAGTGCCTATCTTTATATGAACTGAACATTTTCATATGCATATTTCATATGAAGGTCACCTTAGTGTTAAGCTCTATGATTTTATTGCACTGTAAAACATTATTTGTAGAATCATTTAATAAATCAAATTGAATACTACCTATAAATAATGCTGATGATTCTCAGAATAGTAAAATCAAAATGTTCTGGAAACAGAGTGATTTATTTTTCCTATCTTCTTACTGAAGCTACAGACCACAAATCTTTTGATAAGGAAATCTTAATAAAGTTATGTATCTCTATTAAATTTTCATCTAGTTAAATTTCACTTTCTATATTTTGTCTTTTTAATTCTACACTTTAAAATCAGAATAATCTGAGAAATATGTGCTTTATAACATTTTTATTTTATGTTTGTCTGCTGACATCTGCTTACTAGCAAAAAAATTTGCAAATACATATAACTCTGTAATCAAGTAAATTAGTATAGGCAAAGTAGCTTTTTAATTTTGGTACTGAAATAATATAATAGCAGTTGCAAAAAATATTTTATGGTTAAATTGAAGTTTCACTTTTGTCTCTGAATACTATTCAAATCCTGCAGCAATTCTTGAATATGATTACCTTTCAGAGGGATTAAAATAAATGACACATCATAATGTGTAATTAAACAATAAATTAAACAATACATTGTATCATTGCACAGAAAGTTACTATCACTATGATTGGAAAAAAGGCTTGTACAACTTCATATTCTTTGAGTTTGTGGCAGGATTAATGGCAAGTTCAGAGTTTCCATAAGCAACCAGACTCTTCAGACACCTTTGAGACTTGCCCTGATCTGACCTCCCAATCCAGTTTATTACTATGTGGCATTTCTACTCTGTTACAAAACCAACATCTGTCCTACTAGAAATCAGCAAGTTACATGAATTAATTAATGTGAGGAAACACCTTTATTCCCCTGTAGTGGCATGGTGTAGACCATACAACCACATCTCTCTGAGAACTATTCCATGGCTCATTTGCATTCCTTTACTGAGTGGGGAAAAAAAATCCTAAATAATCTCCTAAAAATTACATCCTCTACGCTCAGAAAACAGAGTCAGTGCTTTCTGCTTGTAATACCGTCTTTAGCTGCCAATATTTTTTCTGGTTTTATGGTCAAACTACAACATAAGAGAATTTTAACAATTGATCTTTGTTTTACTTCTGAAAACAGCAGATATGAGTATTAAAACCTGTTGTCCCTTCTTTGAAATGCATATGCTTGGGTGTATAATCTAGTCATAGCAGCAAACATAGGCATGATACATGTATGTGACACATCACAATATGATTGCAACAGCAACATCAACAGAAATTAAGTTCTCTGAGTTCACTACTACATGAAAAGACATAAAACTACTTGAAAAGGATTCACCAATACTTCATCTAGCTATAACAATTGCATTTTATTTTCCAAATTACTGAATTTCTGGAATTCAACTAATTCTTAAAAATAAACAGCCACCCAGATACAATTAAACCTGGTTGTTTACTTTGCAAAAAATTTAGAAATACTTCTTCAAGGCCTTCTGTTCTGAAGATGCAGAAGAGACCACACTGAAACCAAAGGCTTCAGAAAATAAATACATATCTACTTGTCTGGAGGAAGAAACCAAACTCCTCCCTTATGAGCAAGGGAAGAAGGAACTGAGACACCTCATATCTCCCTCATTATCCTGTTCTCACCCTGCAGAAAAAAACTATTGTGCTAGAATAGCCTGAGACAGTGAGGTAGTAAAATGCAAGAAAGGGGCAAGGACAATTCCCCTCTCCTTTTACTGTCTTCCCCTGAGGGAAGCGGGTGGCACTAAGCTCGTTATCTATTGAAGAAAAATGTTCTAAAAACCATTTAATGGCTTTGACTGCTTTCAGCGGGAGTGTAGGTTTAGATGCACCCATTGATCTGAGCAACAGCAGATCTTGGTCATCAAGTAAACTCATAATTTAGGTAAAACTGGGGCTTAGTAATTATTTAAGTTAAATCTGCAACATAAATTCCACTGCCTTTTGGTACCTGAAAGAATGAGTACCTATAGCACACTATAGTCCCCCATTCCACACTTTTAACTTGTAACAAGAAGCATCTCTAATTCTGTCTTATACCATTTTAACAGCATGTTCCAGCTAACTAAACAAAAGAATATAGAAATTTATTGAGTGTACAGCTACAAAGTTCACTTATGGGAAAAATACCCAAAGTCTGACAGGATGGTGAAAATGTGATTTTGTTTCTTTTTAAACCTAAAATTAATTTTATTTTAGAAAGAGAAAAATGGCTAAAAGAAAAAAAAAAATCCAAAACAGTAAGTGCAGTCTGTATTCATTGCTTACTCATCTTGTGGACCTGAGTGAAAAGAAACTAAATTTATTGGGGCAAATATCAATTATATGTCCTAATCTCCATTTAGACAAAGGTTTATAAAAGACAGAGATAATCAAAATTTCCTTATGCTTCTAATAATTATATTTTTTTAAGCTCAGTTAACTATCCAATTAATTGTATAAGTTTTAGTCCATATGAAATTATAAAGCCTTCTTTAAAGAGTCTTAGAAAACCATTATAGTGTAAGAATTTGCTATAGTTTTTCAGCAGTTCAAAATAAAACTAGGTTGGACAAAAAATATTCAAATTTGTTAGTGGGAAGGTCTGGATCTTTTTTCTCCATACATAGAAGCAATTCCTCGAAATTCAGTATTCTTACTGCATAATTTTATGTTCCCATTAAATATTCATCTTAAATCCACCCTAAAACATTAGTATACACCTTTGGACTGTAGAAATGCTTGATTTTTATCTCATAGGGTTTTGAGAGTGCACAGATGGCTGTTACAGATTACTAAAATGGGACTGTGCAATAACAGTGCCAGCTGTGCAACAACTAGTCCATCTCTAACAGAGACTGCAAATTCAAAGAGGGAATCTTTTCAGCAAAGGGCTGAGAGCTGCTTCAGATGAACTGAGACTCTACATTAGGAGGACAGAATTCTGGTATTACAACGAGGACAAACTGCTTCTAGCATATTTGCCATTAAAACTGTGTTTCAATGAGTAGTTTAGGAAAGTGAAAGAGCTTAAATACTCCTCTTTATATTATAACAATTATACCACTCGACCATCAGCTCTGTTTTATTCTAATCTTTCTACTCTGACCATATAAAATTAATTCCAGAGAGACTAGATCAGTGGAGAATGTTACTGGGAGGGCAATCTGATTTCCAGACAATTAATCCTAGCTGAGATGAGGCCCACAGTGCTTGAAAACTATCTCTTGAAGAATATTTGCTCATTTATGTGAAAAATATGAGATCTTTGCATCTCACTGAAGTAGCAGGGGAAACAAACAAACAAACAAAAAAAAGAGCTGCATTCAAAATCTGGCCCCTGAATACTTACATCTTGAGACCTTTTCATCTTTCTTTCAAGAGGCAGCAACTCGCCAAAAAATTTGTCTTCTCCTTCAGTTCCTTTTACATTACTTTTGTTCTGGCTCACTCATACATTTAGGAATTTGAGATTTACATAATCACATGTCACTAAATGGGGTTTTTTTGATAATTACTTAAACATTTACTGCATATGTTTGGTATCCTAAGGTTCAGTGCAATAGGGAATGACAGTAATAAGTATCTTGCAGAGCGGGTGTTTTGATATCAGCCACAATTAATTAAAGTAAAACTTCAAATAATTCTATCATTATCATTAAATACAGGGCCATCTTCACAAAGCTGCCAATAATGTCATGTAAGACTTTGCACAAAGAAGAAGCTGATATTACAGTAGATGCTGATTTCTGGTGTCTCAGCTGAAGAACAAATAAAATATACAGTCAGTTTTTTTCTCCTATATTCAGATCTAAGCAAAACTTACTTCATACCAAACCAGTGTAGTACTGTCACTATATTTGTCATAATCCTACTTAAATCAATACATGAATGAAGCAAATCATCTTCTAGTCTTTTTGCCTTTTTTCTCTATCACGACAACTTGATTGAAACCTTACTCAATACAAGGAACTTGATCCTGGGAAAGGATCAATGTTAACAATAAAAAAATCTGGATTAAGGATCCAGTTTTAAGCAAGAAGCTTAATCAACTGGGGATTTAAAATGTTTAGTGTTTGCCTAAAAATCCTAAGTAAAATTGGGCCTTCCAGAATTTAAGAAGAGTTTTTCATGAGATTTGAATTGAATACACAAAAATAATTGGGTTAAGGCCATAGCATGACAGTATGATTCTGTCCTTTCAGAAGCTACAATTCATAAATGTATGTATAAAACTAAAGGTGGAAGACACAAACTAGTTAGAAATATCCTCATCAGATCATACATAAAATACATGGCTTGAAGGAATAGAGAATGTTCTTATGGCTGGCTAAACAGGGGAATTGCTTCAACTACCATTATCTCCTTCTAGTAACAGAGATGGTACTGATCATAAAACCTTTCAATAGTTCCTGCAGCAATGTCAGCTGTAGTTCATGCAATACAAGGGACTGCTGATGTGTCCTCTACAAGGCAGTTACAGTCCTCTTAATGATCTCTTGTGTTTTCCTGATAACGTCATTTGTCCTGGTTTATACCTGACTTATACCACTATTAAGGACTAAAATCATAGATATTTGCAATGATATAACATTTCAATACTAGTATTTTTCCAGAAGTTCATGGGTTTGGTTTTTTGTTGGTTTGTTTTTTGGGTTGGTTTGTTTGGTTGGTTGGTTTTCTGTTTGGGTTTTTTTTTTTGTGGAGGAGGTCGTTATTTAGTGCTTCTATTTAGGGTAGACCCAAGCTTCTGAGCTGAGCTCTTTTGATTCATATTTAGTAGGCAATTGTATCATATTTATTTTTTTTTTAACTATTCTATTTGGTCTTTTTTTTCTATTAAGAATTATTATTGTGCCTCTAGCTTAGGAGCTTTACTTGCTAATTCTCCAGTTTTCTTACATCAGTTTTAGAGCTCCACTTTCTGTAAGGCTCCTAATATTTTGTGGGGTGACAATTCTCATTTTTCAACTTCCATCTGAGAGGTGACCTCTTTCTTAGTTTGAGGTGGACTGTCTAGCTAGGGCAATAATATGACATATATTGGAGATTGCTTTAAATGAAAATCTAGGGCACTCAGTTATTCCCTTCTAATCATCCCAGAGGGAGAGTTATCAGAGCTGAAATTATAAATAATTTTTTGAAATATGCATTACATTCATACCATTAGAATATGAGGGTTTTTTTCAGGCAGGTACAAATCTGTCATTGAGTACCTAATATTCTTTAAAAGTCTTTCATTCATTGGAAATAATTCTAGAAAAAATTCAAGAAAATTATTTGAAAACCACCATATAGTACATTTTCTTCAATTAGATAGATGGTAGCAAAGAAAAATAATAGCCAGCTAGATAATTAAAAGCTGGCCAAGGCACATGAAGAGAAAAGTGGCTCTTGAAACAATTTTTGTAGCCTAAGAGGTTAAAAAATGCTGAATGTTCCAAAAGAAAATCCACCTAAAAACAGAGCCTTGAGAGAAATACTATTTTCTGTGTGCTAGCTTAATTCCTTTACTTCCCATTTCCTTAAGCAGAAAAAGGTTGAAAAGTGAATACCTTTTGGTAGACTTTCAAGGAAACACAAGTTCTTGTAAGACTGCTTTCAGGAAGAAGCAGGGTGGGTGACAGAATTGTTTTTACTGCTTCTGTTGAGATAAGAAAATGGCACATATTTAGTAAAAAATAAGTTGTCTATTTGGGATAAGATATTTGTTTTGTTGAATTCTCTTCCCAGAAAATATGTTCACTAGTCTGTTTAAATCTGGCTAGCCCACCTTGCATGTCTGTTTTCCTTCACCTAGATTATGACACTTAATTGTCTGATGGAGCACAATAGTTTTAGTGTATTTCATCCCACTCCTCTAGCTAGGATTTCTGAGCTTGGCTGCTGTCTTTTGCATTTTCATGCATTTATATATATATATATATATATATACATAAATTTGTGTACATATATACAAATATCAAATATTGTATAAATTCCACTGATCTTTTATCCACTAAATACAATTAAGAGCTGCAAGACCAGAATTAGACTCCTTCATTTTAAGTCAGAAATTGAAGACAATTTTCACAATTTTTATTGTTTTTGATGCACATTTCAAATTTAAGTGAAAAAGAAAAGAAAATCCAAAACTGCAAATTTTTCTGGTTTGTTACTTTCCTTCTTATTGAAAGTTGAATGTATATTCATAGGACAGAGACTACACGCAACAATCCAGGTAACGAGGTATTTTCTTACAGCTTGCACAACAATATTTTCCTAAGAAGTAATAGATACTATTTTCATTTAGACATTCTCAAAAACACTAGTCTCATCTGCCTTTGAAAATAATGAGCTTTTATTTTGTTATTGCTATTTCATTTTTTGTGCTGATATATATACAGATATATATATATTTTAAAATATCATGAATTTGTCTAATACCTTATGCACCAAGCAATAGACCTCACCTTAATAGTCTCAGATGGGCACCATCAGAAGCAGAAAGCAGAAATGGGATTCTAGGAAAAAAGCCAATAAACAATTTTCTCACATGCATGTTTCACTTGGTCTAGTAGTTAGTTTTTGAGCTGGAAAAGACTGCAACATATTTTAATGAATTTAGAGCTTTGAGCAACCTTCCTAAAGTACTGTCATTCCAAATTTTGCAGAATGACTCCAAAGACTCATAAAAATTGCACTAAAAGCACTGAGAAAAAGTCTTCCAATTTTATTTTTACTCTGTTATCCTGGGTAACAAGTTTTCAGAATAACATTAATGGAAGAAAAGAATATATCTTATTGTCTGTGACAAGTCTGACAATGCCTGGATGTGTCCAAGTAATGCTAAAAGAAGTGACATAAACATAATATCCTGCAATAATGAGCACCTATGTTATTGCCTTTTGAACTAAAAATTGCTTCAGCTGAACCAATAGTTTTGTCCTGACTTCCATTTCTAGTCATAACAAGTCATAAAAGGAATGCTTCAGTGATATTTTCACATGTCTGCATACATATGTAGGTAGACATGTGTATCGTGATAGTGGAATGAAATAGCATTACAGTCATTGTAGCAAAGAAGTAAAATCAGAAATTTTCAGCCTTATTGAGACATTACTTTTTTCAGGTGCTTTGGACAAGGAAAAGCAGCAACTGTCCTGGATAATTCCCAGGGAAAAAAAGAAAAGTGCAGATCTGAATAACTTCAAAAGTTACTGTACATGTTTCTTTGGTCCCAGTTAACCCCATGGTCATAGCAAGAGCAGCAGAGATGAGTAGATTCAATATTAAAAAAAAACAAACAAACAGACAAAAAAACCCAAACAACAAAACAACAAAAAACCCCACAACACTCTCTTGACAAGGAAAAAGTTACAATTAGGTAAATTTTCAAAATACATATGATAAATTTGTAGCCAAATTACATTTTTTCCAAATTTTTATGTAGAGGTATGATTTTTCAGTTGGTGAATAGGTAATTTACTACAAAGACAAGCCATGAGGCAAACAACTGTCTAGCTTTTACTCTATACATCTGTGCTAACATTTATTAACATTTCTGCCAATGCAGCATTCACAGTCATGATCCATCATCTGATCTGTCCTGGGTGGATCAGGAAGGGAGAAGGTAACTGATTGCAACACAGCCCATGAGGGAGACTGGAACCCTGCAGGAATATTTTAAAAACCTTAAGAGGTACGTATACCTCAATCTGTCCCCTTCCACTTTGACCTTTCTTCATCCTTTCCTCCCTTGCAGCTTTTTACTAGGGAGTGTTTTTGTGCCCTCACAGTAATAACAGTATGCTTTCCCAGGATCCAGCAGCTTCTTGAAAGCAAGTCATTCAGTGCAGGAGTGATGAAGGGAAAATACAGGACTACAGCACTATGTGGTGTCCAGCAGAGAATCCAGGGATGCCTTATTCAGCAGCGTGCACCAGCTGCAGGACAATATTTAGTTTAGATTCATCTGTCATCTCAGCAAGGAAAATTAGCCAAGACAGAATATCATGCTGTCACAAATCTAATGATATAAACTAAAGTATCAGAAATGCATCTGCTAAATACATGACAGTGTACTCCACCTATCTAGAAGCACGAGAAACCTCCTTCATCAGTACCATCTGCAAAGGTGCCATCTCCAGCACTTGTGGCAAGGGATTGCATCTCAGAAGTCATACCTTTTTTTCTGTTCAGCTATATTTTGGTCCAACAGTATCTATATAGATCAAAATGGTCTGTTTGGATTCCTTGAAAGCCCTTTCTTTATCCTATTTTCATTTTTTGCATCACAGAAACTGTATCTGACACAAGAATAAAAGAAATCATTATCCAGGCAGTTCATGTATTTAAGAACTATACAAACCATTGTTTCTATTTCATGTGTGGCTAAGATGTTTTTACAATTAGCTCATAAATCATAGACTCATAGAACCACAGAATGGTTTGGGTTGAAAGGGACTTTAAATGTCATCTAGTTTCAATCCCTCTACATGGGCAGAGACACTTTCACTAGACGAGGTTGCTCAGAACTCCATCCAACCTGGCTTACAACACTTCCAGGGATGGGACATTTGCAACTTCTCTGGGCAACATTTCAGTGCCTTACTACCTTCATAGTAAAAAATTCCTTCCCGATATCTAATCTAAACCTACTGTCTTTCCATCTGAGGCCATATTCCCTTGTTCTGTCACTACAGACCCATGCTAAAAGTCAGTCTCCGTCTTTCTTGTAGGCTCCCTTCAGGCTCTGGAAGGCCGTGATTAGGTCACCCCAAAGCCTTCTCTTTTCCAGGCTGAACAGTCTCAGTTCTCTCAGCCTTTCCTCATAGGAAAGGTGCTCCATCTTTCTAATCATCTTGTTGTCCTTCCTCTGGACTCATTCCAACGGGTCAATGTCCTTCCTGTGCTGGGGACCTTGAAGCTGGATTTAGTACTCCAGGTAGAGTCTCACTGGCACAGAGCAGAGGGACAGAATCACCTCCTAAATGTTCAGTAGACTTTCATTTTAACTAGAAGATACATATTTTTTTTTCCAAATCAATTACATATTTTTTCCACCTGTGGAAGATTTGAGAAAGAATCACGTAGGTTTTTCACAATGTGATGCATGCTGTTCATTGTCCCTAAACCCAAAACCAAACACCTCCCATAAATGTTGGCAAGTCTAAGCTAGAGCCATTACTCTCAGCTTACAGTGCCTGACCAGAAATTTACTTTATAAGAATATTTATACATTTCTTTACAGTTTTGTTCTGAAAGACAAAACAGAACAACCAAAGACATTATTTCCTAACAAAAGTTTTCTCATATGTTGGTCTCTTCTCCCCTCTCTGACATTAAGATTGGTAAGCATTGGTAGGCAATAGTATTTAGGAGAAGCTCACAGTTGCACCCCTGGTTTAATGACAGATTATTTTTTCCCTGTGAGATTCCTTAGCCTGTTAAGGATACAGAAGCATTTGCCTTCCTTGGTTTAGGGTTTGACTTCTCTTGGCAATGTGAGAACATACAGATGGTTTATACTGTAACCATCTTCTCTGAAGGATGAGCTGCTACTATTAATGATGATATAATAGTCTCATACTGTTATACTTACCTCAGTAGAACTGTAAATGTTGATTAAAAAGGTCTGGTCATATAAATCACGTTCTCCTTTTCCACCCCTCCAGAACTCAACTGGTCTAGGAAGATGGCAGTCAAAATGAATCTTTTCTTCCTGGTAAATGCAAAACTCCTGCTAAATGTGCAGTCTGTGCTTACTATAAAGGAAGTATTAGATGTCAGTAACATCACACTGAAAACTGAAAACCAGTAGAGAATGATCACTTGCTCTTTTGAATCATTCAGAATTCATGGTGAAAAAGTGTAGTCAGACATTCAGTTTATAAGCCTTTCAGATTTACAAAATCATATTTTTCTGGTTTATGATGCATATAAATATAAATTTTCACCTGCAGAGAGAGAGTACAGTCAGGAAACTGAAAGGGTTTGCAAGGAAGAGTTCAAGGCAAAATTTCCTTTCCCTCTGAGCACTCCACAACAGACAATACCCAGGTTTAGGTGACACAGAGGCACGGAAGAGTCTTTTAAAAAGCTTGTAATACTATTGAACTCCTGTGCTTTAAAACTATTTCTCTCATGTGCATACAAAGATATTCTTGATTCTATTTTTTAAAGCAAACAAAACTGTTTGTAAAGGTACATGTTTTTATATTTAATAATAAATAACAGAAAACATAACTTTCAGATTTTAGTTAAGTGAAATATTTGATACCAAATAGAGCAGGCATCAAAATTTTCAGTTTAATACTCATTTTCCTATAGCAAGGAAATATAGCAATGAATATGAATATTTTGTTGCACATAAGCAAAACCAATTTTTGATATGATGAGTTCACTAGGAGTCCAGGCACAGAAAAGTTGCAAATATTTTTCCCACCCATATTACTTTATTCTACAATACCAGCTGCTAAACATTTATTTCAGAGGTGAGGCATATCACACTAAAAACTTAAGCTATACATCAAAGTTTCTGGCCAAGTTCTTAGGTTTTCCATTTTCTAAGGTTATAAATAACTGCAAATGCAGTAACTTCTACCATCTTCTTTGATTTACTTCCCTTCTCCAGTAGTGACTGCCAGCTCTTGGACTAGTTCTAGCCACTGGATGACAAAAAAACCCCCCATATGCTAGATTTATCTCTTCTATTCTTTCTCTTATATTCCATTTTTTCCACAAAATGAAACTTACAGCTAATGACATTTTCTTCATTTTAATGAAAGTGGCATGCCTAGTTACTGCCTCCAGCTTATATGAAAGATTATGTGGCTTTAAAGACTTTGTATGAAAATAGGACCTCAGGTAAGCTATTTCCTGCAATTATATCTCCATAGACTTCTTCCCATGTCTTCTGAGGTGAATTGGAGAAAAACTCTAACACCTCTCGCTGTGCATATTTTTTGACAGTGGCTGCATATCAGTAACCTAAAATCTCTGATTTGTCTTAAAACAAGTAATTTATGATGAAATTGCAAAGCACACCTCCATAAAAAAGGGATAGCACAGATTTCACGCTATTTGTTTCAGTGAAGCTCTGTAAGATAACCACTATGTTTGGGGATTTTTTCGTTCCAGTGTGTATTTGGTAGTCTTGACTCAAAGAACTTACAGAGAAAATAAGACACGTAATCAGCATGACTCAGCATTACTCACCTTTCTACAGCAAAGAACCTGATTTATTATGTTATGCTTTTTATTTAAGTAAAAGAATTTGAATATAGACACAATAACTACTCCCAAATCAACTAGTTAAAAACTGGCACCCAAAATGTTTGTCTGGTAAAACATACTTTCAGGGAGGCTGTGATTCTGAGGCAATCTAAAAAGTCCTAGACTCATCTATTCCATCTATTCCAACAACAGAAGTATACCCCTGTATACTAGAAATTGCACTTTTCTAAGGTGAGTCTTAGATAGGCATAATCTTTAAAAGTATCTGTCATTTTGCAGAGCAAAAATTGCTGACTTTTCCTCCTTCAGTACAGCAAGATGGTTATTCCAATAAAACCTAAGCAGTACAGATGGCAATTCTTCTGCAAGTTCATTTCCTCTCAAACTGTACTGGCTTTCAACAGTTTCTACATAGTCTTGACTTCCTCCTTGTTCTTGTTGAATCTATTTCACTTTGTTTTGCAAGTATTTTGCTGACCCTTTCCCAGCAAATTCTTCCTGTTAACACTATTTTCCATCCTGAAAGGCTTCTATGCTGATCAGATAAGAGCAACCTAAGCTAAATTTCACAAAAGTGTTTAACAGCAGCATTTGGCTCACAGATTGTCTCAGCCTACAGTCCTGTTTTGACAGCTGCTTCCATGAAAAATGATAGGCGCTTACAAACAAGGCAGAGTTGCAAAGGACAGTGGATTTCAAGGAACCATTCACTAAGTTATTTGCAGATAGAGCAGCTATTTACAATGACTAGTGTAGTATTTACAGTGCAAAAATGGTTATGAGATCCTTTAGCATTCCCTAGCCGTACGGATATCCTCATCCATTTTCACTCATCTCCTCTTCTCTAGTTTTTTCTCCTCATTCCCTCTTCTCTAGTTTCTTCTCATTCTTCCTAACACGCATACACAAGCACACATAAAACTCTCTTCTGCTCAGAAATATTTTCCTAAGAAGTTTCACAATGACAAATTCTGGATAAACTAATAAGATAAAGAAGTTAATTACAGGAATAAGAAGAGTGCTTGTTAATTGTTTGTGGCACTGGATTTGGATTCCAATGAAAACTTTCCACTGCTTTCTAACGAAAAGGCCATTTAATTTGTTTGTGTAATAGTGAATCTTCTGACATGGAATCTAATCTAATTCCCATGGAATAATTTATTTTTAATTTTTTAACCCCTGTACTGCCATAAATTTTCCAAGACTGTGCATAGTCTTAATAACTGCATGATAATAAAATAAAAATTTCTAAATTGTCAGCTGGTTTACTTATATAAGTCTTCAACAGAAAATGCTATATCTATACCTGAACCACCTACAATCCAAAAAATATTTAAAAAGAAATCACAGCAGCACTGATCAGTAGTTAAAATCCTAGAACAGACTTGAGAGTTTGAAAAGTTGTTCTCATTTACTATACTATAAGCTGCAAAAGAAAATATTACTTGGGTCTGAACAGTACCGAGTGGTCAGATAACCTGAGGACTCAACAGGCCTGAAAAACTTTTCCCCTTAAGGAAGCAAATGTTAGGATTTAATCTTTCATTTATCTCAGACTCAAGTAAATGCAGTATTATTTCCTAAGTGGAAAGGGATTTCTAAAGTATAATCAGACACAGGATTTAATTCTATTTAATTATATGAGCAGTCATTCAAGATGAATGATGTAGAAAAAACAATTCTTACATTCCAGGACCTCACAAAAGAAAAGAAATATCTCAAGGTCGACCAAAAGTATCTTAACAAGAAAAAAAAAATATTTTTTAGTAATTCTGTAGGTCTTTACCTTCCATAGTTGAGTAACATATTGACTCCTCTTTCAAAGTTTTCCATTTTGTGGGCACTGAAACAGAAAATAAGAGAAATTTACACATTGTCAGGATGAATATTCACATGCCTGATCTTCACAATCTAAGGCTGAAGCTAAGATATTAGTCTCCTTAGACGTACATTGAAATAAAGGGAAAAAAAAAAAAAAGGCTATTGGTTTGTGCAATTAAGAGAAACAAAATAAATCTATCCTGAAAATCTGGAGAAGTGAAGAACAAGTTCCAGTGGTGCAGCAAGTTTAGGGAGAACAGCCTACCTTAGACAACCACATTGATGATGTGAATATACCGCCATTATTTTCTTTCTTCACAGCATTTTATGTAACCAAATGCTTTTGTTAGCATATCTGTGGCACCGGAGACCAGACCAAGAGAAACTGCTGTTGATCACTGACATTTACCAGTGAGGCACAGCAGTGCCTCAGGTATGTGGAATTTTCTTGATTACAACACCTTTTCCTATACAAGATGAAAAGGAAGCAACAGCAGAATGTTCTGTGGAAGATTCTCTGTTTAGACCAAGATCTCTAAGTACAGCATTTCAAATCAAAGCAAGAACAGCTCCCACACAATGCATCTGCACTGAAGCAGTTGGAGAATAGACTTGGTTGATTCTGGCATGTTCCAGGTAAGTAGAGTTACTCTTTTGAATCAGTGGATAAGTAATTACTTCTAGAAAAAAAAAGAACAGACTTAAAGGAATCCATTCCAGTACATTCAGTTGCCTGGTACAAAGGATATTCATCTAATATGTGGACTAATCATATAAATCAAATCTTGGCTCTCAGCCTGGCAGAAAATTAATTAAAGAAGTACCTAGATTTTTAGGTAGAGATAAAGATATAATTCATGCACATGAGAAGTACTATAAACTGCTTCCACTGCTCAAACATATCTGAAAGTATTAAGTAGGAAATGAGATATCACTTGATAATTTATTGTTAAAGGCAGAAAAGAAAAGTCTCCCGAAATACAGAACCCATAAGAGAGATGCCTTGCATAAGCTGAAAGGAAAACCAGCTCGCTTGCTTTTAGTATAGACAATCTAGTTAACTTTCAAGAGCTGTGACAACAAGAAAATATTTTTCCTTTTCCAGTATTTCACACTGTCTGTACAAAAAAAAAAAAAAAAAGAAAAAAAAAAAAAAAAAGAAATTACCAAATAAATTGTACAAATGGTATAATTTAACCTTTTACTTGAGACTACAAGATCAAGGGTAAAGGATTAATCTGTGGAGAGTTTTGTATGCTCTCAAGTGCCACTGTTGTTTCTCACACACAGACAACTAGTACAGTGATCAGCAATGAAATTTTTTTTCTGTATCTTCCTATCAGGCCATTTCAAATCACAGAGAAATCTGCTCGGTTCTCTTTCTCAGTCATAGTCAAATTTGAATCACTGTTTCTTGGCTGTGCTTTATCTGCAATTTTAAGTTAGTCCTATATTAATTTTGCACATTATACCACTTGGTGTCAACAGGACTTTGGATGACGTTGTGACTTAGACTTGTTTACAGACCATAGTCTACTCCAGAGTACAAATCACATCTGAAAATGCCAAGTCCTTGTCTCTCCAGTGTGTATAACAGAGCACAAATCACTTACAGATTCACCATGCTGATATAGGAAGTCTTAACTTTTTATAAAAAGAAAAAAAAATTAAAAATTTTAAAAATACAACTCTGTTTGTCATTTGACTTACACTGCTATAAATCAAAAATAGCTCCTTTAGTCAATTATTCTCCAAAACTATACGAGAACAGAAAGTAAAAAAACAAACAAAAAACCAAACAAACAAAAAACCAAACTAAAAAAAAAACAAACAAACAAACACCAAACCAACCAACCAAAAACACACACAAAATCCATATGTTCTCTCATATGCATGTGTGTAATAAATAATCCACAAATGCCAAATCCTTGTATAGGATTTAAGGCAAATGACAATTTTATTGTGAAATACACCAGTGTTATCAAAGGCCACTGACTTGTTAGTCCAATGGAAATATTTATCTTTTGTTTATGTCTCTATTGCACCTCTCCTAGGATGTGTTAATATTGGGGTAAAAACCATACATAAGCTTCCTGATAAATTCCTGATATTAAAAACTCTGCTGGAACAGCCAGACAAGCAGAACAGAGTGCTGCATGCTCTTCAGAATGTTACATTCAGCTTCCCTGGTTTCATCTAGCATTTGTACATATGCTAGCATTCTCAGATACAAAATAACTGTGTGTATCTAACTCCAGGCACTGGCACAAGTATGATGATGGACTTCATCAAATGCTTTTTTGCCCCGTGTAATGAACAAAGAAGCAGCAACGGAAGTTCAGGAAGTATCTAACATTTATACACATGGAGAAGGTTTTTTTGTGCTTTCCTATTTATATTTTTAACTCTCATGAATGGTGCTATAGTCACCTTAGATAGCTTCCAAAAACCTAGAAGAAAATCACAGTTTTCAAATTTTAAGAAGATTAGCAAGCAAGCAAAAATCCCAAATATGTATGTTCACTTTAAAAATTATTCTATTTTTCACAAAGAATTAGAAATATTGTTAAGATCTGTTTTCCTAATAAATATGTACCTTTTTTTCATTATTTTAGCCACTCATTTTAGTCTATATTTTTAGAGCAATTAGTGAAATGTGGTGCTATGAAGGGACTTGCTTGGAAACTGCAGGTTATCATGCAGTTTCATTTGAAAAAAATTATGTTCTTCCAAGACTAACAGGAAAAACTAGGAACTTGTAGTCAATTCTGATCGAAAGACATGAGAGAAGACCAGGTGAGAAAATTTGGTTTTCCTTTAGGAAAAAAAAAAGTGTCCTTTATCTTATTAGGGAATATATAGAATTATTGGTCTCATTTTCTTTTTACCAATAAAACCAAGAAAAACGTCTTTGTAAACCTTGCAAATATGAAAGGGAAATGTAAATTGTTGCTACAGAGGAGCTGAACACCCATACAGAGGTAGTGTGATACTAAACCCTAGGAGGGCTTTGATGTGAAATCAGTTACACAAAATCAACCATCTCTGCCAACACAGCTCTCCTGGAGGGGAGAAAAATATTAAACACTTAAATGAGAAGCCTTAGAAAAGCATAGAGAATCACAGCATGCTTACAATTTGCAAATCCAATTCTTTTCACACCTCTTAAAAACAAAACCCTGCAGTATCCAGATGGGTAAAATGAAAGCAAAGCAAATAGAAAATTCAAAGAGGTCAATAGGGTAATGACTGCATTTGAACTATTTGGTGAACAGATCAATAAGTCAGTGAATCAATAATGTTTTGGGTTTTTTTAATTATAAATTAAGTCCAGGCTGAATAATAAAATGAAAAGTGACATGAGAATGCAGAACTATGTCAGAGCTGACATTGTCAGGAAGGCAAAAAGACAGACCAAAACTGGCTGAATTTTCAAAACCACATATGACAAGTTTTATATTATTAGGAATATTAATGACCCATCTGTCATTCTATCACCAACTCAGCAGGGTCTGTGAACCTTTGACATACTGAAACAATAATGACTAAAGACATTCACAGTTTTTACTGTTGTTCTTATCTAGTATGGAATGCAAACAAGTATAAACTTTGCATGTCAAAGGAAGGATAGCAGGTTAGGAAACTATCTGAATTGTCCCAGATTTGATACAACTGGAGGCAAGGTCAGTGTTTTATTTCACCTTTCTGTAAAAAAATATATATGATGAATTATTGACACAATACATGGTGATGTTGTGAGAACTAGGCATCGTGCAAACAGGTATCTGGTTCAACCTCTAGTCCAACAAGTCTTAGTGTCTTTAATATCCTTATTATCAGGAGAATAAAACTGATATAAAGTGAGAGGTTTTAACACAATATATCTGTTAGAATCACAACCAGTTTAACTAAGAGACTGCAAGATCCAGGTTGACAATTCGCAATGTTCTTCTGGAAGAAATTGACGGGTTTTCACTTTATCCTTAGAAGGTCTGCTTTAACTACTCAGAGGCACAGCTGGGTGCTTTTGAGCTTATACATGTGAAGAAATTAAAATACAGTGATAATACACATTTAAATTGGAAAACAAAAATTGTAGTTGACACTTGTGTGGTGTTAAATACCTCTGAAATATGTCTAAGAGGAAGGTATATCTATCAACTGGTTAGAAGAATAATAAAAATCTGTAAAGTCAACCAAGTAAAAAGCCAGTGCAATGATGAAAATTTTCCCATGGAAAAATAGCATTCATGGTTCAAGCTATGAGATTTCTATTTTTTAAATTTTTTTTAAATGTTTCAGAAAATTAATTGTGGGAAAAGACGCACAGTATCATAAATGGAACAGATCACGCCAGAGATGGGTCTCTGGTGGTGATGAAGAAATTATTCAGAGTGCCTTTTAAACCTGAGGTTTTTTTACTGTATTGTAAACTAGTTTGTATCTTCCCTAGCTCCCGGGAAGGAATCCCCTTACCTTCCTAATTAGTATGCAAGCCTTGCCAGGCCAGGTAAATCCTTCCCTGATTGGCCTATTGTTAACCCTTCCCCTTGAATCCTATTGGCTGTGAAACCTATAAAAGACCTGGCCCGGTGAATAAACTTTCTCTTTGCTTTCCTGTCCTCAGTGTGTGTGTGTGTGTGTGTCTCTGCTGGGGTCCACGCGGGCCAAACACGTGGCCTGGGGAGGGGACCGGGAAAGTGGGGAGCCATCCCAATTCAGCCGTCGCACTAATCCCCAGTAAAGGTATTCATCAAGCATAGAGTACAGTTCTTACCCAATAGGTAAGAACCTATTGGTTCTCCCTATAGGGGAGAGTCCATTGACAAATTCCAGCAGTTACAATGGAGTCTTCCCCAAATTTTCCCCCATTCTCAACTTATACTATTTCTTTTTGTTTAGGTGGGCCTAAGTTGTTTCAATGACTTTAGTCATAAATACCTTTGTTACTCATTGGTGTAAAATTATCTCACTTTGCTTTTAAAGGTAAAGTAAAAAAAAACAGAGCATGTTCACAGTGTGGGATGGTCATATGTTGGAGGTGGGTAACTTTGGGATGGAAGTGTGTGTAGATATTATAATTAGGCTTTAATGAACCAAGTTCATCCCAGGAGAGAGATTTCACCACAATTGTTGGCTGAGCAGCAGGACATCTTCTCCATCTCCCTTGGGCGTCATGTGCTATGAGGTTTACAACTGCAAAATACCATCAAGTTCCCCTCCCTGCAAGGATTTCTACAGAGACTGGAGAAATCCACTCTGCTCCACCCTCCATTCCATCTCCCTTGGCAGGTGCTCACTGTTATATGCGGAATCACCATGGAGCTGCCAACTGTCTTCCATCCAGGGAGTAGCAGCTGCATTTTATCCTACAATTTCTGTACCGTTATAACTTCTGTTACAATGTGAATATAACTTCTCAGTTTCCTCTAACTTTACCTCCAGCCATCTCTCCATACCACCCAGACATGCTGAATGCCTGATACTATTGCGACTTGACTTGTAAGTTTTGACCTGCTTTGTTGTTTGTGTGGTTTTCATATTCATTTGTTTCTGCATCTTTGTTTTGTTCAGTTTTACCAGATAAAAGTTAGCATTATGGGCAGAGCATGAAGTAATCAAAAAAACTGACAAATCCCCAGCTGCCACATTAGACCTGCACAGCTACAGGAAGGAGCAAACATGGTGAATTAAAGTCCAAAGGGAGCTCAGTGGTGCAGCACTAGTAAAAGCTAGACCCATTTCTTTCAGTTCTTCATCTTTCCATACCCCAGTGGAGCACAGAACAGCAAGCTACAACAGAGAACAGCAGCTGTGTGTAAATGGAAAGAGGTGTAAAAACTCAGTTTGTATCTGGGAAAATTATCATCTGTCTGAAAATTACTCTGGAGTCTCAGCAGTGTCTGTTTTTTAAAGCTGGTTCCTGAAAGGGCTTATGTAACAATGCAATTCAATTCATTTGAGCAACTTAAAATTCTAAGGATGTAATAGACAAATTAATCATTCTAATCACCTAGCCAGCTCCTCCAGGAGATAATAATCATAACATACTCAGTTCATGATACAGAGTCTTACCTTCAAATGCCCACAGGCCTTTGTGAAATAACTGCACAACACATTTGGATAGAGATAGCATATCCAGCAAAGAGCTCACTAAACAAGTAGACCCACAGTTGCTGTCCTCCTCACAAACTAATTTTACAGTGCTTATTTGCCATTCATTTTACATGATAAATAAACACAGCTCACATTACATAACATTGTTTTGTACACAACTACCACTGTAATATAATATAGACCTTCATATTCAAACACTTCAGGAATTATACCTGAAAGTGCATTTAAGTTACATTTGTCAAAACCTTTTCTTGTCCTTACACTAATAAGTGGACATACAGAGCCTGATCAGTACTCCCCTAGATCCTTTCCCTCCTTGCTTTTAAGCAATACGTTAATGTTTACTGCCTATCTTTTATGAGAAAATAAATTGCACTTCTATCCATTCACATAATTGTTTTTCCTAATTCCTTTATCAGAATCAGTCACAAATTAATATCAGAAAATTTGCCATTGTTGACTTTCTCAAACAAATGAGATGCAACTGAGATAATTGTTTCAACAAAATACTATTCTGTATCATCTGCCTTTCAGATTAATTCAAGATCTACTTGGAAGCATAGTGGTTTTGTTCAGACTTCTCCAAAATTACAGAAGTATTCATTTACATCCATACATACACAATAATTTCAACTGTGAAATTAATTTTTCAGAATTCTTTTTCTAAGGATATCTAAAGAGTGACACATCTTAGATATAGCATTAACTTCTGGTTTTTCACTTGCCTTTGAGCTAATTTTTCAGAAAACAGCACCTACATTTTAATGAGAAGACTTTCTGAAGTCTATGGATGCCAGTTTGGATGGCTAATACATTCAGAAAAGGAATAACTTTTGCTGCTTTGAAAAAGGTGTGTAATTAAGAAATCTGATCAATTGGATGTGACTGTGGCTGAAGTTCAACAACTCCTTTAGTGCTACTTGTTTTTCTTTTATGTATCTGCAGTTTTGACAGACTTGGAATGTCCAGTTTTTGGTAAGTGAGTTCTACAGTTCATAACTCAGCAATTCCACAGGGAAGCTCCAAGGAGTTGTGCTTAACAGAACAAAAGCTGCCGAACTGATGGTAACAGAAAGGGTAATGAGACCAAATAACAGCCTTTTTTCACCAAAAATGCTAGTACTTATTGAGAAAATCATCACTACTTTTACCTATAAATAGCTTTCATATATAAACAGTTTAACTGTATTTCACTGTGGCCTTCTGTGAACATCACAAACCTACTCTGTGGCACTAAGAATTGACTTTCATGCTCCATGCAACAGCACCAGGAACAAACTAATAAACAGACAGGGAGTATTAGCGAAGATAAAGGCTTACTGAAATGGCACAAGCATGGCTGCAGACCTTTAGAAAATAATTGGTTTTGACAACTCGAGGTCTGTGGGCTCCAAAAATGTCATTTTAGCACCACTTTGCCAACAGCAGAGCTTGTGTGCCTAAATTGAGATTTCAAAAAATACTGAATAGAAAGTCATTTCGAGTGAGAAAATGAAGTGAAAAGCCATTGATTCAGAAATATGAAAAATTCTGTTGAAAAAGTATTCAAAACAAACATTTTCTTTTAAAAAAGCTCCAATTTAAACTGCCATTTTCTAATGAAAAAGCCAATTGTACATGCCTCAAAACTTTAGCTAATCAGGACAAAATTAGACATTCAAAAACATTCTGATTTCATTGAACACTCATAAATCAGGTCCTGAAAAATTATTTAATTCAATATGTGTAACTCCTCATATTCACTTACTGAGGTCCAGGCATACCTTTACCCTGGAGAGCTGCATGTAAAGCTGTGTTTATGCAGACACAGTGCTGCAGAGTTCCCCAATTAGTTTTAAGTTCTCATTAAAAAGGTGTAAGATGCTCACATGTGCGGGGGAACCAACTATGGATTTTGCAGAGTGGAAAGATCAAAACACCGGAAAAACCACAGGACTTAAGAAATCGGTAATAAAAGAACGGTTTTATAGACTTTGGGCTCGATGGGTGCAAAGCAGACCCCAAGCTACTGTTTAAAAGTTTTTTCAGCGTTTTAGTAGAATAGATACATAATTGTTGTATTAGATTAATAGTTATTACCTTTGTATTGTTCAGCTGTTCCTATTGGTTGTTGAATCCCCAGTTCCCTATTGGCTGACCTGTGGTGCATTACACCACCACCTTATAAGGCTAGCCACTCCCCAGTTCTCCCTTGTATGTCACGACCCCTCCCCTTTTCTCCTTTTGTGTCACACTCCACCCGTATATCCTCCCCAGTTCCAGAACCCTCCATCCTATGTAAGTCCCATGCGCCCGTCAATAAAGGTCTGTTCCTGCTTCAACCCTTATGTGGTGTAGATCATCCTTTCTTTCCCGGCAGAACGTGACACACATGGCCAAATGTATCTCCTTTATCTTTTTTTTTTTTTTTTTCTAAGAAGCTATAGAGGTTGAGTTGACCCTGTAGGAATTCTCTATTTAGGTGCTCAGTAGAATGTCAGCAAAAATGTGGTAGGATTTTATAGTTTTGATTTTATGTGAATGTTTCCACAAAGCAGCTCTTTCAGCAGGGATTGTAAAATCCTTCAGTTACCAATTCCTTCCTGTCTTTTAGTATGGGCCAAGCCACTGTTTAATTGGAAGATGACAAAAAGCGGAGTGCTCAAATTCCACTTGACATCAACCACTTGTTTCAAGTGACGATACTTGAGTCCTTCAACTTGAAAGAAGCTTGCAGAGTCTGTCAGAGAAAAGAGAAGCTTCTGTTCAGGTATCTCACCTGGGGAAGTGAACCAGTGCCCAAGTTTTCTACAGGTAAAATAATTCTTAACTGCTCCCTCTGTGTTGGTGACAAAAATTTTATTTCCCTGGCTAAGGCCCTCTCCCATTCACAAGGATGGCTCTGAGGCACGGAGAATGGTGCTAGATCTCTCTGTTCATACAAAAAAGCAATCAAGAAGAAAGGGTCACAGATACACACTGCAGGTCCCCCTCTGATTAGTGTGCTGTGGCTGCAGTGCTCTAACTTCATCTACCTGAAAACAACACTGGGTTAAAAATCCATGTTTTATTCCCTAAACAAAACTTTCTTGGCTCTTCAAGAAGCAGGAAAAAAAATCCCAAAACAAAAGCAGAAAGAAACCATACAAAAATGAACAAAAACAAAAAACCAAACCAAAACAAAAAAAAACCCAACACGCTCAGATCACTGGAAAAGGCTTTTGCCTCTAAGAATATTTATATATATTTTTATATATATATTTATATATGTATTTTTTTTAAGAATAATTATATATGAGATTATTCGACTAGACCAAAAAAAAAAAATAAATAAACCCTTGGCTGTTTTGTTCTGTTAGTATTAAAGTAGAATTTCAGTGCAAATAGATTTTTCAGTGCCAGGACTAAGAATCCCTGACATTAAACTGAACAGTTGACAATGATGATGTTGTACTATTGGTAAGTGAAGAGACTTAAGATTTTCTGTCTTGGATGTTAGTGACAAATAATCAGAATTATTCCTCATCCATACACATGCCGCATGTATGGGGTTTTGTAGACATATGCCCTGAATATGCAACTGTCTGAAAAAGAGCAAATTGGATGCAGAAAGATATTTTCAATTTTCCTACAAGTAGTTTCTGTAATAAACACATATACATAAAACTTCAATATTTGAAAACAAAATAAATTTACCTCAGTATCATGACTGAAGGCATACTCCCCCATTATCCCTTAATTTACTCCAAATTCAAAGGTAAAAGACTAAATGCAGTTTCTTATAGTATCTTTCTCCATGGTCATTGGTGCATACACAAAGTTTACCAGGATGAGGTGAAAAAACACATTTACTTCAAATTCCAGTCACCTATGCACTGCTGGATATTAGGAAGCCCATATTCTTTATCTTACCTGTGGGATATGGCTCTTTCTTCTGCAGTGGATTAACCAGGTTTCCATGACCTGGATAATACACCTTTGGCTTTGCAGCTTTTACACAACTCCCACCTCAGAAATCCAGGTGTCCTCTCCAAGAAAACTAGCGGTCACACAGAGTACCGGAGGTAGAACTTCTAAGTCCCAGACCTGCAGTCTAACCCAGTGAGTTAACATTTCACCAGCTATCAAAACAAATTACCAAATTCTACCTTTATAGGGCTCAAATTACTGCATTGTCTGCACTTACACTTCTTGCACTTTATACTTACAAAAAAAAAAAAAAAAGAGCCCATCACCCACATGACAGTCAACAGATTGTGGATTTTGGGGGATTTTGGCTACAGCTTCAGGGACATCACTTTGTGGTACAAAAGTCAGGTTGTGGAGCATATCCTAACCAGACAAATCATGTTATATTGGATAATAAATTATTACTTGTGCTTGATACAATTGTTATTCGTCAGCAGTTCTGAGTTCTATTCCTGTCCAATTTATTTTATGTCCATCTCTGTGCAACAGAAATACAGCTTTATGGCTTACTCCATATAAAGCTGTGTGTGCTTGTTCTCAATCTTTCAGCAAAGAGAATGTTTTTCAGGTGGGAATTCTAATGAGAAAATTACTGTGAAACTAGAGGATATAAAAAGAGTGTGCTGTAACTGATACAAATTCTGGCCTGTTTGTTTTGGGGTTTTTTTGTCCACTTTAGCTTAGCCATACTTGATTCAGACTAAGGTATCTTCCATCCTTCCTCAACCCTCTTTACTCAGCTGGTTGTCCCCAGGGGCCAATTTTCCCTCCAACTGCCTTTCCACAGTAGTATAATTGTGGCTCATGTGGGTAATTGGTTAGCCTACAGGAATGTTTGCATGCATTTATTTATCTGTAATACCTGGATGCTTCCTAGAATTGACTTGTAGACTCAAAGTACTGTTTCATTCAGTTTATAAAATGACAAAACATATCAATAAACACTTCCAGGAGTTTGAGGCACTAAAAATACTAGACTATACATATTAAAAATATTTATAGGGGCACTTGGGAATATATTTGTTTTGATGCTGTAGGGTTTTCATGAATTTGTAGGTTTTTATACTTCTATGTAGTTTCTTGCATTCAGAGCAGCTAGCAATCTCTAACC
>JAWWEE010000122.1:32668103-32722033 GCA_035221455.1 Xenops minutus | reverse complement strand
TTCAAGTAAAAAAACCTTTACAAGTTTTAGAATTTGATAAGCAATTTCTAGGGTTTTACCCTTACCACCCATTACATCTGTAAGACTAACTTTTTCCAAAAGCAGTTTGTATTTTCTTTATATTATTTTTGGGACAATAGCAAAGAGTAGACATAGTACATTGCTGCCTAAGATGAAGGATGTCTGCAGCATGTATACAAAGTCTCAAAACAACCTTCTCCCATGTGCGTGGCAGTAAGCAGTTTAGTGGTAGAACACTGAACATAATGTAGAACATTTATGTAGAACTGGAAACTTATGGGGCTGTACTTTCTTAGCTGCAGGGCTAATACTGATTGCAGAAACTAGCACTGAAATTATTAGGGGAGGAAAAAAACCAGTATAATTTTATCTAGATTTTTGTCACAGATAAAATGCTTGGAATATTCTAATCAGGGTTCTGCCTACCTGTTTTGTTGGGTTGCCAGCATACTGGATGCGTATACTCTAAGTTTAATTTTGTCTCACTGTTTTGGAATGTTATTTCTGTTTTTGAAGTCTATAACATGTTTCTTGATCCCTGACACTCCCTCTTTCACTTTTTACAGGAAGTAGGAGATCCACAACCCATGTATGCCAGGCCAGATTATAAGACTGATCCCTCAAGGTTTGCCAGGACTTAAATTAATCTAGTTGTATGATGATACTGGGTTAGAACCCAAATCTTCAGTGACACGAAGAATGACAGTAAGCAGGTAGGATTTGTACTTGTTCACGCTATTCCACTTAGTTCCAAAATTACATACTACACAAAATATAAACCATAAGCACTGGAGAAATTCAATTCCATTCATTTTGTTTTTTTCTCTAAGTTACAAAGTGTTCCTATGCATTGTTGATCTAAATAAGCTTCTCATGTGGCAAATTAACAGCTTCTCATACTTATTTCATTTAGACAATTTTTAATTGCTTAGATACGTTAGAAAATTACATTCATGTATGGTGATTTGTGTCCAATATAATTATTTATCTAGTGATTTATAGTTGCTTTCCTTGGTGGTTGGAAGCCTGTGTGACCAGTTAAATGCCTGGATGATCTGTTCAAGTATTGTAAAGGAACACGCTACATGCAATAGTGCTGTACCTGGTTCTTTCACATCCTGCTAACACCTCATGGCTGACAGTTCTAATGTGGAAGGACAAATTTCTTCTTTCAGCAGCAAGAAATATGCCTCTGGCATCTTTCTTTTGCACTTGTCAGTCATGAAGCTGTACTATACAGATTTTGAGAGAAGTTAAGCAGCAGTGGTAACACAAGACTTATGAAAATACTGATATTCAGAGATTTGGAGGGAGGTTTGGTTTCATGGAAAACAACTGAGACAATGCTTTGCAAAAAATGTTCCATGGACTCTATGGCACTACTCTCTTATGGTAATGTTTTGATTGTGCCTGCCCTGACATCTTACTTTAAATGGTCTCCTTGTTGTCTTGAAATTAGTGCAGTACAATTTGATCTGCCCCAACTAGATTTACACTCTCAACACAGAACTGACAATGCATACATGATTTCTTTGATAAAACTCTCCAAATATCTTCATCATATTGCCACAATCATTTTAAAGGCATAACCACAATAAAATAAATTTTTGAAGTAGTGGCTTTAAAAATCCTTCATTCCATAGCCAGGTGATCTCTGGGAAAAAGGCTGAGATTTCCCGAAGTGAACCTCCCAGAATTTGGTACAACTTATGTTCTTCAAAGCTCTGATACACAGGAGACGAGTGCCTACAGAGATGAGACTGCTTATAAATCAGTGTAAAAGGTATTCCCAGGCCACACTTTATGCTGCACTTTCTCTAATTTCAAACACATTTTTATCTGTAAACCAAAAAATCCTATGACACATAGAGGTAGGGCCTTCTTTGTGAAGTTCCAGACAAAACAATGGAGTAGGAGTGACCGACTAGGTGTTGGTAAAACTGTTTTCCTCTGAAAAAAAGCTTGTCTAAAACTAGCTGTACATGGGGCTTGGGATGTAATCTGGTCTACAGAATTGGTTTTGTTCCTGTGCCTTTTTTTTTTTTTTTAAAGAATGGAAGCTAAAAAAGATCTGACCATCTTCAAGGAACTTATCTCTCCCTTGATAGTGCACAGTTTTTCCCCAACGTTTGCAGAACAACATACTGTGATGAGAAAATGCTATGCCAGGCAAAGGATAGAATACGGTTTATGAGAATATATATATATATATATATATATATATAAAATAATTCAAAATATCTCAGAAGAAATTTCTGGTTCATCCTCTCTGGGTACTCAATGTGCTTTGTGCAAATAAAACACTCCAGTATTTGTTTGCTCCACAATTCTGTAGGGATTGTGAACTATGTTTTAAAAAGCAGATTTGTCTGGACCTTATGTGATACAAGACGAAGTGCTTCCCTCAAGTATACCATGGAGTCCTGCCCTCTGCACTGCAGAACTGGTCTGCTGTCTTCATGTATCACTGCTGATGCAGGTACAAGTTAGCAGATGTGCAGAAAGCAGTGCTCCATCCAGAGACAGCATATATTTTTAGTGCTTGTGAAAATCAGTTTAGTAGAGACAGAGATGAATGCAAGCAACAAAGCAAATAAGATTTAACTCTTTCTGGTAGCAATGCACAGGAGAAAGTCATGGGCAAAAGTGCATCATCAAAGTATGAAGAACAATTATTTTAGCAGATGACTTAAATGGTTCTCAAAATAATTTCTTTCTGTAGTACTACACGCTGGGCCATAACATGCACTATTAATTTTTCCAGCAGAGTTATACAATATTTTCTATGTCATGCCACAGATCAAAGACCTCAATATTGTTCCTATTGAAAATGACAACTGTGATAATCAATTTTGCTAACATTCCAATGAGCCAAGTACATTATTTTTTGTTGGGAGCAAATGCATAGCATTATTGAACCTTCCGTGCATTTTTCCCTTCACTAGAACATAAATGGAATGATAATTTTCTTTCTCTCATGGAAAATAAGAGGAATTTAAAAATCTGTTTGCATTGTAAAAGCACTGAAGTAATAGAGGAATGTATTGTAGTTCATGAAACATTTGCAGAGTATATTCAGCTATTTCCATAAAATCAAACCTCTACCTTCAGTCCCTGAGGACCAGGGTTTTAATAAGGTTTGTGGTGCCATTGCTACTCTACTGCATCATTTGCTTTTAAAAGTCAAACAAGAAACAGAGCAATTTTTGAAGACATTGAATAAAAAGCTTCTAAATACCAAGAGCAGACAAGGACAATCTCAAATTATTTCCACATTTCTTTAGAATCTCCCTCATGCTTAGACAGTTCTGCATGGTGAGTCATGTTGGGATGCAGGTGATATATTTAACATGCATCAAAACAAGTTATATGGAGTAATTTACTCCTTATAACAGCAGTAAAGTCTACTGTCATAAGAATTGTAGATATTAAGAAAAAAATGCAAAGAGTAACCAGACATCCCCACATAGTTCATGCTTTGCAAGTTTTCCTCTGCTTAGATCTCACTCCAGAGCTGCAAGATTAGGTAAGAAAACCTCTGTCCTATAAACAGTTTTCTCTCTGTGCTCCATTCCAAAGGTTGTTCCTTTCAGTTCCCTCATGCCCTATATGAGTCTGTGGGACTACACAGCTTCCAATTAATGCCTGAGAATCCCCCACAACTACTTTTTTTCAAGTGTGCAATTAAAATGTTCGAACGTAATAGAAAACTTGGGTGCTAGGAAATCTTACCACCTCTGAAGTCAACTAAGACAACACTCCACTGACTGACTGACCTTAGGAGGTCAAATGACAGTATTACAACCAGATATGGAAATCATTTCATATGGAGGAGGCACATTAGAGTTCTGAAATAAGATCTTTCGAGAGAGTAGAAATTTATTAATTCCAAAGTGATATCCTGATGACTTTTGCTCACAGGGGAATAAATGATCAAATACATATCAGTAGTTTTGATCTATGTTATACAGGTGAAATGACACATTACAGCACTGTGTCTTTAAAAAAGGTGTCTAAGTATAGATTTAGTTCATTTGATACTTCCTATTTTGTCTTCCCAGTTAGCACAAACTTGTGGGCACAACGGCCTGTTACAAGGAATCAGTGACTCAGTTCTAAATAATGTCTTTGAAAAACTGCTCTGCATATGGCTAATTTTATTTGCTGTGGTTTTCTGTAAATGTCTGTGCCTGCAGATTTTATATTTACCTCTTGGACATGTTTGTTATGTGGTTTCATAATGAGAGGTAATCAGAAAGTGACAATATTAGTGTCTACTAATATAGTAAGATTTGAACACAGATCTTAATATGTTTTTAATATTTCTCCAGTGGTAGTACACTGTTCAGTCTGTTTCTCAGTATTGACTAGAATTACTAAAATACAGCTGATTAAACATAAGGAACTATCTTTTGCATATCATGATTCCTTTCAATATGGTCTAACTTGAAGGAAATTCTCTAAGCAGAGAAAAAAAACTTTGTAAGAGCTTAGCAGAGATGCAGGCTGGAAGACTACACCACAGTCTCAGACGACCTAGGGATAGAAAAACAGAAGGAAAAGAATATCTCTATTTAGTAAGTTCACTACTGTGGAGAAAACTCAGAACGTGAGCGCTTTAGCAAAGTAAAATTCAGTCACTACAAAGAGTATCTTGTAGTTGAATGCTCATGTTTAAATTGTAGGCACAAAGCTTTTAGCTCTTGACTTGGAGTTTTCACAGATTGCCAAGGGAACTGAGGTCAGGTTCTGAGAATGGCTTTTAGTTAAGGATCACAGATAAAGTAAACTTTAAACTTGCATGACAAAGAGTTTTCTTTGGTTTGGTTACAGATTCTACACCCTGTCTGAAAATTTAGAAAATTTCTGGACACTGAACTGATTCTGTCTATAACTGAAACTTTTAATGCTCTTTATTCTCATCCTTTCTTTTAAAGCACTGTTGAAAGCTGCTCATCAGAAAGTTAAAGTATAGCTTAAGCAGGATATGAACTGGACTGCTAAAACTTTCAGACAAAATTCTTCCAGTATAAATCAATATAGTTATGAGGATCTAACAATATTATAAAAGAATTGTGTCTCTGTGCTCAGTTGCTTTTTGATAATCAAAGAGGGGATTTTATGCACTTGAATTCAGGTAAACAGTACAAT
Source organism: Xenops minutus (assembly GCA_035221455.1). Classification (NCBI taxonomy): domain Eukaryota; kingdom Metazoa; phylum Chordata; class Aves; order Passeriformes; family Furnariidae; genus Xenops; species Xenops minutus. The sequence goes on along the minus strand of JAWWEE010000122.1, from coordinate 32,716,861 downwards.
TCTAAGGAATGAATATTTTAACTGAAGAAAGAGTTGAAGTTCATTTCTAAGCGCCACCTTAGAAAGTGCAGCTTGAGTTTAAGCCATTGGTGATTCAACCATACACATAATATGGGTAGTTTCTCAAAGTTTTTGGGATTGTTCAGGAAACAGAAGGCAATATGAGCCAATACTATCCCAAGGACCTACTGAAAAAGTGGGGAAATGGATGTTTCTTGCATTTCCTGCTTCTTGCACTGAGTCTGATGGAACCAAATGCTTGGAAACTTCATCTCTTTGGAGGAGACTGCAGGAATTCAAGTAGAGAATTTTATTGTGTATTATATTATATTATATTAATTCTTTGTTCTCAAGAGCTTTTCAACAACAGTTAATTTCAATGAAATATTCCACCACCACATTTTTTTAAAATAAAATTAATATTAGATTTTCTTTACCTATTGAGTTAATAGCACCCAAATTTCAAGTCTGAAGATGTGCATATGATTCATAAATCTCAAGTTAAAAAAACAGTTCTTAATTCTGACGAATCCCTGAAACTACAATGTTACACTATACAGAAAATAACTTTATGAGACACTAGCTGTTGCAGGGGCTATCTTCAAGGGCATGAAGGGAATGAATTCCCAGTAAAAGGTATTTTATGTGAATGTGTAGAAAACTGGGAATTACTTAGTGAACAGTAATGATCACCTTTCCACCAGAAGACAGATGATAAGAAACAGTAGTCAATACCCCATTAGCAAGTCCATTATAACCTTGGAATAGAAACACACTTCATTTTAGAAAGCTAAAACAATTGTAAGTGAATTTTAACAGATGAATAAATGTATGCAGTAATCTACAGTTACAAAACTTAAATAAATTAGTCATGACATCACTTCTGCACAGAAAAAGTCTGTAACTCATTATCAGATCCATTATCAAACTCTTCGTTATGACTACACACGCTTTTCTTGTTAATGTTGTGTCAGCATTTTCATTAAAAACACTATTTTTCAGAAGCTTATGATTTAATCATTGCTGAAATTCTGCATTGGATCTTTCATTCTAGAACATGTTTATACAGGTGGTTTTAGCATAGTACTAAAAACTTACAAAAGTGCAAAACTAACAGTTATTATCTTATATAATTATTTAAGGTTCAAAATTTTCTCTGCAGTTATGGACATGAAAGTCTCTAACTAAGTCAGGTCTAAACTGACAAAAAAAAAACCCTTATACATTTTTCAAGACTGAAATACTGAAAATATGAGGTGAATATGAACTCCCTCCTTTTTTCTCTAAATTCAATTAATTGTTAGGAATATGTTCCTTCATGCAAAATTCTGGTACTTTCATAGTATCTAGATGTCAGTTAACATAATGAGAAAAATAAACTTCATTTTTACTGATTCAAAAGTTTTACAGGATCTGACTCCTATTTCACATACACTGTCTTTCTATTCTTTGTGGAGGTTTGCTATGGAACTACCTACTGATATGATTTAAAATAGTTGCTTTGTCTCATTCCAGTTGTAATCAGGAACTGTGGATTTACAAATTCAGGTTTCACTGGGTTTTTTTCTTTACCATAGTTAAAAATGGATCTTAGGAGCTCATGTGAGCCCTTTGAGTTCAGGAAAATTCCACATTTTGAAAGAAAAAGGAACAGGAAGAAGTCAGGAAAGCATATTGCATTATATCCTCGAAGGGGGTGGGGAGGGGAGTCTGGCATAGAAGAATATGTTATTATTCATTGTTTAGTGAGTCAGAGTGAAAAACAAATTCTGCACTTCCCTACATGTCCAAGAAATTAAAGCCTTATGTAGGACTCCTCCATTAAAAGTTTCTTTCATAAAACAAAATTTTAAAAATGTTTGGTCTAGCTTAGTTGTTCAAAATGTAATACAGACAAGAATTAAAAAAAAATAAATAAAATATGTCTGTCCAGCTGCCCGACAGCTGTTGTTAAATCAAGTTTGGTGTCAAGGAGAGTTAACTTTTCTAAGCCCCTTACTAGATTTCTCACAGCTATTCTTACCATGTCAAACTTTTCTACATCTCAAGATGATGAATAATAATAGTCGACCAATTCAAGTCTATTTTAAGAGAAGATTTCAAATTAAACCCTATTAAAAAGAGCATACCATGAAATGTTCCTTTAAATGTTCCCATTAATCCATAAGATCATTTGTATGATAGTTACATCTGTTAGTACATGAATATGCTACCTCAGACAGAAAATTTGGAAATACTTCAATGGAGAGTATAGGCCTGTAAATAACGTGTTAAACACTCCCTTGTTAGAAAGATTCAAAATACATGTATGTAGACAAGTTAGATGGATTGATTTCTTGCAACTCACATAGTTTAAGGGGAGGCATTGTGATTACTGCACCTTAGGTACATCTACCAAACGTTGCTCTTGGCAGATAACCAAATACAGTATGCAGTATACACTTCCTACATGTGCTTTCAGATTTCATGGTGGGTGGACTCACAGACATGGGCGCATCCTCTTGAAAAATGCTACTTTGAACAACAGTTTTACAGAAAGTAATTGAACTGTATGTGCTTTAAAGAGATAAGTGATGCTGACTGCTGGACGTATTGCTCCCTTTCCACCCGGAGAGCACTGATTAGCCAATTAGTGCTGACTATATCACTGAAGATGAAAGACGTTCAGGAGAAAATGTGGTGGGTGGGGAGGGTTGACAAATGCAATTTGGCATGTTTGAAAGATTCCTGAAGATTCCTGAAACAAAACTCTCTGAATGTAGGATTCTCCTTTGAGAGATGCAAAAAATTCAAAGGCAAAAGATTGTAACAAATGTAGAAGGAGTATCAAGAAACAAGACACAGGATGTTCAGTCCAAGATTTCTACACAAACCTAAAGGTAAAATAAGTGGACTGCAAGCATTTAAAAACTTCTTGGTTTTCCAGGATCCAAATTAAGTTAACAGGAATTTTTTTTTTTTTTTTTTTTTTTTTTTTTTAATATATTCCTCTTCATATCAAGAGGCTACCCTGACAGCAGAACTGTACCTTACATCCCTGCAACACTGGTCTCTCTCGGGCTTTGGGATCTCTTATGCCCCATATATTGCTTCTCAATCCAGTTCACCCACAGCTTTGCCCAGTAGTGAAAACCTTGAAAGAGGAAAAAATGGAAGAACAAAAGAAATATATTTCTGCATGGCTCAGGATACCACTGTCTCCACAAAGACTTTAACAAAAGTGCTATGGTTTAAGTCTTGTTAGTAAAAGTAGAACATACTTCGTAAGTGGAACTAAAAATTTATTTTTAGCTCAGTTACCAACCAAATTACCCATTCAAAGTACAGTAGTTCTCCATTAATCTAAATACAATAAGATCAATAGTCTACTACTACTGATAAAAAAGGCCTTAAAACTGTCATGAAAGAAAACACTATCCATGGCAAAATTTCTACTGACTAGGCTGTGAAAGATAACAGTTTGTTGCCTGGATTCCAGTTTTCACCCTTCCTTCACATATTTCATTGGCCAGAGGACAAGAAAAAATAGGTAGAGAAATAGTGGTCATTGACTCTAGCTTGAAAACACCTCCAACACATAAGGTGTAGATTATATCACAATTTTTACTAGAACTATGTAGTGGTTTCTGAAAGAAAAAAAAAAAAAAAAAGTAAATCTCCTCTTTCAGATATTTCTTTTACAATATTTCAGACTGTTCTATTCTTTTATCTTCCCTCCTCCTGGAATTTAATCATGAAAAGTCTCTAGGCTTAGTTTTAGTTCTGTATTTCAACGTTAATCTCGTACTAAGAACTGTTTTTCTGATTGTGACCCTTGAATTACGTATAATCACAGTGACTGTTTAGATATCCATTGTTATCTTTTTAAATGACTGCAGAACCTACTAAGTAAATGCAGTAAAACTCAGAAAATTAAGGAACAAGATAATTACTGCATTCCACAAACTTAAAACAAACCTTCACATTTGAATTTAGTTGTGTCTGAATAAAGTGTTATACTGAATAATTGGATGTCTTAAGGAACTTTGAGAAGAGTTCTGAGGCATTACAGACTCCTACTTATTAGAAAATTATCATTGCAAAATATAGTGATGGATGAGTGATTCTCAGGCTCATTATTTATCACTTGTAATATTCTTTTTCCAGCTCACTAGCCAGAAACTCCCTTGCAGAAAAGTAACTCATAACTGCAGGAATTGTTACCATTCCTTGATTTGAAATCATTGTGGCTTCAGCTCTGTTTATATCTTGGTTATACTAAAGCATTCTAACAACATACAGATTAGTGAAGTGAAAGATCACTTTAATGCAGACTCATGACAGTAGCACATTAACATCTGTGCTTTAAAATGGTTTTTGTAACTATTATTGAACACTGTCACTGAAAAGTTACTACTTTAAAAAACAACAAAACAATGATTTTTTTTTTTTTTTTTTAAGTTGAGGGGGTAGGTGGAATGTTTTTCAAGAGAAGAGCTTGTTGCAAATCTTGAAATATTTTCAGGGTCATTTGAAAAATTGCAGAAGACTGTTTCTGAGACACCTCAGAAAACTAACATGGTGTAGTTCAGGTTGTGTTTCTTTATTTCTCTATATTCTTGCTCCTGTTATAAAGCAGAAACTAGAAATTGATTTCATCAGCTCTGAGTCTGAAAAGGATGACCTGTAGATACCAGGTAATGACAGTAACATCAATTCTCATTCTTAGAAAAGCAAAAGCATTAACAAGAATGGTAACAGGTCTCAAGAAATGAAATAAAATAGCACCACTAAAACCCATTGGTAAATAATACAGTGCATTTAAAATACAAACTAATGTGACTAGCACAAATAAGAACATCTGATGCACAAAATTCATCTTGCAGGAGGGGAGGTTTCCTTACCTCTAAGATGCAGTGCAGATCTTTTATCATGAATTATTCTTTGGTTTACTTCAGCTTTTTTCCCATGGACACCAAGGTGATTCAATAACTTTCTCTGTGCCACTGTCAATGTCTGAATACGTCTTCAACTACTTTCACATGAACCAAACAGTTTCAGAGGACTTGACAGAGCTGAGACTGTCTCAAAAAATAACTGCATTTTTACAATTTCAATGAAAATGGAGGCAAATATCCTTTAAATACCCATCCTTAGAGAAAGGCTTCAGGATGACTTTAAACCTTGCTAGACTCCAGTCAAACTGATCTGAGAGAAAGCTCTAGGAAAACACATTGTCTTGGTTTCTATATTTGAGGGAAATATTTGTTATAGAAAGAAATAATGCAATAAGTCTAAATCTCTGCCACTTGTTCTTTTCCTTCCCATGCTCTTTACATAATAATAATTAAAAAATATTATTTGGAACATCAGTATATTTTCTATAACTTTACTTTAAACCCTGGTGCATAAATCACAGTCCAAACTTTTTGTACCAAGGAACTAGATAAAGAGGATGGAGATTACAAATAAATCTAGACCTCTTTCCTAGCACGAGTTAAACAATCTTTTTTACTTTTGGTTTACCTCCATCAGCTTAAAAGAAAATTAATGATACTGCAGTGAACCATTCAAGGAAAAATGTCGCTATGTATATTTCTCATTTTATTACTTCTCTTAGTGTACAATGTACAGATAGGCCTTACCCTGCTCTACTAGCTTCATAAGGCACCACTTTACTGTTTTACCTTTTCCCCTGCAGTATATTTTGAAATAGTTGTTTAGGTGTACTTAAATAAATGTAGCATGAATCACAAACATGGTTTGGAAGCAAAAAATAAGTCACTATAGTAGAAGGTAAACCTTATGAGGTGACGCTTTGAGGTTTTATTTTAAATATATATATAAATATATATATACTGTCAACAACTATGTCTGAGAGAAAACCCCCATTTTTTCTCCACAGCGATTTCACACCCATGGAAATGAACAAAATATTCAGTAAGAATTTGCATACAACACACAGCCCAGCTGTTGAGTATGACTTAGAAATTACATTTTTTTCTGTAGTATAAGTGCCTTCAGTATTCCATAGACAAATCATGTGATAGACAAAAAGAGGAGTTACCCAATAAGGACACGCTATAAATCAGGTGTGTCTTCCACAGAGAGCTGCAGATTTATGTGGGTTTGGGTTCTGACTCAAAGATTTTATTGGGTGAAAGAGAGGCAGATGCTTGTACACACACACCCACACAGAAGTGATGTGTTTGTCTTACCCAAATTTATTGTATTAGGACTCCTCTTTAAGTGTACTGCATCAGGTGTATCCTCAGAGGTGTATGTTCTGCTGGAAAACTAACCAAAACATATGCTGAGAACTGCACTGATATTATATACAATTCTGTGCAGGGATATGTGCAAGAAAAGGGTCAAGATCAATTCCATTAGCCAAAAAACATCACTGAAATAGATTTTAACTCCTTGAATGTAATTATCATGCTAATTGCCATTAGCACCACTCTATCCTTTTTACAGATTAAATGCTATTAGATACTCATGTTTTACTAACACTATATAGTTATCCAGAGCACCTAAGAGTAGGTATTTTGTGTCTCAACTAAGAATCCATATTCAGCCAAAATTGGCTTTAAATTTTAAATTTAAAAAATAAATAAATAAAAAGGGAAGGGGTGACATCTCTTTATGTTAACATTTAGTCTCATTTTTATTTGCAGATAAACCCATAACAAAGATCAAGTCATTCCAATTTGACTTCTTACCCTTTGTCCAAAATCTTCCTGGTGGAAGAAAGGAATGAAGTTACAAATACCCCGGATTACAGAACCTTACTGTGAGTTTATTTCTTTATATATGCACCAGCTACTTTGAAAGTATAGGTTGCAGCTTTGCTTACTGACAGCCAAACAAACTACAGCTACTATTTCATCTTCATAAACTGGCTTCTGGGATAGCCTCTGGAAGGCTATTCCTAGACAATGAAGAAACAGAACAAGACTACAAAAAGAAGACATATACATCTAGTTCTGTATTCTGCTTAAGAAATGCATAATGAAAGCTACAAGCCTCTAATTACCAAAGTCCTTAATGAATTTAGGTGTTTCAGGTCTGTTATATCCAAATAAATGTCTTGAGCAGAGAGCAATACTAGATGAAAGTCTGATTAAATTTTCACCAAATTCTGCCAGGATCAAGAAATTATGAATTCTGCTGAGTACGTTGCTTGCAGAGCCTTTTAATCTCTCCTATAGAAATGACACCAACAAACAGAACTCAAGGTCCCTTCCCATATCCACTTGCCTATTAAGTATTTGGAGATTTATAACCTCTTTTGCATGTAGTGTCCGTTTCTTCTTTACCCATTGAATTTTGAATTATTTGATGAAAATTTGGATATCATATGCAAGAAATTCTAAATCTTTTCCGCATTTTTACAAACCACCTTTTTCATAGTTAAAGAATACTAAATGAATGGTAATTTGTCTCAAGCATAAATAACAATTTCTTCCCTGTTCTCTTTCACTGTTTCTCAGATTTTGTATGTGTGCATTAACTACCGAGCTGTTAGGCACAGAGGAGCATTTTTACAAGTATAGGCATTGACTCCTAGGAATACAAAAAGGAAATATCTGTCTGTAAAAGGAAGCATGTACAGATTCTTAAAAAAAAAAAAATAAAATTAATTTTACATACTTTATTCAGGTATTTCTTAGGGATACTTTAAGAATTTGAAATTTTACTCATACAGGCTCTTATAACCCTGCATTGAACAACTTCACAATTATCTGAGAATGTAGATTCTGTGACAAAGACATTACAAACCAAGTTCTTCTAAATTAAACATTGCTACAGACATATCCCTTAATTATCGCTTCTTCATGGATGTGAAACACATGCAACCTCTCTCATTGTAGTACTTGAGGGTAACAACGATGTCAAAAGCTCTAAAATTACTCCGTCAGGGCTGACATGCACCAACTTGAATAATAGGTGTATTGATCTAATTGAGAAGCACAACCAGAGCTATGCAAATCTGCAGTTTCCTTTTTATAATATAGGTTACACTGAATCACAGAATATTCTGAGTTGAAAGGGACCCACAAGGATTATCAAGTCCAACTATTAAGTGAATGATTCATCCAGCAGATTGAACCCATGACCTTGGCATTGTTAGCAAACCAACTGAGCTAATCTCAAATGTTAGTCAAGTGGGGTGGGGGGAGGAAGAAGGAGCAACTCCATTCAGAAAAAGTTGATTATTTATGTAAATTACAGTGGAAAATACTTCTAAATCTTCTGGACCAAGACATTCATTCTCTTTAGAACTCAAGAGTTAGGAATTGTGATAGCTAAATGCTATCTTCTAGCCTGCTATAAGTCTAGACTGACTATTGTCTTCAATGGAATAATATTATCTTACTGAGATCTATATTTTCCTCTAACTTGTTTTTGTCCTTATCCAATAACTAAATAATTTTATAAATAAGCAAATCAGTGTTTGGTTACACAAGTAGTAGCTAATAAATTTGTAACACTGTGGAAAAATGTTATTGACCATCTGCTTTTAATTACTGGAAAATTACCTAAGGCTCTTTTGGTGGGCCATTAATAGTAGCTCTTTTGCACAGCTGCATAGAGGCTCCATTAAAGTTCAGGTTAACTCTGCCTTAGTTCCCACCAAATTATCAAATATTAAGTGAATCTATGCCACTTTAGTCAAGTTATCCAGATCAGAATTCCACTCTGGAAATTTTGAAGTAGCTTTCACATAGCCTTCAGTAAAATTATAGAATGACTGAAAATAACAGCATTTTAATTGTGTCAATATTTTCAAGACTAAGTCCATGAAGAAATCAGTCACATACTTTGACTACATTATTATACAAATTACATATTTAGTCCTCATTAGTTTACTTTTTGAAGTATGCACTTAATATTTCATATGGTGCTGTGAATAAGAGAACTATCTAATGAGGATGTTAACTATTTGAAGAAAGGTTGTTGCCTTTGAATTGGGTAATTGGGAATTTAGTCTGGCATTTTTGAGGAACATCAGCAAAACTACTTAGTGAAACGCAAATCTCAAAAAGAGATGTTAACTTCAACATTTTGGTATTGGATGTATGTTAAACTAAGAAAGAGCTATCTTTGTCAGTATAATTTACACTAAATAAACTAAATTGAAAAGTAATTTAAATGCAATTACTTTCATAACACAGGTACTGGGAAGGGTTAATGGTGCGAATTTGGTGAACTGCTCATAGTTCTCTCCTTTTACTGGACTTACTGGCAGGAGAGAACGGTTTGCATCTAGAATCATGATGTTATTGTTTGTACTCTAATACAAGGTTTGCCCAGTGTTTCACTGTCATGTGCTGCATTCATCCAGTGGTCATAGTTATTATCCACCTTCATGCAAACGCTTTGAAAGATAGGAGAGAGCTCAAGATTGTCAAGAAAATTTCACAGTTAAGTAAAGCTGCAAAGAAATTTACATCTCAAAAGAAAAGCTTTAGCTACATGGGAAAGTTAGTAATCCAAAATTAATGTTTCAGCCCTTATTCAAATAAAGGATGAAATGCCAAATATTTTTTAAATTTCCAAAGTTATTAACAGTTATTTTATGAAATATATAAAATCTGAATCCATTCGTGTACTCATTTCTCAAACAGTAAAACGATGAAAATACAATATATAATATGTGCTGGAATTTGGGGGTTTTGTTGTTTGCTTTTAACAATGTTCAGATTACAAGGAACAAACCTGTGGGCAGGGACAGTATCTTTTGCTTTATCATCAATGAATAATACTTTTTCATGAGTTTATAAAAGCATGTTTTCTTCCAATCCCAAAGGAAGGTATTAACAATCATAATTTTTATTCTCTTTCTAACTAGATGAACTCCTGAAGGATAGAAATTTTAGTCTTCCTTTTGAAGTTTCTGAAAAGTAATTCCAAATTATATTGCTTAAGAGACAAACTGTCCAGTGTTTTTTTGTTTTGTTTTGTTTTTAAAAAAGCTTCTGACACTGTTTACACTGCAATATCACATTCATAGCAACTAATTCTGACACTATGACCAGGGAGTTTATCAGCCACAGTTTTCATCACTATTTTGTATTTGCTTCTCTTTTCTGGCATAGCCCAAACTTAATTCTTAGTAACTTTTTTCTCCCAGTGGAAACGAACCTCCAGCAAATTTGAGGAAAAACACAGTAAACAACAACAATTTTTCAAATGGTACCTCTTAGAGCATTCAGTTATGGCACAAATATTCAATAGAAATGATCATTAATAACTAATGGTTTTGTTAGCTGTGTAGACTTTAAAATAACATTGGGCGAAAAGGACCAATAAAAAATTTAAATAGTGGCATATTTATAATGCAATACTTTTGAATTCTTCCATTTTAAAGAGTGAATAATGCAGCAAGGTCAAAGATTTGTGTATATCCAAAATAGAATTATATTCTCAGGTAAGTTCTTTCTTATGTAATGACTATCAGAGCAGTATTCGTAGATCCTTTTTGGTAATATAAAACTAGGGGTTAGGATTTCACTTTCAGTGCTTTCTTGTACTCTGAACTGTCAGTTATTTTATTTCTCTTTTATCATGTTGATTTCAAGCCAGAAGGCTTTCTCTCTGATTAGTAGCCAGTGTAATTTCATTGAATTCAAGTGCTTTTGCTAGAGGGTACATAGGCATAATAGACCACGACTTAGCCTATAGCATTTTAAGATTAAAAAGTTTGAAGTTATATCCAAGACACAGTGGTAGAGTGGCGTTTCAGATGTGCCTCTATGTTAGCCTTACTATCACCAATTTCAAATTATTACACATTCCAACCTACTGCCCAACAAATGCCATATGCCAATCTTCTGACTTCCTGCCATTTTCACATATAAGTCTCTTTGTTTGTTCATGTATTGAGGTCTGACCTCTCCTTCGCTATCTCTTCAACCTTTTCTCACAGAATTCTCCATCCTGGGTTGGGTCTTTTTTTGTGTGTGTTTCAACTTTTATTGTTATATGCCCCATATAATTTAATTTCCATTATGTCATCAATAAGACGTGAAAAAATTATGGCATATTCTGTACAGTTTTCTCTTTTTCCTGAATTTTTTTCTTTTTTTCCTGATTTCTAGTCAGAAATCATGACTCAAACTGCTCTGCCCAGTTAAATCAGCCTTGTTAGGAAATTATTTAGACTATATATGTTAGGGTACAAATCAAAAGAGGAAGTCTTTGTATCATGGTATCAACACAATCAGTGCACTGTTTTCTAGTCAGTAACTGATGGTGAATGAAGATGACTGAGATGCTAAACTGCTCTAGGGAAAGCAAGTGCTCTGTATCTTAACCTACCCTTAGATGGTTTATTTCAAACTCAAATATAAATAGCTCAGAAATTATCCTTCTTATTCAAACACATTTCTTTTGTCAGAAAGAGGCAAGTCTCTGAGCCATAAAGCACCTCAGACCTGGCACCCTCCACAACACTCCACCAAGTGAGGCTGCAGGCCAACTTACACACTAGAAGATGTGCCTCAGCAGAGTGACAGGGATGCAGAGAAACATTCTTTCAACTCAGCTATTCTAAGTGTGTAGAACTAAAAACTATACAAGATCAAGCTGTTGAAAAAGAAGGGGGAAAGTCTAATAAAAAGATTGACAGCTTATGAACAGTTTAGCAACCCTGAAAAAAACCCAAGTCATAAAGATCACCAACACAAAAGAGCAAAAGCATGTCAAAATAGAGAGGATATATCAGAACTGGGGGCTTTTCTAGCTCACACTAGAAGCTCTTCCTATTCATCCTCCACAAAGGGCCCCTCTATACATAAATCACACAACAGTACACAGCACTAACTGCTGTTACATATTTTAAGCTTCTCCAGATATATAACAAGCCGTGTGAATATGAAAATATGCATCAGAGCAGAAGCCATACTTGCAGAACAGCCCATTGTGCACTGGCTGGCTCAATTCTCTGAACTGCTCCTGAAACAGCTCCTTCTTTGATGGTAAAAAGCATAAAGCTATGCTACTTACTATGAATACATGCCTCTTTGTTTCTTCCTCAAATTCTGTGCAATTTTGCAGTAAGAGAAAAGGAGGAAACAATATTGCTAATGAAAAAGCAGTATCATAGCAAGTAAACTACATGCTAAAAAGATTCATGGGGAGACCTTTTTCTCCTGTTTTTACTTCCTTCAGAATCAGTCTCTTCTAAATCTAGTGATTTGCCCAATGCCCCTGTGGAACAGTGCAGTCAGAACCATAAAACAATCTTGTCTTCCTTATTCCACCATGATTCCACAGTGATTAGAAATCCAAAGACTACAGTTCTACTAGTTAACATTCATGCTTGAATATCATTTAAGCAAAATTGATGAGGCTTGAATACATTAAGGACAAATCTAGTTATGTTAGAATTCTATCCCAGGAGTCTTCATAGGCTATAATCAAGCCATTAAAGAAAAATTCTTGACTTCAGAAATTAACTATTCTATTCAAAAGCCAAAAAAAAAAAAGAAAAAAAAAAAAAAAAAAAGCCAAAACACCCCTCCCAAAAACCTAACTTGTGAAAATTCAAGAAAGCAATTTTTAGGTGTCATTTTACCTTCATTACTGAGCATGGGGTTAAGTATTTGTTTTTTCATCAAATCTAAGATGTGAACTTTTAAGAACACACATAAAACACTATGGAGAAATAATATTGTCATTTTTCTCAGTGATAAATTGCTTATTTAAAAACAGTTATTACAGTTTCAGTATTGCACAGAAAATGCATAAGCTCTTTTGAAAAGAAGGAAATTTGCTGATGCAGCGAATTTGTGATTACATTTCTTAAAACATCGTAGTCACTATTTTGCTATGTAAGACACTGTAGGAGCAAATATCTGAGTGGTTAAGCTAGAGAAGCTTGCTCTTGACTATAAAAGATGAGCACAATTTTCAGTCACTGAAAGCCTCCTGGGAAAAGCATCTGTGTTACCACATGAATTCTGTGTTCATGGTTGCCTTATGCTCTTTTTCTCAGTGTTGATTACCAAAAAAATTGCTTTAGGTCAGAAGAGAATAAATATAACTTGTCTACAGCAAGATGACCAAAGTATAACAAATAAATAATCCTTTTTTCTTTCCATCATCATTTCTCTTTTTGTATGTGTACTCTAGGGCACGTTGTCCATGATACAAGACTGCCTGGGTCTCCTATTAAGTCCTGGCTGCACGGAAGTTTTAACAAAAACTTTTCACAGATGAGGCAAGTTACTTAGCAATTAAAAAAAAAAACAAAAACAAACAAAAAAAACCCACTATCCTAGGATCAAAGAATCAAATGATGATGCAGTGAATGGAGTTTAATCCAGATGGTGACTAGTCACTAGTGGGGTTCCCCTGGGCTCAGTACTGGGGGTGGTCCTGTTTAATACTTTTACCAATGGTCTGGTTGAGGGTATAATGTGCCCGCTCAGTCAGTGGGAATGTTGGTCTGCTGGAGGGTAGAAAGGCTGTACAGAGGATCTGGATAGTCTGGACTGATGAGCTGAGGCCAGTTGTATGAGGTTCAACTGAGGAAGTGACAGGTTTTGCACTTGGGTCACGACAAGCCCATGCAGCGCTACAGGCTTGGAGCAGAGTGGCTGGAAAACTGCCTGACTGAAAAGGCCCTGGCGGTGCTGGTTTACAACAGCTAACATGAGCTGAACATGAGCCAGCCAGGTGGCCAAGAAGGCCAGTGGCATCCTGTCTTGGACTAGAGGCCAGCAGTACCAGAGCAATGATTGTCCCCTTAGACTCAGCAATGGTGAGGCCACACCTTGAATCCTGTGTTCAGTTTTGGGCCACTCAATACAGGAAAGACACTGAGGTGCTGGAGCACATCCAGAGAAGGGTAACAGAGCTGGTGAAAGATCTAGAGGGTAAGTTTTATGAGGAGCAGATGAGAGAGCTGGGGGTATTTAGCCTGGAGAAAAGGAGGTTAGGGGAGACTGTATCACTCTTTACAACTACCTGAAGGAGTTTAGGGTGAGGTGGGTGTTGGGTATTGATCTCTTCTCCCAAGTAAAGACAAGAGGAAATGGCCTTAAGTTTCACTGGGAAGGTTTAGATTAGATATTCAGAAAAAATTTTTCACTGAGAGCATTGTCAAGCACTGAAATAGGCTGCCTAGGGACGTGGCTGAGTCACCATCTCTGGATGTGGAGATGTGGCACTTGGGGACATAGTTTAGTGGTGAACTTGGCTGTGTTAGGACTATGGTTGCATTGAATGATCTTAAAGGTCTTTTCCAACCTAAATGGTCCTATGACTCTATAAATGTGCCACCAAATGTTAATATTTGGTTCATTTCTGGAATCAAAATATGCAGATCTGAACAAACTTGAGAGATTGCTCATAGTATTATCCAAACCAATAATTAAAAAAATGCAAAAAACAAACAAACGAAAAATAATCAAGAGGTTAGACATTATTATATTAGCATATCCAAATTAATCATTTCAACTTTGCACAGCCTTTCATAACAGAACTCTGCTTCAACTTTCCTTTGTCTGAAAACTTAATGATCACCAGCCAAAAAAAAATAAAATTCCAAACTAAGCAGTTTTAGGCAGTAACTGTAGTTTTTGGTCTAACATTATGGAACTGCAGCCACTCACTTCAAACATTCAGGTCTTTAAGCAGTTTGGTTTGATTTGTTTGGTTTTTTTCACCTGAACATTCAGAGCTCTGGCATCTTTCAGCTCACCAGCTCTCTTTCTGCATTGTAGCTCTGCTACAGCTTGCATATAGACTGCTTTGTTAGACTAACCCTCACAGTGTCCTTAGTGCCACGTCTCTCATCTACAGTGAGCTCTTTAAATGCATCCTGGTATGCCTGAGCACAAACGTTAGTTTAGTCTAACTTAGTCCTTTAAATTATTCTATAGAGGACAGGTCCTGGAACTTCAGATCACTCCCTGCACCAGGAATAATTTGTATCTTTCAAGACATACTTCACAAGACAGCCCAGTATGGCTACTGACACCAGTATCACTATCCATGCCCTACTGCCACAATAGCAAGAAATGAGAGCAGCAAGATCTTGTCTCTTACCTGAAACTGAGAGCTGATAGAGGTGGAGTTACACAGCTGCACTCATAGGCCCACCAAGCTCTTTGAAGCCTGCAGACAACACTCCCCTCTGCTTAGATCCCAAGTCCAACTCTTTCAACTACAAAATGAGATTTTCATCTGGAAATTAGCAACCCAGCCAGACTTTGTTTTGGCAAGGTCCAGTCAATGTCACTTGCCACAGTCATGCATATGTGCCATCTCTCTGCAGCCGTATGGTGGTGGTTACTCATCTCCTTAGCCATGTACTGTGTCCATGTACCTCAGACATCAGTCAGAAGAGCTGGACCACATTGGTCTCTCTTGTGTTCCCACAGGACTGTGTAGCCCCAGCTGTGAGCATGTAGAAAAACACTCAAGAAGGTGATTTGGATTGTCCCAGGACTGTCCACCCAGGTCTTTGTGATGCACAAGGCAGAAGTCTGCAGCCTATGCCCATTACATCCCTTTGTATTTACTGTCATTCCCCATGTCCCAGCTTGACTTATGCACGCCAATCACCATATGCAAAGCCTATGTTTCAGGATGATTTGGGCATTCATTGCAAAATTGTCTTGCTGGGAGGGATTCCTTAGAGAGAAATGTGTGAGAAATATGTTCTTTGCACACTCTCACCCAAGAGAGAAGTGCTTTCCCCTGGGAAGGTTGGCTCAGCTATCCAAGATGTGACAGTCACAGGCAGGCTCACATTGCTTGACAGTATACTATTTTTCAACACTTCCTCAGGGACACTCCCTGCAGCCTGGCAATCCTAAAATAGAGTACCCATTATCTTCCAGATATTATCCAGATCATCTGCAGAGGGCTGCAAGAGCTCATCTAACAGTTTATCAGCTTGAGCCTGGCATTTTGGAAAGAGCAGGAAGAAATCCTGGAAATTAATGTTGCCAAAGATAAAAGCATGTATTGGTTTATGGGCTATAACAAAATAAACTTTTAAAGGTTTGGTGAGGACCTATTTTTGTACCAAACATGGTCAACACTTCCCCTTCTTTCTACTCTTCTAAGACGATAGTATCTTTCAGGATTAGTAACTGTGTAGGTCATCTCAAAAGGCTTGTGGCATACCAAAAACTCACCGTCACTCAGACTCCTATTTTATTTAGGAAAAAAAAAAAGACTCTATGTACCTCATTAATCTGGTTCTTCCAAAGAAGTTCCACGAGGAAGCAGAGTTCAGTAGACTTACAGATATACAGAACATTCTGAGTTGGAGTATATCTATTTCTGGATTGATAAACTTTGTGACCATGAGAGGTTGGTTCAGCAGTTTCTATATCTGCTTTATATGCACTTTTAACTGCAGATCCCTAAGTGCTCTGATATCAGTTTTTAACAGGGGAAAGTGTTCTATTTTGCCAGTTTAGATTGATGAAATTGCCAAAAGGTAACAACACACACCCCTTTTCTTTTGTTATACTATTTGACAATGCCAAGGAAAACATTTAAAGGATGAGTTGAACAGGTTTTTTTTTTAATCGGACAGATAGGAAATGGCTCATGTAATATCTCCTAAACTTCACTGTGAATTATTATATAATATAGTTAATATTTGATTTGCACAGCACAGATATGTCTGTAAATACGTATTTCTAACAATGAAGAGAAAATAGCAGCCCGGAATGAATGCAAGGTAGAGAGGGATGGTTAATATTTTTTCCCTAGGTCCAAACATATTTGTGCATATGTTACTTCAGAAGCCACTTTTTCTGGAGCTGTGTATAAGAACTGTTGTTCTTAAACTACTTAAATTATCCCCTATTCTTCATGTATGGAAAGGAAACATTATGAATTCTTTAGTATGTCTTCTTGGTGTATAAAATATAATTTTTTTTAGGACATTTTCCAGCTCTGCATCACCTTCTTTTTTCCCTGTTATGATATTCTTCTGCAGCTCTTCAGGCATCTTTCAACAAAGTCCTCTACTAAAATATTTGATTGTCTAAGGATAATTTGTTTGTCTAAGGATAGTCTGTTTTACTACTTAGAAGATGTCCTGGTAGTAGTACTAAGACCCACCCCTCATTTTGTCTTTGTAGGGCAGGTCTGTTTGCTTGCTTTGTATCAGGTGGCCAGGTATCGAACGTAGTCCTACCCACTCCCTTTTGTCAAGTGGCCTGAGAAGCTGTATCTCAAACTACCCACTTTTTCCTCAGATCCTGTTTTCTGCAAAACTTGCATTTGCAGCTGAGTATGATGGTTCTATTCACTAAAGGCTGTTTGCCAGGCATTTTTGGCAATGTAGTAAGTGGCTTATAGTCAGTTTCAGCTAACAGTCAACCTCTTCCACAGCTGCACTGAGTCTGCAGACATGCATTTTTACCATTGTTTCATCTTCAATTATGTACACATTCAAGCACTTTCTTCATAAGCCTTAGCAAGACCAGTGGTAGCCTGAGGGAACAGTGTGTCTGAAAATGCATACTGAATGAGAGAGCGTATTGGCTTTTTTTATTCCTAAAGGAATCTGCTGGAAACCTGAGGATGTTGCAAGAATTAAAAAAAAAAAAAGGATAGAGAATGATTAGGGTCTCTATAGGGTCTCTCATGTCTAAATCAGTGGCAATGCATGCATTCTACTATAGGTAAACAGCAGGAGCAGCAGTCATTATCTCTCTCTGTGGAGGAAACTGTAAAAGTTTACTCTATTGTTTGAAGAAAAGAACAGCAATATTTTTCTAAAAATGGTGTTTTAGTGTGGGAGAAAGCTTGAGCATTTTTTTTTCCACATACCTGTTTCATGAAACTCAGAGGAGGAGTGAAGAATATGTTTGAGACCGGTCCAAAGTTCAGGTAGATCTGATCAAGTCCCTGTTCAGATACGAAACAGTCTCCTACTGCAGACTTCCCTTTGCACATACACATGATGTTCTTCCTCCCCCTGTTAGTCAGTGATAAGAAAATGGGAAATAGGTAAGCACATGTTGCAATGCTAGGCATCTCTGCTTAGGAAATTGCAGCTGTTGTATATTCTTTCTTCTCCATGGTGCATACCAACATGTGGGGTATAGCTAGAAAGCAAGCTCTTGAAGCCAATTATGAAGCAGGATAGGCAGAGCTGACCAATAAAAAGGTAATACTGCTGAAAGAGCTCTGTCAGTTTTTCAAGGTATATTTAACACACCAGGAACTTTTCTAAATGCATCTGAGACAGTGACAGGAGAAGTAGCCTTCAATATGCACTTATGAAATTATGCACCCATGCACATATAAATTTATATACACAACTATGTTCATGTAGTTATCCATGAACAGCTTATATTTTTCTTCATACACACAATGAGTCTTATGTTGTGCTGAGTCAAACATACCTGTAGATTTTTGAAAATGCCAAAAAACCTTGCCAGTGAGACTTTCTCACACATTATGAAACTTGAGAATCAGCTAAGATTAAAACAGTTGGTTTCAAATACATATTAATATATTTCAACCACACTGCCTTTATAATTAAATAAACAGAATGCATGTTTGTATCTATCTATCTAGATATCTATTGCACACAGGCATGCACACAGCATTTACACAGCAGTTAAGAAATAGAAATTACGTTAGTCAATAACCCCTTTCTGGCAATGGTAAAAGACAACCTGATCATTGTGCCTCCTCTGCTTCTGGCTATCTGTGTTAATAACTGTAGGGCATTTTTGAGACAGCTCTGGACCCTAAAAGGAAAGGGCATTTACTGCCTCATGGGAATTTCTCTCCCTGTCTTGTTGAGAGTATCTGAGTAACCATGGTGGACCAAATAATTTCCATGAGGAACCACTGTTCTACAATGTATGTGCATGTTAGCTGGATGCTATTTCAGCATATCAATTATACCCTTGCCATTCTGTGCTGCCTACGTAAAACGGAATAATACTGTTTTGATCCTCTGTCTTATTATTTCAGAGATTTCAGAGTACAAATTCTCAGTGGGCTACAATAAACCAAAAATGTCACGGCATTCAGTATCCAAGTTTAAATGGTAAAAGATAGATTAGATATCCATTGTGGATATGTTAGTAAATTAGATAGTATTTGCCACAAAAGGACTGGAAGAGTAAAGTCACTGTCTCATTAGGGTTGGTCCTAAAGCTATAAATGAGCTGTGGATACTCTTATCAAACATTCCAGACAAATAAAAAACAAAGTTACACTTTCTTTTTATTTAGTTTTTTAAAAGACAGTCACGGGGTTTGAAATTCACATTTCCAACATGAAACAAAAATAAATTCAGCAACAACCCCTACCTGATCAAAACCTTTTCTGAACATTCCAGATTAAAATAACCTGAGGATTTAAATGTGTTATCCTATGTTGATTAAAGTCATCTCTAGACATCAAATGAAAAGAACCATGTACAATAACTATTCTAAAATGGGGAACAAGCAAAATGAAAAAAAAAAAAAAACCAAACCCTACAAAAACATTTTGAAGGAAAAAGAAGCATTACAATCATGATAGCCAACACAGATCAGTTTTCCATATGCCAAACATTGTTTCTAAATGAAATAAAACCTGCTGAGTTCATCAAAGTAGAAAGTGCTTTACTGCTACAGCCTCCAGATCACTGTGAATCTAATCACTGGAAAACTAAAGATGAATGCAGTGAATTAGCTGGAAGAGGGAAAACTGGTTTTCATTTATTTTACTTCTTATAGCATCTTAATCTGAATAAAGTATCACAGAACCCTGGCTGAGCCTAAGATTAGAAAAAATGCGTGTAATGCATAGTTTAGAGAGTCAGGCTCAGCTGTTAACAACTAAGATAATTGCATACCAAGGAAAAAGATGATGAAGAAGAAATATGTAGAAGTGCATAGTCAAAAAGGATGATTACAATGTAAAAATCCACAGAGCATAAGCTGATTTGCTACAACTTTAAAACTGGGTTTTATGCATGCTGGATCTTTTATTAGGATAGATTAGATATTTGCTATTTTTTTGTTCCCACTAGCATTATAGAGATCCTTGCTTACAAGAGGGTCTGCTGGTTTCGCCCTTTCCACAGCCTGGGGACAAAGCTCTCTTTCAGTAAAGTGACAGGAGGAAAGAAAAGTATTAATTGCAGGTAAAAAAAAAAAAAAACACTTCTCAATTATTGTTTTTAATACTATTGCATGAAGTTGTATAGTTCCATCTAGTGGTGAAAAATTACTGCATAGAAGAAACAAATACAGCACCTAAACCATAGTCTCAACAGATCTGCAAATGTTATTATCTGTTCAAACATTGTACCAATATTGTCATGCATTCCAGTATATTTTATTGTACAATATCCTAAGGCAGAGCCATATACAGTGAATGCTCCCTGTCCACAGCTAATTCCAGTGAAAACAGATACAAATGCATCTCAAAACTGGACTCATTTAAAGAAAGTGAGCTATCATTGATTTTATTTTGAAGCTGACTCTGCTTCCTAAGAATATTTTCTTATAGTAAGTATCCCTCTCTAATAGTATTCTGCAAAGTGGCAGCTGATGGTAGCATCATAAACAGCACTTTACAGATATTGTGGATTATATTACTATTGACACAGTCTTAAAACCAAGAAGAATTCCATTTTTCCTGCAATTGTAGCATCTTTTTCACAGTCTCCAAAATAGTATTTGAAGGAAGGCTGTGTCCTGCTGCTAGCAAGCTGCATTTTTTTATTGCCACTCTGTGACATATCTATGACTATTTAAAAATTTCTGGCATTTGTTGAAAATTGACTGGAAATTGTTTTAATAAATCTCAAAACACCCTTCTTATTAAGCTAGTAAGTAAAATAATCCCTGAGACCATTCACAGTTTAGAGAGTTAACAGGCTGCTGTTCTGGACACCAAATCCCTGATTCTTGTGATACAGCCGGACTTCTAGTAATGACCTCAATCAAGGGTTAATGTGTAAGTTGCACCACCTTCATAGGGAATGTGAGCAGCCACAAAATTCTGAGGGATGGTTATTTCTCTCTTTAGGGAAAGTATAGGAAAAAGTTTTGTATTTGTTTGTGCAAGTAGTGATACGTGCAACATGGTTGGGCTGAGAGTAATGTCTTTCTCACAGGGTTGATACAATTGCTGTCATCACTGCCCTTAAAGACAAGGCCCACATGTCCACCACAGAGGCAACAATGCCTCAAAGGAACGACCCAAAGAGACTAGAGGAGCAAGGGACTAGAAAGTGCTTTAACTAATGAAAGTGGACTACACACCAAAGGATTATGATTTTGCAAAACAAAGGTGACGTTGCCTTACCTCCTCGTGACACTGCCCACTGCGCAGACAGCATGCCCTGCGCATTTTCTCAGTCTAAAGCCCATTCGATATCTCTGGAAAATGAGATTGCATTTACTTCTGTAGTTCTGAAAATCCATGTATTACCCTAAAAATATTCTTGTCATCCACTCTATCTTGTGCATGCACGTTGTCCAAGTGAAAAATTCTGCATTTTTTTTAAAGGTTTACAAGAAATTCCTTTACAATATGCTATATCTCTTCAACCCTAAACCACTGCATTATTACATTGGCTAGCTGAGTTATACCCAGGCTACAAAATATGGGAAGCACAAATGTGTTTTAAAGCTTCCCAATTTATTTAACTTTCTCTGACATTTCAAAGCAAGCTTGACTGAAATTTTACTCAGTTCTATTCGAAATAAAAATGTAAGCAATCTACCTGGGAAAAAATATATATTCTGGTACATTAGGAAATTCAGATATGTGTGAAAGCCTATGTTTTTCAGTTGCATGCAAATAGGGGAAATGCATATTGAAGGATGACAAAAGCTGGCACATGGGGTAGGAAAAAGTCCTGACCTCCTCCTTTATAGTTCTATATTGCACTAACATACTCCACCTATGTTTATGATAACAGGGTTTCTTGCAAGTGGGTCTTAAAGGTATGATTAAATGCAGGTGGCCAGAGGTCCCAAGATTAGAAATGAACTTGCTTAAATGCATGTTGCAGTTAACAGGCAATGGCTCATTGCTGTACTTCTATCACACTTAGGATATAGTCTGTGTCCTGTTCACTCTGTTTATGTAGCTAAATCTTTTCCAACAAATCTGCCTCATAAAGTGACATCCAATGTTATATAAAAAAAATGAGGTAAAACAATAAAGCTACCCATCGTAAGACTTAGATTTGTGCTATTTACCTCAACTATATGACTAGTTAAATGAATGCTACAAATAAAGGAATAGAAAATAACCTTTTTATTAAAGCCCTTTGAAATTTTATACAAAGAAAATGGTAAGTTCTCCTAGCTGTCATGTAATCAACAGAAAATGTCTGCACAAGACATTAGAGAGAAAAATAGAAAATGAAAAAGTAGGCACAAAAGAACCCATATTATACACACTTTAGTGCTATCTGTTATCTGGGTAAATAAAAATGCAACAAGGATCACTGTGCAAGCAAGGTCAGTCCTTCAGATATCACAACAGCCTAAACTACAAGATCTTACCAGCCAGAGTCTGCAGTCCTGATTTTGGCATAGGAAAAAAAGATAGAATTGCTAAGAAAATTGCAAATATCTCTGACTCTGAAATACTGCATGAGGTACGAACTGAGAGGGAAGGATGCAGAGTTACTTTATATTTTAACTTTTCATTAGTCCTTCTTCCTCTATCTCCTGCAGTAGTTATTTATATCTTCAATTGAGAATAAAGGAAGAACTTCCTCTTTGAGCAGCCAGGGGATGGACAGTGGTGCAGAAAGTGGGAAGAAGGCAAAATAGCAGTTTTTCTTCTTAGGTCACTAGCTTGGAGGCCACACAGGCCATTTAAAAGACTGACATCAGCGGCAGAGCTCTTTGGCATCAGGAACTAAAGAAGGTTATCTTTATCTAATTGCTCCCTAAGCATCGCCAGAAGCAAGATAGCTTTTCATTACCTTCACTGTAGTTCTGTGGTTAAATGCCACAGCTAAGACCTTTATTTGTCATTGTGTTACTGTTTCCTTCTATCAGTCTTTAACATCTATCCTCTTCTGTTCTTTTGCTCACTGTGCTTTTTATAGATGCATAAAACATTTGGGCTGGGAGGGATTCCTGCAGCCCATATGTATTTCAGAATATATTATATGGATGTGAATCACCATAGAATTACTTGGTCTTACATTGTGGGGTTTTTTTAGCACTGTTGTGAGACTTGATACTTACCTGAAGGTATCTGTTCTTTACACACATACTTTTATGTTATCTCTTAATCAGGCTTTTCATTTTAAAAATAGAAAATATGAACATTTCCTGTCTCCTACAAAAACTTAAATACCTCTTAAGAATTCAGATACTGAAAGGAAAATACAACACTTGCATATTGTAATTTTTAAGAAACTGACAATGTGAGATTTATTTAATTCTTAATACTTTGGTGGCACAGTGGTGTGCTTTGAATTGTCTTGCATATAACTTTCTAAAACAGTAAAAAAAAACCCTGCATAAATGGCTGTTTTGGGGTGTTTTTTTCATTGTAGATGCCACTGCAGTTTACAAATATTTGAATGTATAAATGAACTTAGGTGAATCGGTAGTCTTGCAGCTGTGTTCATGCAATCTAAATAGATTATAAGTAACAACTAGTTATGGTTAATGTTTATCACATTTACTTGTGGCAGTCACAAGGACTAGATGAATGACAACTGTCTGGTGAAACTGCTGCTGTTTTACCTATTTTCTCTTCATTCCATCTCATTCCTTCCCTTAAATGCCATTTGTCTTTTTAGTTCCTCTCACCTTTATATTTTGTCAGTGATGACCTCAGTAAGTCTTTGGAAGCACATACTTGTTCAGTTGTCCTTTAAAGTCATAAAGTATATTTCTGCCACATAAATAAATAACTATATGGTGGAATTTATTGTTCCAGACATCCTTGGCTTCCAAAGGGTCAGTAGGATTAAAAATAATAATAATTAAATTGACCATTTTTATGGGGAAAAAAAAATATAAAGCTTATAAAACAAAAGCATTTGGTGGGAATATTAAACTTCATGCCTCAGGGCATAAACAAACATCTAACTGATGGATTGCAGAAAGAAACTTTTTCCTCAGGGCAGATTTTATAATTGCTTACCACATGTCTTCTTCCAGCTTTCTTTAAAACATGTTATGGCACTGAGAGTCACTGCTAAAAACAGAATACTAGATAGATGGAGGGCTGGATTGTTTTTGCATGACATTTCCTATATACTTCCCACATAATTTTAAATCTGTTTTCATCTAGACTTACTCAGTCCCAGAATTTACTAAACAGATTCTAAGATGACCCTTTTCTCAGCTATCTTTTTTTCCATTTTATATTTGCTATATGGTTAACTTCAACAGACTATTTGCAGTACTTACAGCTTCAGCGGTGTCTTTCACCTTATAGCCTCTTTCACACATTCTGTTTTCAGGCTACTAGAGTTTTGTTTTGATTTGTCTGTCAGTATTATGTTCTTTCTGGCTTGGTTTCTATCTTTCTTGTGTCTTTTCAAGTCTTACTGAAAGCTTTTCTTCTTTCTAAACAAGAATAGTTGGCATACTAGCACTGTTTTATTTTTAAAAAATCAAAAACAAAACAAAACACACAATATAAATTACTGAAATTGGTAGAGCATCTTGGTTTTCCTTCTAGGAGCTGGATTTTCATCATGCTGTTATTTTTACAATAACAAAGTCTTTTAATCCACACTGAATTGTTAAAAAAATAATTTTTAACTAATTCAGATTAACACTGCAATCACAAGTTTCAAGTTTGTTCTAAAAACTTGAGCCAGTTAAAAAAATTACAAGAAAACAGCTTCTCAAGAGTTCTGTGTTAAGATCTGTAGGGGAAAAAAATAGAGCAGTATACCCAAAATAAATCTAATGTACTTACAGGCTGAACTGAATTGTCTGGTTCTGATAACAAAAAAGTCATTTATTCTTATGAATTTATATTTTAGTACACAAAATTGCACTTGCCTCTAGAAAATGCAGCAATGTAAATTGATCTACATAAAAAAAAATATTTTTTTTCTTTTACAGATATTAATTTCATATTTGTTTTTTTTCATCCAGGTGTGAATCAGCTATTTACTTTATGTGTCATAACCTATGCAGTTTAAATAAGAAGGAGTTAGAGCAGCTGCAGATAAACTGACAGACTCTAAACCTTATATAAATTCTACAAGAATGATTTACTGTACTTTGTAACCCATTACAGCTTTTAACTTTCATAAGCAAAAATTTATTCCAGTATTTGCTTTAAGATACCATTTCAAGCAATGACTTTCAGTATGCATGTGATGATCCAGTTAGGAGGTGGCAAAACACAATGTGTTGTGATAAACATACCTTTTTCTTTCCAATTCTGTTTAATCTGTCAGGGATTCCTGCATATCAACCAGATCTTTACCAAGCTTCGTAGTGTTTCAAAGGGTGTTCAAAACTGGAGATTGTTCTGCAGTTAACCTTGCTTACAAGGTTTCCTTTAAATATTACACATGTAGAGTTTAGAACAGAAGTGTCCTCCCCTATTTTACTCTGTCTATGATTTGGTGCAAATAAATCTGCACAAAACTGAAAAAAATATGATGTTGACAGTCGTTCTCAGATTATATTTAGTTGGCTGTGTGCTGTGAATAGTAAACACTCCCTGTATACAAGACCAAGAAGTGTGAAAGACCCAGCCTAAAAATACCAGTAGCAGAGTAGTTTAGAGATAAATTGAGTGAGAATGTTGGACTTACATTTTGAGAATGAATCCTCTATTCATCTCTAGCAATTACATTTCTATTCCTTTTATTCAAAGTAATAGGAAATTATGATTAAATCTTAAAGTACTCAGATCAGAGGCTCAGGGAGAATAAGTATTCCTCTAGTTCAGAAACTTATCCAGATACTCTTTGCACTAAAATTTGCTTGTATGAAAAATTGCTTTTTTGGTGCAGTAGTTTACAAAATATTCACTTCAGATCATATCAGGATTCTTAATCTTTGAATCTTTCCCTGAAATATTTGTTTATTTTATAACTTACTTGTAGGCAAATTAATGGAAAAGAGAGCTGACATTCACATTGAATGAACATTGCTGGAAGGAGAGCAGCTGTGATAGGATCTCAAGAATTAGTCCATGCAGAGGGAAGGTGTCTGAGTTCAGGCTTTCACAAATACAGGGCACTCAGAAGAAGATGATGCTCTCAGTCACTTTTTGTGACACTATATCAGTAATTAACATGTCCCTAGAATCCTCATCTCTTACTGTCCTAATCATGAAATCAGACATGAGTCTCTAACACACTTCTGTGATGAGCATACTTTCACCTTTATGAAGCTCACTCAGTCCCAGACAGAAATACCAATGAATATTGTTAGTACAGAGCTGGGACCCATAGACCCAGCAGCGCTGAGCTTGCACCTTGGGGCAGCACCTGCAGCACAAGGCTCAGCTCTGTATTGGGCTTGTTCATGGCACCTCTTCTTGGCCCCAAGGAGAAATAGTGCAGGAGACTGCAGAAATAACTTGTCTTGCTCCTGTTCTTGATTCAAACCTTTATTGAAAATGGAACAGGTTTGCCCTCAAAATCTGTCCCAAATATTTTTATTTGTTCTGTCCATTCAGAACCCCTTTATGAGTCAAGATCTTCAACACATGTGCATACGACAACTATTTGAAAGCTTCCTCATGTGTAGATAATTGTGCTTGTCTCAGATATCTTGGATTCCTTTCACTTAAATTTTTCCCCCCATAGGGTGGCAAAGAGGGGCATCTTTGTTCTCTCGAATTCTGACTCAGCTTAGTCTCACTCCTGTCAGCCATACTGTGGTGTTTGAGGAGAAAACCTTTAAGTCGAATTCCAGGACGT
The DNA here is from genome assembly GCA_035221455.1 of Xenops minutus. NCBI lineage: Eukaryota > Metazoa > Chordata > Aves > Passeriformes > Furnariidae > Xenops > Xenops minutus. Next base: position 32,690,010 of record JAWWEE010000122.1, on the reverse strand, counting down.
ACAAATAAATAAACCTTCTCTAAGAATTCTTTTATTCTTTTACTTTAACTGTTACATATAACCAAAAACTAGTTGTTCCTCAAATTAAATGACTCCTTTTACTAATATATCAACACTTCTGTTGTAACTGCCTTTTGAGTCAATAATCTGAATGCTTGAGCAGTTTACTATGTGTTGTTTTCCTATAGTTCACAGCTAGGGAAATTAATTTAATTTTGTCCAGACTCAAAGCAAATGTTTGACTAAATGCAATTAGTTTACTGATACATGAACAAACCTAGGACAGGATTTAATTACATTTACAGAAATTTAATCTAATTCATCAGGATGATTTTTTTTTTTTTTTTCTGTAGTATTTAATGGACCTTACCAGGATCAGCATAAGTAAATCGCCTAAGATACTAATGCAATTTCTTCCAAACTCCTCTTGGAACAAGTAACACATATAGCTAATCAATAGCTATATACTGTTTGTAGACTCATATGAAGGAAATCTTTCTTCATTCTTTTTTTCCTCTTTTTCTATATTCTAGCTGATAATCAAGACTGGCTGCTGTGTAACAACAATAATGTGTTTGGGGAAAATAGCTGCCTAATGGGCACATTAAGACAGGATTTGCCACATTGCCTTTCTAATTCATTGTTCTGTCTCCAACAGTGGCCAGTACTGAATATAGATAAAGAAGATAAGATATTTATTATACTGAATAAGAACATGACAACCTATTCAAAGAGTATTACTACAAAAGTATTTGACTTACTGTCTTGCATCACAAAGAATTATTTCCAGTCTATCCACCAAGTATAACTATGCTTAAATTTACCACACAAACACACGGATTTACCTCTTCTCCCAGAGTTAGATGGTAGTTTTACTAATATCTCATGGCAATGAATTCATAATTCTAATATTTTATTGAAAAGACAGATTGGTTTTGGATCTACATATAAATGGAAGGCCTTTTTTGTTCCTGTCCAACTGACTGAATATGCAGCCAAATTTATATTGTTTGCAGCATCCACTAATAAAAAGCCATGGCTACACTACAGTTTTTTACTGCTCCCACATCAATGTCTTTGTTTTGAGCCCTTTTGATGTTTCTAGTAATTTCCTTCTGCCTTTGAGGTGTGACTCTACATGTTTCTCAGACAGCAGTCTTTAAAATAGAGTGTTTTGACTCAAGCAATGGTTTGAACTCCATCATTAAGTACTTTTTTAATGTTAAAATGTCTTTCTATTTGTCTGCTCTGATTTTGTAACCCCATTTAAGTAGGAAAAACTCAGTCCTATACAAATCCCTCTTTTACACATAACATTTTTATATTAAACTTTCATTACAATAAATGAAAACTCAACTCACTTTTTGTTTCTAGAAAGAATTGCTGTAACAATCAGAAGCAGAAATGTAATATTTTGCAAACTTAGTAAAATATTTTGTTTCTTAAAGGTTTTTTTTTAAATACAAATGCAGTACAAAAACATTTTTAATAGAGACGTTTTGGAATTTAATTTTCTAATCAGGTTTCAAACTATTGTCTAGAAGACAACTCCTTCAATCAGAATATGTTATAAGTCTTTCATTTTTATAATATTAATTTCAAAGTCATACATTTCTAAAGCAAACAAGCATTGACTAGACTTCAATCTTATTTAAAAATATTAGGAAAATTATCCAGGCCAAACTTCTGTTTGCAATTCTTCACTTTCAGGAGAAAGTTAATGTTATGTTTCCAGTACTCAGCAATTTGGCTTTCACTCAGAGGTACATTGCCTATGTTGCCACATGAATAACATAATCACTCAATTTGTCAAACTTTTACTTGACCTCGTTAGAAGTCTATTATATTTTAGAAGTAAAACAAATTCAGATGTCATCTCTGTTTCCTAGATTATTTCATCTAGCCAAAAATGATTGATTACAAAAAGGAATTATTCGCGATTAGTGAGCTACTACAAACCATTTATGACCCAATAATTGCTTAGAAGTTTTTTCATTTTGTAGCTTTTTTTCTCCTAGATTATCCTCTGGATTAGGTGCCATTTGTTCTCTCTAAGGCGACCTAAGTCCAGAAAAAAACCTATCATGAGTTCTGACTAAAGTGACCAATATATGAGAGTGGCTTTAGTTGATGTAGTTCAAATTTATGCACATAGACTACCCAGAATTAACAACAACAAAAGAATTATTGCTTACCTGAGAAATATTTTTGCAGCCACTTTGATACATATGCAGATATTCATCTAAAGTTATTCTGCTTTCTTCTTTCTTTTGGTTTTTTTCAAGGCACTTTTACATCTTCCGTGAAGCTTTGGTCTGCAAGTAGTTATTAAAAGCAAAGAGAAAGAATTACATCCTTTGAAAGATTTGTTGCATAAGTAAACAGAGAACTGAGAGAAAATGGGTAAAGTAATCTGAAAGTGTCCTGGATAAGAAAAAGGAAAAAAAAAAAAATAGAAAAAAATTGTAAGGTATTTGGTACACATGCACACACAATAATCTGTGTATACACAGGCACAAATATACACAGATGTTGCCAGAGAATAATAGAAAAGTTATTCAGTTCAGTGGGTTTTTCATCCTTGCCACTTTCAGATATCAGATATCTTTTCATTGCCTCAATTTCAATAATGCTACTGCGTTTCGCTTAATATTATATGTCTTTAACAGGATTCGTAATGCTTTAGGAAAAGTTCATACAGCATTACATTTTATTTACACAGGGGAAAAAAGTGGAGATAAGGTGTTATACACTTTTATTTTCAGTGCTTTTTCGTGAGGAAAAAGCATCTCAGTTCAAAACTATGATTGGTTTCATTCATAAGTAAAGGCACAAAAGTGTCATTGTGATAATAAAATATTCTTTACTGGTTGTTTTAGAGTAAAAAAATCTAAGGAATGTTGACACAACAGCAACTAAACCAGCTGCAGATCTGAATATCCTCAAAACACAAGAAAGAAAAAGAAAGGTCTAGATAATAAATGCCCTAAGATGAGTTATGAGCTATGCAAGTTCGGATATCTTCATGGATACTAGTTACCATGTACTGCTGAGCCCAAAGCAGCTATATAGAATACATTGAAGGCACATGGTTAAAAATCACCTTAATCAGAAATATTCATCAAATAGCTCTATGTGCACTTCTAAACTGGTTACCAAACTAAGTACTATGGATTAACACCAGTTCCAAAATCATATGAAATTTTTGTCTGTGAACCAGAACTAAATACAAAACCCCATGCTGATGAAATAGTGGGTGACATGAAGGCTTGCAGAGAGGCAACTGGAATTGCCAAGGAGGCCACACTGGCCTCAGTAAGAGGCATGGAGGAGAGGGAAGTTGGAGCTGCTTTCTGCCAAACCAGCATGATCCATCCTACCAATGAGCATATGTGGAGGAGGTAGAACAATCACCAAGTGAAAAAGCTCTAGAAACTGATCTTATATATGGGCACAAAGAACGGCAGGTGAGCAAACATTTTTCCTTCAGAAACACAAAGACAAAAGTAATTTTTAGTTGAAAATGCAACTTTTCAATGTTGGAAATGCAACTTTTCAGTGTTGGAATAGGAAGTTCAATTAGAGACTCATAAAACTAGTTTCAACCTAAGTGCTACAGAGGCAGGACAAATTAAATTACAAGAATTAAGATAATGATGACTGGGATCTCTGCCCTTTTACGTATTAAGTGCAGGGCTTCATCCTGAATTATCTTGTATCAAAGTGTTTGAAAAACTGTATGGAAGAGCAATTAACTTGAGTGAAATTACTGTTCATTAGCCCCTTTGGACATTAGAAAACAAAACACTTTAATGAATTGACACTGAAATTAAATTTAACTGAACCCTAGTAGATATTATACCTCCTTGAAAAAATATTTTATCTTTTATTTCAGCAGACAACTTTTATTCTAGTTGTCAGATCCCTCTTCAGCCCACTTTTTCCTATGTAAATATGTAAACAGTATTTACAAGCAGCTACTAAACATTTTCTTTATGTGACCACAGCAACATTCCATGATAGCAGCATATTTTCCTGGAAAACAGGATTAAATTGATCCATATTGCTGATTCTAAATAGCAGTCATTCAATGAAAAAGTCTTATTCAAGTCAAAGAGATCACTTTTGTGGGAACCTAACTCTGGTAAATATATGTTTTATATGCTTTTTATCAGAAACATCCTCTTAAATTGAAACAGGATTTTATGGTCATGGAATGGAAAAAATAGCAGCATGGAAGGTCATGAAAATTACAAAGAGCTAATGCAGTGAATCTTGATCCTTTCATGCCAATTAGCTGAAGCAACTTCAGAGGAAAACTGCTTCCCTCTTGTTGAAATATAACAAGTTCATGAATTAACTCCTTAGTTTAAAGGAAAAGCAGTAAGATCAATGTGATTGTATGTTATTTAATTATGTCAATTAATAGGCAACGCAAATAAATAATAGAAATATAACAGAAATATAACTGAAATATAGAACCAAGATTGGAAAGCCATTTTTCAAAATCCCAAACTGGGCTGTTAAATCACGACTCTATTCACAGCTAAAGAGCTCAGACTTCAAACCAATATATCTAACTACTGATGTTTATGTGCAACATCAGTGTGATTTAGACACCCAAATCCAACAACTACCCTGAACATACCAGCCTGAATTACAAGCTTTTGGAACAAGATAATCTCTGAAGTAATGTAATGCAGCCACATTGACAACATCTAGAATTTTACTGTATATAAGGCATGTCATAGATCTGAAAGAGAATCAGAGCAGCCACCTGTAAATAATACCTAAGCATGGTACAAGACGCTTAAGATACTATTTTACAAATAAACCAATGAAAGCAGCTTCCATTGTCATCATGTCTAGCTCCTTGTTTCCTGAGGCAAGGAAATATAGGCCAGTCCCTTTCAGAAGGGCTCTCTTATCAAATGGGTTAGATGACATGGACAAAACAGATTTAAAAGAAACCCTACTTTAAAAACTCATTCTTCTTATAGCTACCAGCTCCTTATTATTCTAATGTTTGCTGTATTTGTTTTCATTGTCCTTGATCTTTTGTCTCATGAACATTTGGTTTTTGGCTGGGACAATTTCTTTGTGGCATTTGACTAGCATTGTTCTTCCTTTTGACAAATTTCTAACAAGCAATTATATGATCTATGAGCTAGATAGAAAAAGACAGACTGGTAAAATGACCTCCTTACTTTTCTGATTACTCAGGCAGCTGCTGTGTAGATTTCATCTAGATGACTAGGACTGAACAAAGAATTCAGGACAAGGGCATAACAGTGACTTTTGTTTTATAAGGGTTTCAGTATTTCTGCAGTTAAATGGAGCACTTTTTTTCTATTTCCACAAATTCTTGAAATTTATTGGATTAAAAAGCAAAGTTAAGTGTAGCAGCAACATTTGTGGTGGAAAAGTGGTCACAAAGAAAAAATAATTAGGATATAAGATTGGTAGTACACCTTTGTCAAGATCATTTTCTTTAATTTTGGTTGGAGTTTCACAGATGGAAGGACAGTGTTAACCTAATGACAGCCACTGCAGTACAGCCAGTAGCCTGGCAGCCTGTCCCAAAGAGTTCCCAGTTTCCCACCACTTTATCTGCTGAGTTCTGCCTCTGGTACAAGTGTTCAATGGTAACAGACCCAGAGTTGTGCTGGTGTCTCATTTTCACTAGGACAAAAAACAAACAAGCTTTGAATCTCACCAGTCCAAAAGACTGCCATTCTGAACTGGATCAAAGGACCTATTTTATGTTCATATTCTGCAACACTTGTCTGATGCCTAAACCAATGCATTAAAGGTCTGTCCCACACTCACAGAAAATTCTGGAAGCTTTGCACAGAATATAGCCACAGATCCTGAACCTCCTGACTGAAGCAAATTAAATTACCGTAATGTGTGACATTATATATTAGAGTTAGAAAATAATTGTTCTATATTTTTTGCCAAAGTTCTTGGCTCACAGGGACAGATGGAGTTCTACTACTTTTGGAGTAGAGTGGTATGATTGCTGATGTCACGGAAAAAGAAAATATATTGAGATATCAATATTTTTGCCCTATATCTCTGCATCCTTTATGCTTGCATTAATTAGTTCTCAGTACTGACTTGGACAGTTTTCTGCCTATAAAGTTGATCAAGGTTGACTCCATGGAGATGATTATCCCAAGTAGTTAAAAGTGACTCTATGCAGCTGAGCATCCCAAGTAGCTAATAAGAAAACATTTCACTCCCCTTTAGTTGTTATGCATGGCTATTATGTGAATATATGACATCTTGCAGAACTTTCTCTTAAACCATTGAGAAAAAAGAGGAAAGAAGAGACTGAAATAAAGTATCAATTCCTCTTCACACCGTCAGAACATATAACAAAATAAAAAAGTAGCTGCCCGACCCAGCCTCTATTACATATCTTGTACATTATATAGTATTATCTTTGAAAATTAAAACATTTCTCCTTGGTTGTAATAATTTTAATATAATCTGAAGGATTGTTTTTGGTATTCTCACCCTGACCTCGAGATCTTTCCTTTAAGTGTATTATCAAGTGCACATTCATGTGCCCAGCTGTAAACATTGTCTCAGAATGGAAAGGGATTTGCTGAGTCCAATAGAAAACCTACCTAAGTACAGTAGACTGGAAATGCTTGTCTCTTGGGCTTGTCTCCAATAAGTTGATGAAAAGTAAAAGAATCCTTTTTTCCTTTGTGGAATATCTTCTTGTATTAAAGACAGAGTAATAATTTTAAAAAAATATAGTCCCAAAATTTGGCATTCTGTCCCATTTCAAAACTCTTATTTAAGGCAAACTAGTCATATTTAATAATGTGGAGTAGTATCAGAAAATTTTGGTGCACAAGGTATTAAAATAATTAAAAAATATTTTTATTTTCATTATTCATTTGTGTACAATCAGTAGGTTTTTTAATATTATCTTTCCTTAAAAAGGACTTTCAGTATGTTCAAATATGTGAAAAGGAATTAAGCTACTCAGAACAAAAGTTTTTCTTACTCAAAACATTCTTGTTGTTATTTAATATGGCAGAAAAAAACCATAAAAACATATCTGAGAAAAAGTATGAAGCATCACTGAGGAAGTTACCAAGAAACCACTGTTTCATGATAAGTAATAATAATATTTTCCATACAATCAGTAAGCCAATATGAGAAAAATATCTATCTTAAATCATAATAACCTATCAGAGAAGAAATTCTAATATAAAATGCAATTTTAATTGCAACTATCAGTAGATGAAGACAAAGAAATAACACCAAACGCATGCCATACTTACTGGAGGCATTGAAAACATAGACAGTTTTATTGCACCATCTTTTTCAGAGATGAGCTACTGCAATCAGTAAGATATATTGATGACCTTGCAGTGTCTATAATATTCAATAAATATCTAGTGCAATCTACTAGCAGTTTGTTAAAATGTGTCTATAGCAGTAGTGTATTGTCTTTTAAAATGAACACATATGATAAGACCACCTGCTCACTGCTTCCAAAATTACAAAAGAGAATCCTAAGATAGCTAGTTGAACAATGTCAGGCCTGCAGTGTCGGTAAATTAGCATAGAAATGTTGCCAGTGTAATTAGTTCATTTAAGGTCTTTAAAAAAAGCAATATTAGTATATTCTCTGATGTTGTTAGAGTAAAACCAAAGTAAAAGTAGTTTATTGTTAATCACTTCTGTAAACATATAAGGAGGGAATACATACACACACAGAAGATGCTGGGGTTTTATGTTTTTAACCACAGCGGATTTAAGGTAGTAGAATCTGTCAGATTAAAAACTATTTTTGGATCCTTTCTTTTTTTTTTTTTTTAATGGAATGCCTTCCTTCCAGAACATTCATTGGATTGGTATGGGGGGGGGGGGCGGGGAAAGGCGGAAAAAAGAAAAACTAAACCAAAACATACAGACACACAAGTGTGAGAGAGAGTTCTTTGAGTTAAAAAGTACTAATATCCTGGCACATGTATAGTTAAATAAAATGTCTGAAACATAACAAGCAATATTTCTGCTGTTATTTGCAAGATTCTGCATTCTAGCTTTACAAGAACACATGTTCTTGTACATATACATAAGGTACCTGACTTCAGAGGAAAATTTTGCATTATTTCTTCCAGCAGCAAGGAAGCATGTGCAAATGAAAAAGAATAAGTTGTTTATAGGCTGCAGAAACATTCTGCAAAATATATATTAATATTAAGAATGGCCAATAGATCAGCTGTGTTCAGTACACTCAAAGTGAGATCTCTTTTCTGTTTTACCGTTGTGCAGAAGAATCAACTATCTGTTCCATCACTATTACCAGCTTTGACTTTTTTATTTTGTTTTTATGTTGTAATTTTTCAGTAATCAATAATTCTGAAAGTATTCCTTGCAAAGACCATAAGGGCATAACTTAACTATCATTCAATTAAGTTTTGATCATTCTATAGAGGTGGTTTAATTCAATGTGCAATTATTCATATGATAATTTAAGCAACAAAAATGTTAACTCTTGCAAATCTCTCAGAAGAAACATGTTAATTCTCTTATTGCTGTAAATAGATATCTCAATGTAACTTGAATTTCAGAAGGGTTTTGCAGAAAAATAACTCACGGGATTTGCATTCATTTTCTAACTTGGATTTTAACAATAAATACACAAAGGTAGTGTTCATCTTTCATAGAATAGATAAAGCCCAAAATCTTTTGATAAAGCAGGACCTATTTTCTTGAGTTACAAACACATTTATGTTCTTTCAACTTAATATTACTTCTTGCTTGTATTTGCAGCACCTGCCTCATTATATATTATTCCTTGAATCTGTTGTGAACAACATATACAGAAAGCCAGACTACTCAACCAAATATACTCTTAAAAGCACCACTAATACTAATCAATGTTCTTTTTATTCTTTACAGATTGCCACTAAAATTTTGCTTTTAAAATGTCACTATTCCCTTCATCACTGTTTTACAATGTGTTACATTTCCAGTCTACTGGCAAATCTACATCCTTCTTACCAATATTTTTCTCTGCCTTTGTGTGTTATTGCATAAAAAATTCTTAAAATATGTGCTTCTGTAATTATATGGTTAAATAAGACTACAAGATCCATCTTGGTTTTTTTCATGGGGGTATTTGTTGGTTTGTGTTTTTGGTTTGTTTTTTTTTTTTTGTTTGGTGTGGAGATAGTTGGATTTTGGGGTGGGGGGTCGTTTCATTTAGTTGAGAGTAGATCGATACTTGAAACTGACAGTACTAGTTATGCAGTCGGGTAATATTTTTTAATTATATTGAATTTGCCTCTATTGTATAGCTATGCATAAAAGTGTCATCCTTCTACTATAAATTCAAGAATTATACTGTTGTAATTCCACTGACTCCAGTGAGCTATTCTTGTTCACACAATCACGATGGGTGTTTTTCAATTCACTAGATTTTTTAATTATACGGTTGGTCTGAGATCCATGACTTCTTGACATTGTTCACTTCTTCTATAGGGTCTGGCTCACTGACTAAAATACAATACAGATAATAACAACAATCTAAATTACTTACGGTCATCATGTTAAATAAGCCTTTTAACAGTTTTTCTTTGGGGTGAATATAATGTTCAAATGATGCCAGAAACCTTTTTATACTTTGAGCCCTATTTACTTCTCTTGGTCTTTTTTTTATGAGTGAAACAAATCATTAATAATGATTTCTCAGAACCATGTTTCACATCAAGAGCTTTGGTATAATTGTTCATGATTGCACAAGTAAACACAAAGAAATGCGTATTTCTGTACAGGTAAAGACCATGTATTATGCTAATGAAGACTGCCTAAGTTCTGTGGTGTATTAATTTTCTAATTTTTTACCTCAATTATAAAGGGAATTTAATTGAAAAGCTTACTTTATTCTGTGACAGCAGTATGATTTAAAAAAGCAGTTTATTTAATAATAAAAATGTGATAGAATGGTTGCAGAGGCTCAGAAGTGTAAAGAGAATTAATCAACTACCTACCTTTACATAGTTCTACTTTCTCTTCTAGAGGTACAGCTCTGCTATTTGTCTCCAAATGGTAAATAGCACTGTTTACTGAAAGGCACTATCTCTTAACTCTTTTTAAAATAAAATATTTTTTTTCCTAAGTCCCTGAACCCAATTTAATCTCCTTACCTTTCATAGTTCATAATGTTTGTCCACAAAAATTTCGGACTTCTTATTCACTTAGGGGGAAAAAAAGCAAAATGTCAAACCTTCTTGGGAAGAGGGCAACCTTTCACAGTAAGTAAATAAACTTTTTATTCGCTCTCCCCTCAGAAAAATCAATCCATATAAGCATTTATTTGTCTGTTGCTCTGACACATCCCTTTGGCTGCAAAAAGACCTTATTTGAAGCCAAGTCTTGCTCTACAGACCTGCAGTGAAAAGGACTGAAAGCCACCCCTTCAGCTCAACACTCAGACCTAGATATCAGCTGAAGACATTGGGCAAGACAATGAAGACACTGGAAACAGACAAAAGGTCTCAAGGTGATTTGAGGACAAAGACATTAAGGGTAAAGAGTGGGAAATAGCTCTCATCAAACGTCATACTCAAAACTGCTGCTCATATACCCTGAGTAAAATTCTGGACTGTGTGGAGGTGACTAACTGAGGTGACACTGCTTCTCTTCTGTCTAAGCAGAAGCACTTTTGTTGTTTAGTCAACTTTAGTTGGCATGCAAGGCTGACACTACTCAGCTACAATCTCAGCAGCTGAGATTTCTAAAGCTGCCTTTTTCCCAGGAGCTGGGATGACAATGGGTGATAAGGAAACACAGGTCTTTTGGCATCACAAATTCTGAGTAACAGGTAACAAAGCCACCTAATTCTGCTGCCAGCTCACCACCACTTAGAGGAGGTAATATCTACCTTTGTTGCTGGGAAATAAAGCCCAAGTGGAACTTCAATTTGGACACAGAAGTCCAAGCAGTAGGCTGCAGATTCAATATCTATGAAACTCGTACAACATATGGAAATTGGCAGTTGCTGCTTTAACCACCAAAACCAACTGGGTCCATTGGGATCATCAATATATTTACAATTAAAAATATTTGTTTGTCCCAATAAAAGTACTGGAATGCAAAACAAGGAAAAATGAAATACAGTTCTGTCAATCCTCACATCAATCTGAATTTAAAGTCAGATCTTATGTATGATGTTGGCAGGACAGCTGTCCCAGACTTACTCATTTACCAAACCAGAAAAGAAGGTGAGTATAAGTGATGAAGCCATCACTTCAGTTGAGCTTAGGCTGCTACTGAACCCTCTGCAGCCGTGCTCCAGAAACCATGGTCCACCATGGGCAGCACAGCCACTGCCCAGTCAGGGGATGAGTGGGTGCAGAGAGACTATCCCAGGCACAATAAGAGACTACAGAGATTCCTTGTCGCAGCAGTCAGGGTCACCTGTACATGTCACTGCTTTCGTAGAACAATCAAATGTATTTCTTAGGGAGAAATGAGTTTAAAAGATCAGCTTTTTACTGATACACTGGACATTGAAATTCAGTCCATTTTTTCAGTGGAGCATTTTTCTGGAGACCTCTTTAATACCTGTCTTGCCCTTGTTGCTCATGGAATAAAGTACTGCTGTATGTGGAGAGCTCTATAATAGTCATTCACAATATATTTATGAATGCAATTTGTTTTTAGCATGATAGCCTACCAAAGAAACGCTTGTGCAGCCAACACAGGCACATGTATCTTACCTCTGCATGTATGTCTGTCATTTACCTCACCTCAGAATAGTGATGTAATCTATTGACTAATTTTAAAAGAATTTGAAAAAGGAGTGTTTTCTCAGATTCAGAATCCAAGGAGACTCTTCATCTGCTTCAATGACGCTGAAAGGATGCTGTGATCCATCACATGTAATTAGAAATAACAGCAGATGACAACATGCAATCACATTAATGAGGCACGGAACACTCCCGGCTAAGGAAACAGGAGTTTAGCATGACCTACTTTCTTCTTCATTCTTGTTCAGGTTACAGATTTTGGGGTAAATAAAAGCATTTCTTGAGTTTTGAAGGTATTGATCATGAAAAAGCATTTTGATTAACAATATTTTTTTTTACACTGTCATATGGAGAGTTTTAAAGCTTGTAACTAGAAAAACCTTCTGGTGACATAAGGAAAATATCTAACCTTAGTAACAATGCAACAATATGAAGAGTATTAGGTTTTAGGGTATATAACTCTTGCTCCTACCAACATCACAAAAATTCCACTATGTGTTTATGAGGTAGCGGGACAAAACAACTAAAGCAGTTTTGACATAACATATGAAGATAGCTCGTATGACCTGGTAAAATTCTCTCTTCCGTCAAGTTTGAGGTATAGAGCTCAACCAAAAATTTCAGTATGAATCATTACCATCCAGTGATGAAGATGGAAGAGAGAAATAAAAATGGTGGGGTGGTGTGAATGAATCTTTGATGTTCATACGCTCAACTGGAAGAATGATATTCAAGACAGTCAGATTAACATGAATTTAAAAGATTGTAAAAATCAATGGGGTAAGTAAAGAAAAGGTGTGATTCTACAAGCTTTAAATATTCTTACTAATGGATCATATATTACTTATTTTTCTGCATTGGTGATGAGCCAGTTTAACTCCCAAAGAGTAACAACAAAAATATTAATTTTCCTGAATATTTCCATATCTCTTCCATTTAACCCAAAAAAAAAAAAATCCTTTTGGAAGTCTTTCTTAAGTCTTTGTTTCTCCAGCTGAAAAATTTTTCCTTGAAAAATTGTGCCTTCCAGGAAGTTGTATTCCTAAAACAAAAAATCATGAATTTGGTGCAGAAACAAGTGATGAGTCTTTGCCTATCACAGAAAACAGATCTAATATTACTGGAGTGAGCATAGCAGGAAAAGAAAAAACAGACAATCCATGAAGTTTTGGACCTTAGAAATTTTGCATCTTTCATGCAATTCAAGAGCTGCCCCAGGGAAAATGCAACTAACAAATAGGTGCGTCCCAACTACAAAGTCTGAAAGCAGGAAGGAGCAGAACAACAGCTACCCACAGGCTGGACAGAAAGCTGACCATGTACCAGTTATTACTGCAACATTAATCAACAAAACCAAGGAGGAACAAAAGAAGTACATTGATTTTCAGTCAAAAACATTATGTTTCTCCAGTCTTTATCTTTTTTTCAGAGATTTTAAAATTGGTGTCAATTATTTTGAAGCAAGTTTCTAAATATAATAGTTCAAAATCAAAATTTAAAACATCTAATTTAATAATCTTTCCATTTTTCTTTTTCTGGATGAAATAGTTTTTTGCAGTCCTGAGGTAACAAACTAAAAGATCATAAATGGCATGCATCCATTTTCTATCAGCTTTTACCAAAAAATAGCATCATTTCAATTTCATAGAAGCCTGCCCAACAAGATACCTTTCATGTATGCTTCATTCTCTTCTTGTTTCTAATCTGAGATCACAGCAGGTGACATGGGTAAAAATGTCTGTGACATCCCTGTAGCAAGAACTATAAAGCCAATATTTTCATACATAAATAATAGTGTAGCAACATTATTATCTATTATTTAGTTAGTTAGTTTAATAAACTAATGCATATCCTTTTCCAAAGGAGGTTCTGTAGCAATTCCCATTGTCTCCTAATTAGTTCAGACAAATAAAAGAACATGCTTGTCCTTTGAACAGTATGCTTATGTATCTCTGACGAGTTTATCATATATATTATGTAAAGCTATATTTGAATTAACGGTTATTTGGATTTATATTTATTAATTATATATTTATAAATACATCCATATTGATTATCAACTTCTGCTAGGAGGCTAGATTTACATGAGAAGGAAAATGCCAAGTCTTGCACAAGCAAGTGGTAGGAGAATACAGACACTCCTATTTTGGCTGACCTTTAGATCAATGACCTTCTTTTGCCCTAAAGCATCTGTCAACAAGCACTGTCACTAAACAGCATTGCTAACCTTCAGCTTTCAATTCTTCTACCTTACTACGTCCTACAGTTCAGGTTACATCTACCATCCCGAGGCATAAGAAAACTGGATTTTGCTTGCAGGGAGCTTATTGTAGCTCTAACTTTCTTGTCAGCATTTAAAAAGCCAGATGGTAAGGGTAACACTCACTTTCTCTGATGTAGTTTTCCTGGATAAAAATAACCGTCAGTCTATATGGTTTTTAGCAGTAAATAATGAATTTATTCAGTGCTACAGACAAACCAGACTGAGTTTTAGACTGAATCAACAATTTCAAAATCTGCTTAGTTTTAAAACACTTACAATTCTGCTTGTCAGCAATGAACTACAGATTGCCAACCTGCCATTTCAAATGAAAAACACCTCTGACATCCTTGAATGGTGTTAATGAAAGTTAAGGTTTATTCCTTTTTCCTTTTTCTTGCTTGCTCTCACTTATTTTGTGGCTAATACTTTATTAGAACCTGACTTTAAAGTTCATTCTGGCATTTATTAACGTTAAATAGATATATACAATGACAATTTCAAGTACATTACTCACACTGATAGGACTTTTGCTTAACAATTTAATCTTGTCCTGACAAGCCACCATGCAGCTACATACAATTAGTGAATAAAGTAATAAATTTTAGATTACTTTTGCATCAAATTGCAAGGTCACGACTTCCTGAGGAGTCAGCTTTGAGTTTTGCTCACATAGGAACATAAAAACCCAAATAACAAAATAAAGATGTAGACTCAGAGAAAGACTTGTCATTAAAAGGATACAAAATTTTTTATCATCTGTGGAGTGGGACTGCAAACAGATATGATACAGGACTCCATATGACAAAATTAAACTATCTTGGACCTAAAGAAGGCAAACCTTGATCTACAAGCAGAGCAGTAGTATGAGATTTCAGGACAGTAACTATGTTGAACAACTGAATGTTTTTACTTTGCTGTATAGCTTTAATTCAGTGATTGTGTTTTCCTTCTCATTAGGCAACTTTCTGTCAAATCACCCACTATATAAATTAATTGCTCTGCCATTCTGTGGTATATTTACATGAATAAAGAAAACTGTTGAATTTATTGGAAGTCTGAAAGCACAGGCACATAAAGTTAAATAGATGTGCTGCTAAGGAACAAAAAAAAAAAAAAAAAACCCTACACATAAATTAAGCACATAAATTTTTCACACAACTGCTTGCACAGTCCCCTAATATTTTTTTTAAAAAAAGATAAATACCTAGAAATTTATTTATCCTTATTTTGTTCTAATTTCAGCAAACTGGACAGCTGGTATGCAGAGAAATGAAGAAAACTTGTGAAGCTGTATAAACTGCAGTAAAATTCTTTTTCCCTTTCCCCCGTTTCTCTGGGGGAAGGACTCTGGCAATCTGCATTTCATACTGAGATGAAAAACTGCCGTATTTTGTGGTGTTAAAGCCCATCCATGACAAGTTAGTTTACTTCTGCTACTATATGCGGGTGTGTTGTCATGTACTAAATCTAAGTGCTTTACTTAGAAAAGGCAATTTTAAGCTGTGACTGGGAACCAGTAACTCACACTGGAGCCTGCTAACTCTCCATCTGAGCTGCTGTAGTCATTGAGAGCCCTGGGCAAGCATCTTTCCACTGCCATGGCTCATTACAGATGCATTTGCTGGACATCTCTGGCTGCTGAAGGGCAAGAGGGTGGTTAACCCAAGGTCTGTATGACCGAAAGTTAATCACAGTAGCTCCTAGCATCTACAACTCCAGTTATGATAGATAAAAATTGTAGGTAAACCCCTGAAGAACTGGGCAACAATGACTAAGCTTATCCTCCTTTGCTTTGACTGCTTCTTGCTATATGCTTGGAGCCCAAAGGTGGATTTTCAGTGGAGCTGTTTCTCCCTGTACTTTTGATGAAGGGAGATATTCTGAACATTGTTAATGACATAGTTCACTGATAAGGCTAATACAGGCTTAGGGCTTTTAAGAAAGATTTTTTCTTAAGGTCTAGCCACAGAAGTCTGAAAGCATAGCTTCAGTACAGAGAGCATCAGAGTAACAAGTTGGGGAAGAATTTTTCAGTCAGTGTGTGAAGACTGTTCATCTCTTGCCTTCTGATACTTATTTGATTTTAAAATGGAGCAACATGTAATAGCTATTACAAATGTTTCCTAAATGAAGGTTTAAGATAAACAAGAAGCAGAGTTTAGGAGGTAAGGGCTCTCAAAAGCAGGTACACTGCACAGCATCCAGGATTTGGCTTGCCTTCCATCTTGGTGTTTGTCTCGTTTTTAATGTGAAAAAGTGCTGAGGAAACATGTCCTTGTGCACACCAATAAAGTATATAAGGAATAATACTAGGATTTTTCTGTAAATATAGTTCGTCCTGCTGTTATCGTTTCTTAAACCCTTTAGGGTAGTTTGTTCTGCATATCTCACTTTCTGCTCAGTGTCATGGTTTAACCCGAGCCAGCAACCAATCACTGCACTTGCTCCCCTGGTGGGATGGGGGAGAGAACTGAAATGGTCAAAGTGAGAAAACTCATGGGTTAAGACAAAGACAGTCAACAGGTAAATCAAAAATCACACCTAGAAGTAAAACAAAAGAAGGAATTTATTTACCACTTCCCATCAGCAGGTAAATTGCTATTTATAAGAACTGAATTGTTACTTATCAATTTTAAAAAATCTAGATTTAATTTTTAAGAAATTCAGATAGTCATTAAGAATAGATCTATAACTCTGTTCATCTTCTGTGATGTAATACAAATACGGCAGAGCTACACTTTAAGCAAAGATATGATAAGAAGGTTCAGAAAAATCGTACTCTGCTTTTCTTTTAGATACATGTTAAAATTCCAGTCCCAGCTATTTGCAGAATATCCATTTTGTGTGTAAAGCAAAACGAATGACCTCCAGTTTTGACAGGTTTTTTTAATATTATAAACTGTCTTAGTCAAAACACTTAGAATTTCTTCCGGAGTATCTTACAAAATCTCAATTCACTATGTTATGAAACTTTACATTCAGGCAGAATTTTTTCTTTCACAGAATCTATCAAGAAAAGCAGATGCTTCTCTGAAGCATGCGTGTACCTCGCCACATAATAGTGAAAGAGATGGTTTTGGTCTTGCATTGCACTCCAAAAAAGAAACAAAGATCAATTAGGAATCCAGTCAAATGAGCAGGTTGATATCTTTTTAAGCAAGTCAGCACAATTCTTAAGTTGAACATCATTAACACCAAGACAATATCTTCATAAATGCCCACACAGAAAAATAAGAGGATTTTTTTCACACAGCAATATGCTTTAGAGTTTTAGAACATAATTTACAGGAAAGAAAAATGCAACCAAGCTTCACACATTTTAAAACAAACTATGTGGACCACCACTCCAAACTTCCCATTGAGAAAAACAAACCAGGACAGCATTTAAGTACCACTAGTGTCAAACCGTTAGCTCCATGAAAATGGGTATATTTGGGAAGATTGGAAACATCTACTTTACCTTTTTTGTAAAACATTTTTAGCTCACACAATATGCATTTTCGTCTCTTTCTCATTGCCATGAGAGAGAGATAAAGAGAGTTTAAGATTCCAACCAGAGGTTGCCCTTTCTATAATTGATGCAAAAATCTATTTTGAAAAATGTTGTATCTTGGCTGATTATCCTTCCTCAGCTGATGTAGCTTTTTTCCTAGCTAGCCTCATGCTTCCAGTAGCCAATTTCTTCTGGAATATCATTTTCTGCAAGCAGGAATGAAACATATATAGAAGTAAATAAAAGGGAGGCAGCTTTCAGAATTAATTAACCACTACATGCTGATGGCAAGTTTAAATCTTTATGTCCACATATTACTGTCTACTCACTTTTTTCACAATTAAAACAGTATGCAACAAACCTTTGTTGTTTTTCATCCAAAGAATTTTTAAGAATATCTAAATAATGCAAGATTAGACCTGATCAGGAAATTTTCAATGCAAAATAACAATTCTTGAAACTATAAACTCTTCAAAAGGAAAGACTGCAAAATCTTGTGCCAGAAAAAACACCCCTTGACTCCTAAACATTCTTGTCCAAACCACCGTGAGGCACTATGTCATACTAGTGCTCAGTGTACTTTAAGATCATGAGACTCAAATTGCTGACCCAAAGGAAAGATGAGTCTATAGACTTCCACGAAGCATGTCTGGGGAAATAACTCCTGTTAGAAGGGTTTGCATTTTGCATAGAAGAATGACAAGTTAACTAAGCCAAACAGGGGAATTAGACTAACTCTTTGTTTAGTGCACGCAGACTGAGATGAGCTGGGGTTCTCCAATTTTATTTTTTTTTCTATAGTGTGCATTAGAAAAGAATTATCAAAATTCTATAAATCCTCCTCTGATCAAGAACAGTAAACCATCTCTTCCACCATTTCCACATATTGTAACCACAGAACATCAGCATCAAGTTCCTTCATTTTTACTGGAGATCAGTTTCAAACACACTGTAAACACTTCCTTAAATTGCTTGTCATCTGGGACACTGTATAAAAAATATATTTAAAAGACTATTTAAAAACCTTCTTAACATAAAGCCTTCAAAATAAAAGGAGCTGTCAAATACAACTAATAAAAAATAAAAGACTACATTTTTACTTGTGTTCCATGGTAAATATAGCATAAAATTAAAAAAAAAAAAAAAAAAAAAGATGAAAACAAAAATATGCACTTTTTGATATATATTTGCATCTGAAGTGCCTGAAAAGTTTAAATATGCTACTAAAAATTCTATGTTCTCCATGAAAAGTTTTTAAGATATTTTACTAAAAAATCTTCCTAGTTCCATACACCTAACAGGAAAAAAAAGGAGAAAGTACCACCATAGAATTAGCTGCCAATTGCAATAACTGAACTAATATTGAGAACAATTTAACAGGATCATTCCTATCTTCTCATATTCAGTTTGCTTCAAAAACAGAAAAGTTCAGCATTTCTGTTTCTCTACTCATTTTGTACTAGTCAAATGTAATACAACCCACATGATTGTTTTCTAACTTCAGTAGTTTAAGTTTCAAATAAGGTTACTGCTGCAGGCAGACAAAGAAAGGGAACAACAGAAAGAAAAACAGAAAAATCACTGACCAGTAAAGAACTGTCTGAACTAGTTTTATAGATGAAATTTACAACGGATTATAGATCTCACTGGAATGATAATACTGAACATAGGTGGAAGAAAGACCAGGAAAAGCAAAGTTCAAGAGCTCTAGATTGCGAATCAGAAGGTATTTATTGAAACCTATGGCTAGAAAATACATTCCTATGTTAAGCGTGAAACTTTACGTAAAATCCACCACATGGACACAAATTATTCCTGAACAGTATGTAAGGACTAGGAGCAATGCTCAGAGATGCTACATTATTCAATTTCCCTAGAACTTCATAGGACACTAAGAATATAAACACATGAAGCATCCAAAGAGAAACATAAAATATTCAGACAATGTGGATAACTTCCAAAAATGTGGTAGGCAATACTGCCTCCCTACAAACCTGTGGATATGCCTTTTCAGTTGTATTGATGTGGAAAATGTACTTGGGTAACTCAGTGTTGTGGTTTAGAAATGTTATTCTCCAATTTAGTACTCCTGCTAAAATCATGTGTAGTTTCTACTCCCTCCTCGCTAGTTGGGGACACAAAAGGCAAAGAGCACAGGTTAAGAAAAGAACAATTTACTGGAAACAGCAATTAAATAAGAAAATGAACATTAACAGCAACAATATTAATAACAAAAGGTATAAGAAAATAATTCACGTGGAAAGTCCATGACAATAAACAATACCAGACAGTTACCCCATCAGGTTTTTGTTGAGCAGAAGGAACTCCTTCTCTCAGGAAGAGGGAAGAGTCCCTTTCCCCTTCCCCCAGCAATGGCATGAGGTGGTATCAAATAACATCAGAGCCCTGGCCATTTCCCCTTCCTGGTACTGCAAAAAATAAACCCTGTCCTGACAGAAACCAGGACACTCGCTGTCAATATCAGTTTTCTCCCCAGACTCCAGCTACAGTATTAGGACTATTAATTGAGACATCATTTTTTGTGTATAAAGATGAATTCCACCATCAATGTGCCTGCCTAGAGCTCAAAGAAATGCCCAGGCACGTTCAGGCAGTGGATACAGCTTGCAAGAATGGCCCCATGCTTTTCTTACAAATCATTCTTCTCTCATAATTTTAAGTTATTAGCAAATGAAGAACAGAAAAAAAAAAAGGCATATCCAAACCCTAACATTAATTAGCACAAATATAAAAGGAATTAAAAATTTGCTAATTGTGGTTTTTTTTAAATTCAATAAAAGGTGAGAAAAATCATTACTTCAAGAAGGAGAAGATTTTAAGTACATTTATGCATGCACTGCTTCTTTTTTGAAAGGTCAACTAAGTGTCAAAAGTGTAACTAAAAAATGAGAAAATATTTAATACTCAGCAGTAACAGCCTGACTGTTGGTGTACATTATATCTAATTATGTACTTCACAATCATTTCAGAAAAGAAATTTGTAAAACGTTTACAAAATATGTTCAGTACATTAGCCATAACTAGATTTTTAAAAATACTTTCAGAAGCACAATTAATTGGAAATTGACTCTACTTATTTAAACTGTTTTGATTTAAATGTATAAAGTGTCAGCACACAAAATATCTCCAAAATCCTTGGAATACACATACATGATAGCATCTTGTAAAACACTATCATGAATGAATAAAACAAACCACCACATATTTATGAGATCTTTTTTTTTCCATCTTTGACTAGCAATATATGTTATTAAATTATTTTAAAAATAGCAAAAGCATTCTTGTGAAATCTCCTTTATGAAAAGAATAATGAATATTTTGAAAATTGTGATGCAACTTCTGGTGAGCTGGCAATAATTTCCACAGTGGAAATCACAGACCACTGGGTGTTTGACGCACAGTAGTCAATAATACTGTCAGTATTCAAAAAATTGTCTCTCCTGTGTTTTCCTACTTGGAAATACCCCATGAATCATGGACAAAAAACCATAGTGTTATATTTTATAAATTGTCCTTTTCAAAGTTAGACTGTGTAAAAAACATATTACTAAGGCCCAGGTTCTCATATCCTCATTCTCACCAGATATCTTTTTGGTCAGTCATGCAGCAAGGTGACATTAAAACAAAAGAAAGGATATTGAAACCTTTCCACAAAGGAATTAAATCAGAGCAGAAGCAAGACAGTCTTCAAATGGGCCAGCAGGAAACCAATAAGAAAATAGATACTTATCAGCCAGCAAGATAAAACAATGATCATATTAATTTTACTAACTGTAATTTAGTATTTCTCAATTTTTTCAGAAAACTGTTGTTTCCTTTCTAGCCATTGCACAAATAATTTTTCCACCTTTTCAGTTTTTTGTTTCTGGAATTAATCCAGCAATACCCTGGAGAAAAACCTTTATTACTTTATAGAAATCTACAGGCAACAAAATGCCTTTAAGTTATCAACAGGTGAACTCTTAAAACTCCAGAGGTACAGTGGTCCCCCAGCAGTCTCCCAATCCCCAGGATTTTGATCAGCAGTTGTGTGAATTCATGTCTCCTTTGTGGAGGGGTCATGACAGGGCCCCTGGACTTATTGGAGAAATCATTCCTAATGCACTGGAGGACAATATACATTATGACAGAGTATTTGTGACTTCATCCCTCACAAAAATATATACATCAATATGCAAAAAAACAAAACTTGATTAATGCTCACCTCTGTGGTTGTTGTCACTCTTCTTCCTCATTTGTTCTTGTCTTAGAAGGATTATTACATTGGGTTTATGTGGTGGTTTAGTTTTCTTGGTTTTGGTTTAGGCCTTCCTTGGTAACAATGTCATAACTAAGGAAGTATTCCAC